>JACYXH010000367.1:1685000-1972500 GCA_026745465.1 Lota lota
CAATCACTAAGCCAAGTCACTAACCACCCATTGATCCAATACTGAAGGTGTCAACTTTGAAATGCACAGCTCAGCATTTACAAACAAATTAGTCTGTAATCAGATTACTTTGCGTGGTCCTATTCATTGAAGCTATTTAGAGATTAAATCATCTCTCACAAACCAGTATACACTAATACACTTAGTGGAGACATTGACTGTAGCTAATGCCATTCCCATCAACACGTGCAAGTGAGACCTCCACACAAACACACGCCGTAAACAACGCTGTAAACGCTCTCTGTAGTTCTCAGGGAAACGTTCCCCTTTTGTATATTATTCATGCCCCCCCTCCCCAAAGCAAGCAAATAAAACTATCATAACATGACACCATGGCACTTGTGGGGGTAAAATGTGCTTGTGAGAAGAATGATGTATCAGTTGTGTTGTTATCACAGTGATTTGTGAGAAAGAGATCTGAATGTTAAATACAAACCACATGCACTGCATCTCCAGCAGCCTACAACCAAAAGGACAGGAGGAACGGATCATAAAACAGAATGATTCAAATGCCAGGTAATTTTATTATTTTACTACTGGGGTAGTAAAAGAATTCGATCCAAAAACATTTGGCCTCTCTCGGCCAGTCAGTATTACCAGCACTCATGTGTGTCGATGATATGATGGTGTTGGCACGCTCCGGCCTGCCTGGCTTATGCTGTGCGATCATGACATGGCTGTTTTAGTTACACACTGGGGGACCATCACTGCATTGTTTAGTGTCCACTGACACTCACACATTAGACACACATGGCGCACATACCACACTCACACACACTGCATTGTGGAACATACAATCACACAAGGACACTTCACAACACACCACACACTCACCCACACACACACACACACCAGATGACAATCAAACAGCATTATTACACAACACCCTTTTCTAGTCTAACAAATTCAAACACACATTCTCCAATCTCCATACAACCTACCAAGCGCATTCTCAAAAGAATTCCATTACTAATATCCACGCGCGCTTCATCCTGTATCGCCCAACCAGCCCGTGAACAAAAAACAACCCAAACACTGACACCACCACCCCTCGACAAACTCAAACAAATCACCCTCAAAAAAACAAGGATCCCCAACGCATCTCTTCCTGCAACAAACAATCACTCTCAAACACAAACCACATCTCTCAACTACTGGACCAATTTCAGAAATTGTTGTTCGCATTAGTCACCTAGACCCAGGTTGAACAATCACAAAGTTATCCTTTGACTGGAACCAAAGGGGTTTTGTGTGGACATATAAGACCACAGAATGATTTAATATGAACATTCAAAATATTACGAGAGAAGCAATTGTTTCTCACATCGGGGAAAGCCTGGGGCAAATCACGATACTCCATAAGGATAGAATCTGCTCAACTGATCATAAGTCTTTTTAGTCCTTGAGATGATAAATGTTGTTCATCATTCTCCAACCCCAGGGTATTTTATACTGCCCCCCCCCCCCCACCTCCACTCCATCTCTCATCTATTCAATAATGCGTATCGACCTCATCTATATGGCCGACATGATGAGGATCAGTGACCTCACCTATATAGCCAACACAATGATGAGGCGTAGCGACCTCACCTATATGGCCGACACAATGATGAGGCATAGCGACCTCACCTATATGGCCAACACAATGATGAGCCATAGTGACCTCACCTATATGGCCGACACAAGGATGAGGCGCAGCGACCTCACCTATATGGCCGACACTGCAAATGAAGGGGGAAGGGACAGGAGGGGATTAAACATGACTGACTGCGTTTTACAATTGGAAGGCTGGATGTGGTGTGTGTGTGTGTGTGTGTGTGTGTGTGTGTGTGTGGTTGCGGGGGTAGATACCTATAAATAAAATGGTGGAGTAGCTGAATCGCAAGGGTCTCCAAATGGGGGATTAGGAAGATGGATTGTAACTCGGACGTCACCGAACATGTTCCACCACGGATGGATGACTTCCAGTTGAGCAACTTGTCCACAGGCCGCTCCACCACCCCCCCCCCCCCCACCCCCCACCCCCCCCCCCCCCCCCCCACCCCCACCACCCCCCCCCCCCCCCCCACCCCACCCCAGTACGTTGCTTGTTTACAGTGCTGAGATGGCAGAACATTTCTGTTCTGTGTGTTGTTTTGATTCTTTTTATTTTTTAGAGCAAAGCTTCAGGGAGCCCACAAAATAGAAACCAAACACAACAACATGGGGGAACTTCAAGAGTCATTATCAGCCTGTCCTCCGACCTAAACGACAGCATAGCTTGTTTGTCTAGGCCGTCCAAAGCGACCCATGTGAACGGTTCAGCCCCCTACCGACTGTTCGCAGAAACCGCGACACGTCACGCAGGTCAAGGCTCTGTCTGCCAAGACAAAATGGATGACATTCGTTTGATTCTCAGTGGGAAAAAAGACATTTTAAATACTTTCAGCATTCAAATGTGTTTCGATAACATTTCTAGCGATAAATATGTGTTGTTTTCTTTTCGTTATCTTCAGCCGGTGAATGTACATGATGATGGTCAGACGTTGGATGTTAGTTAATGCAACGTTTTCTATCGTTGCCATGGGGATTCCTGCCACCCCTGAAACCACGCAGCTTGCATGTTGTTTGAATCATTGTATGTGCGTTGTGTTCCGCCCTCTGAGCTGCTATGTTGTGTGGTTATTTTACGTAACTGATTGTGTTCTTTCAATCAAAACATAGGTTTTCGAGTGACCCAGGGGTGACGTTTATTCTTCTTCTTTGGGACGGACTAGGCATGTTTTTGCGGTGTAAACCGGATGTTCCAAAGGTTCATTTGCTATATAAGTGCATCGATACAGTTAGCTATGGAGGCAAATGCATTGAGCTCAGTAAAACTCAATGCATTTGCAGGCAGTTCTCATTCTTTTACACACTTCATTGTATGAACAACTCTAACAAGACACCAGCACTATATCTGATCGGTTTAGGGAAGCTTAGAACGATATGCATGGCCCTAACAACACTATTATATTTATCACTGACTGGGCCATTACAGCGTTGACACTGTTTGCTTGTTTTATTGTGTTTTTTGTGTGTTTTTGTGCACTATGAAGAAGATTTTAGGGTTGTATTTGTTACGTACCAGCCTGCGGTCTAAACGTGTGTTTTAGTGTTTCTAGCTCTTAGTATTATTTCCTGTTTTGTTTTGAAGATACTCACCTCATGTCTCGTTGCAGAATTCCTCCCTTCCTGTTGTCTTCTGCGTGTGTGATCATCTGGCTGGCCCAATTACTACCACCTGTGTCTAATCCCCCTCCTTTGTATTTAGCCCGTGGTAACCCCTTGCTGCTGTGTCTAGCGTTCCAGCAGTTCTTTCCTTGTGTTCTCCCGATGATAATAGACCTAGTTTCCGTACTTCTAGACTCTGCTCTTGTTTGTTTCAGTTGCTTCAGTCATTTGTTTAGTAAAAGTAAAAAAATGAATTACTGGACTGGGGATCTGTGCACTGAGGACGCGCGCTTCAAGTAAAGGCTATTCAGGATTCTGCCGGTCCGTCTGTTGGCACCTGCGTTTCGGTACGGGACTGGCGAGCGTGGACAGACTCCCGGTGCGAGCCGCTCTCCAAGCCCCAGTGTCCTGTTGCGCCTCCACCCCTCGACTGCACCCGTTCCGACCTCTTCCCGGCGCTTCCTCCCCACCAGCACTCTGCCCTAGTCCTCCACACCCCTCCAGGCCGGAGGGGATTTTCTTTTCTGGCCATTCCGGCAGATGACCTCTTTGGCTTGAAACAGACCTTCGACTTGTGTTCACTGGGGGGAGACTACAACATAGTGGAACCGGGTTGCCACATATGGCTCCCCAGGGAGCTCAAAAAGGGAGGCCGCACTGGACCAGGAACGCCCGAGGGGCGAGCTCCAACACCCGACAGACGGGACGACGGTGCAGGCGTTATCTCCCGGCTCTCCGGCGGAGCGGAGAGTTCTGGGGGGGGACCGGAGAGTTCTGGGGGGGGGGGGGGGACCGGAGAGTTCTGGGGGGGGGGGGGGGACCGGAGAGTTCTGGGGGGGGGGGGGACCGGAGAGATCTGGGGGGGGGGGACCAGAGAGTTCTGGGGGGGGGGGGACCGGAGAGTTCTGGGGGGGGGGGGGGGGGGGACCGGAGAGATCTGGGGGGGGACCAGAGAGTTCTGGGGGGGGGGGGCGGGACTGGGGGACCAGAGAGTTCTGGGGGGGGGGGGGGACCAGAGAGTTCTGGGGGGGGGGGACCGGAGCGCTCCCATCTGTGGCTCTTAAGAGCTCCTCCCCGAGACGCTCACAAAGATCTTCCAGTAGGCCCCGGGTACGGAGGCGGACGGCCCGGTAACTGGCGGGTCTGCGGGCAGGGGGCAGGAGAAGGGTCTCGGACTACGCCACCGAGAGCGCCGCACCCTGACAGCTGACGGCAGCCGGAATCATTTGGGCTCTGTTCCGACGCTTCCCTCCACGGGCTGTCTGACCAGTGAGCTAGACCCTGGAACAACCCGCAGCCAGCCTGGACTGGCTGCGTGGGTAGCACCAGCCACGCTCTGCCCCGCCTCACGCCTCACAAGCTTTAGATCGGGATGGGCTTTGAGGTGGCTGTTTGCAGATAACAGATACTTCACTGGCAGAATGAGCAAACAGTGAGGTCTTTGTCCTGTGTTTCTTACACAGCTCTTTTCGAGGTGGATGGTTGTCACAGAACAGAAGGCAGAGCTAGTGATAATAGTTCATACGTAACGTGAATGCATGATCATGCATTCGAGTATATGAACTGAAAGTAGTGTGCAACACTGAATGCAGCACAGTGCCCCTCCAGGAACAAGCGTTTGGTCTGACGATTTGGGTCCTAGCGTTAATGAGTCTTACGAGCAGCAGCTGATGCTGGACTGGAGATGAAAACAGCTGAAAGATGTAATCGATAATTGCTAACAAACTGGCGTCGCCCCATTCTCTTCCTCACAGTTATTCAAATGAATCCGGTTAATTTTGCATTCAAGCGTGTCTGGTGTCCTGATCTAACAAACCGAATCCTAGCCTCACAAAGCTGTTGAGGTTGAGTGTTGCCACCTGGGCCCTGAGGTTCCTCTCTGATGTCCCCCACGTTAAATCTCCATGGAAAAGGATTCTGGCAGTAATGGGGCTCATACATCGTCACATCGCAGTGACCGCCTCTGTTTCGGAAGCACAAGGGGCATTGAAATATTATTGGCGGCAATGGTGTTTTGGTCATCGATTGGTAATACAATGTGACATTAATTCTCAATTCTCTGTTTGAAACAGCCACAGCGTATTTCATGTGAGATGTGGCACAAAATAATTTGGGATTAGCCTAGGTTACAGCATATCTACGTTTACTTAGGATTTTACATAACTGCAACTCTCTCAAGGCATCACACCACGATGAAAATAACCAAATACTTGAGCATTATTAAATACTTATCATACTGTACTACATCACTAGAATGCGATCGTTGAATGGAGGACGTTTAGCCCAAATGCAACGCTCCAATACCGTTTCCCCTCCCATTCCTACCTCTGGTCATGTCTCCTTCCACCATCGGCACCACCACCCCTTCTTCCTCCGTCGCGTCATGATCAGTCACAGGACCCGAGGGTGACAGCTGCCTGCGTTGTCACTCTAACGGAGCCATTTGGCCCCTCCTCGTACCACTGCGAGGCAGTTTGCTTCGTGTGACCTTTCGCCGGCGACGCAACATGACAAGATGTGTTAGCGCTGACGTTGACCTCGGGGAAGATGACACGGGGCTCTGGTACAGTTTGGAGACTCTCTCATGGGTAGTGTGTGTGTGTGTGTGTGTGTGGGTGTGGGTGTGTGTATGTGTGTGGGTGTGGGTGTGTCAGTGGGTGTGTGTGTGTGTCTGTGTGTGTGTGTGTGTGTGTCAGTGGGTGTGTGTAAGTGGGTGTGTCAGTGTGTGTGTCAGTGGGTGCTTTTTGTGGTTTGTGCCTCTGATTAGGCTTCGGTTTTGTGCTGAATGTTGCCATTGCTTTTTTCGGTCCAATTATTACTTGTTACGGTTGATTTATTGAGTGATTTCAAAATTGTCATAAGCAAGACGTTATCTTATATAATCACATTTTTCTCTGTTTGGATATTGGCTGACACTCGGATCGAAATGTCCAACATACAAAGCATTTTAAAAAAGCATTTTCTGGAATCTGGGAAAGTCAACCCCAGTTTTAGTTTGGCACAGGCAAGTCTGCAACTGCACCATCTGAAAATATCTGCAAGGAGAGAGAAATATATTCTAGCTCTGGAGGCAGAACGTTGTTCCAAACTGTTCAGGAAGGCAGTAAAGTAGCAGTCAGGTATAACGGTGGACCAGAAGCTTAGACTGGGGGTTGATGCAAGATAAGATTACAGAATACTTTATTGATTTCAGATGGGAAATTTGGGATATATTTGTTGGAACGAAATCGGAACACTCAATGGTGGTAATCAGTTAATCTGATTGAGTAATCAGGTAATCATATATATATATTTATAATCATTTCCCATTAATAAAAAGGTGTTAATGAATAATTGTGGGTTCTTTATGTGTTGGTGCAATAAAGCAGATGGCGTATTAGTATTACTACATAAGGTACTGTGTGCGTGTGTGTGTGCGCGTGCATGCGTGCGTGTGTGTGTGTGTGTGTGTGTGTGTGTGTGTGTGTGTGTGTGTGTGTGTGTGTGTGTGTGTGTGTGTGTGTGTGTGTGTGTGTGTGTGTGTGTGTGTGTGTGTGTGTGTGTGCATGCAGGAGCCTGTGTACTACTGCTGTACTGACATGGAGGATGCCAGGGAACCAAGGCCTCTGGGGCCTACTCTGCCTGCTCCAGTCCACTCATTGGGCTGGCCTTCTATTCTAGGATCCTCTGCTGAAGGAAACAACACTTTCCACATCACTTTAGACATCCACCGTGGAGGCTTTACAGGGATGTGAGGAGACAGGAAAAGGGGAAGGAGGAATAAAGAGAGACATAATCTACATGCATGTCCTCATAATTTACACACACATAATTAGATGCATACGCGTGCACACACAGATACACACAAGCGGTGAAATTGACAGCCATTTGTTATTCATTATTTCTGCTCTGTAACAATGGTAGAGCTCAACATCTTCAGCATGAGAGAGAGAGAGAGAGAGAGAGAGAGAGAGAGAGAGAGAGAGAGAGAGAGAGAGAGAGAGAGAGAGAGAGAGAGAGAGAGAGAGATTCCTCAGGCCATTTGATTCATTCAGCCAGAAAGCCTTAATTTGACCACGCACCTATTCGACTGGAGCGGCCAGCCAGCAAACATAACATGCTCCCTGTCAGTCAGCCAGCTTTCTCAAATGAGTGGTTTTCGGTGCGAAAGGTTGGACATGTTGCCTGTTGGCAGGTGTGTGACGCACCGTCACACACTCCCCTGACCAGGGAGTGCTGATGGGAAGTGGCAGGGGAGGAGGTGTGAACGAGAGCCGGGGAAATACAGGGTGCGAGTACGTGGCTGGGGGGTGGGGGGAGGAGAGAGAGAGAGGGCGCAGAGAATGCTATGAACAGCAATGAAGACGCCATGAAACCGAGCGTGTCGCTGTGGGTCAATCTTTCTATGCTTCTTTTCTTTTCCCAGCAGCTCTTCTTTTGTCTCCTCTTTTCGTTTCGTTCCGTTGGTCTGTTCGGCGTCTCTCCTCACCCGACCACATCTCTAGTCCTCTCCGGTGTTTGCACCTCATATCATTCCCCCACCTCCTCTCTTTCTCTCACTCACTCACTCACTCACTCACTCACGCGGGCGCGCGCGCGCGCGTACACACACACACACATCACAACTGCAGTTGTAAAAGATAACGTTGTCTGCAAAATTACCTTTTTATCTACAGCTAGTATGATCCTCACAGTTGACACATCAATAGTCAGCAGGTGTGTGTGTGTGTGTGTGTGTGTGTGTGTGTGTATGTATATGTCTGTATGTATTTTGCTACTTGCAATAAATGAAAAATATATTTTCCTTAACCATTTAGGATTGGTTCGTTTTAGAATTTCCATGGAAATAGAAAACCATAACACATGGTTTCAGGAAACATCATTTTGAATTATTTCCACGGCAATGCCCTCTAGGAGTCAGCTCACATAGAGGGATTTTGTACCAGTCTCGTATCTAGCGTGGAATCGTATACATTATAAATCGTTCCGATTATTTTGGTGGAACTTGATATCAACTTCCCCATTATGGCCATTATTGCCAATTACATCACCTTAAACATCTGCAACACACAGGTTCTCAATTAAAGATAAGACACACCAACACCTTGGAATCAAATCAACACAGACCATCTAGAAAGCCTCACTGCATCTTAGCTTGCTAATCATATTACAGCCCGATTAAGAGAGAACATCAATCACAGTCCAATCAAAGGTTTGCAGGCAGCACCTCCTGAGCAGGCCGGGCTTTACGAGGAAAATCTTTTTTTATTTTTGGTATAAGACAGCAGACAGCAGCAGTATACTGGTCCAATAATATCCAGTCCATCATCCAATAACCTTGGAGTCCTTTTTTATCCACATTGAAAGTTTGACACTCAAAATGTCCTAGCAACCAAAGCCTGGATTCGTTAAAATAAGAAGTGTTGTGAAGGCATCCAAAAGGCATTATCTTCTAACAATTCACAGCGTATCAGCAAATCTGCCTCGGCTCGGGTACAGCAGGTACAGAACTCTGCGCCAGAAATGAAACTTAAGTCTAGACATAGAGTACATAGCTACCTCATCATCATCTTCCTCATCATCATCGTGATTCCCACAACCCACTGACTGCCAGTTAAGTAGAGAATGCAGTTTTAAGATATGTTCCAGCTACTCATCTGAGTTGAAAACCAGAGGTAACTGTGCCTTTGCTGTACTGACACCGTTGCCTAATCTATTGAAACTTGACGGCTTTGAGCCAATCAGAATCAAGGACCGTAACTTTCCGTTCTATTTCATCCCTACTGACTGCAGTGCTTTAGCACTGGAAGTATCCCTCTCGTGCACGCACAGGTCCAGTGTGTATACCAACGTAGTTCCGTTGTGACCCTGGATGACGTAGGGCGCTAACCGCCCAATAGCATAAATGCCCCCGTCATCCTGAAGTTTGCCCCTTCTCTCTTCTCGCAGAATTTCGCGTTTGCAGGCTGAGACGTAAATAAACAATAAAAAAAAACAGCTTGATTAACTGGTGGCTCTTCGCGCTGGAAGCCTCGCAACCAGAAGGTTGGGGCTTCGGATCATTCGTCCTCCAGAGGCTGCGACATTGCCAAACCAGTTGCGATTTATTATTATTATTATTATTATTATTATTATTATTATTATTATTATTTGCCAGAACGGCGGCTCTCGCCGGTTCTCGGTTGAACACCAGGCTGACGGTGGCGGTGTTGGTCGGCGCTAGCATTGGGCTAGCCCCGGCTCAGGTAAGTGGCTTCTTTTTAGACAATCGGGGTTGGTTGCAACACCTGGGTATCATATTATTCACGCCCATAGCGGGCTGGACGAGGCCCCAGTGGCAGCTGCTACGCCAAGTGCCTTCTTTAGAGGAGCCCGACAGCATTCTGAAAGAGCCTTTCAGATACCGCCCTCACAACCCTACATGGATGAGCTTCAGAGGTGCTAGTCAGACCCTAGGCGCTTCTCTCACCACTCCAGAGACAGCAGGGCCTTTGCTGCCATGCAGGACGCAGACAGCCACGGGCTGGGACGCATGCCTCCTGTGGAGCCAGCGGTGGCCTCCTTAATAGTTTCCACGGAGGAAGTATTACGGCCTGATGCCCGCTGTCCCATAACAGATGATTTAATTACGAGGAGCTATGAGGCCGCTGCCCGTATGAGCCGCATTGGGAACTCCCTTTCCCCCCTGATACTGGCCCTTTCCCAGTCCACGCAGGTTTCAGGTGCAGATCTCACAGCCCGTCAGTGGCACGTCACTGCAGGCATTTGCCTTCATGTCAAGAAAGCTCGGCAGGCTCATGGCGACCTTTACACTAGCCCGCCACCAAGTTTTGTTGGCACAGTCTCCGCTTTCGGAGCCGTGCAGGAGGGTCCTCCACTCTCTCCCGGTGGTTCCAGGGGAGATATTTGTTCCCGCAGCACAGCAGGCGCTGGAGCGAAGCAGCCCGGCAGCCCAAACCAGGCAGCAGTTTGCCAGCATCCGGAAGGAGCCTATACCCTTTGCGAGGCAGGGGGCCCCTCCTGGCCCAGTAGGCAGTCGCTTCCATCCACCAGGCCCTGGTGGCTTCCAGAGGCATCGACGGCAGGCTAAACAGCCCGTTCAACGGCACATGGCCTGCACCTCGGACACAAGGGGGCCATGCATTTGGTCAGTGCCCCTCCCAGGGTCCCTAGGGGCCGGGGGATGAGGCCCCGAGACCACGCAGCCGGCGGTCAGACGCTTCTCCCTGCAACACCTCAGCTGCCTGGTGATGCATGCGTCAGCCCCTTGGGTGGTGAACACTCTATCCCAAGGGTACAATTTACAGTTCCAACGCCAGCCCCCGATTTTCAGCGGGATCAAATAAACAGTGTTCAGAGATCCCGTGAGATGCCTAGCCCTCAGGTGAGAGATCTCCACCCTCCTATCAAAGGACGCCATAGAGCGGGTAGACCAGCGGATACAGCAAGGAGGGTTTATTTATTTATTTCCTAATCCCCAAAAAGGACGGCGGATTCCGCCCAATCCTCGACTTAAGAGGGCTGAACCAGTTTTTAAAGGTTTTACCCTTCCACATGCTGCGCACAGCAGAGGTCATCCAGTCGATAACGCCACGAGACGTCAATAGACTTGAAGTACGCATACTTCCACATACCGATGGCGCGGCGGCACAGGCACTTCCTACGGTTTGCATTCAAAGGCCAGGCCTTTCAATTTAAGGTGCTCCTGTTCTGGCTTTCTTTAGCCCCTCGGGTTTTCACAAGATGCATGCGGACAGCTCTGTCCCCGATGCAGGTCAAGGGCCTTCACGTTCTTCCTTATCTGGACGACTGGCTTGTCTGTGCCCGGACCCGGGAGAGGGCAGTCCACGATACAGCAGCTCTCCTTTCTGATGTGACCCAGCTGGGTCTAACGGTCAACTACAGCAAGAGCTCCCTCACTCCCAACCAGGCCGTGGTGTTCCTTGGGATGACATTGGACTCCCGGCTGATGATTGCCTCCCCGTCGTTGCGGCGGGTAGAGTCTTCTCCTTCGATTTCAGAAGGGCAGGAAGTTGCCGTACAGCGTCTTCCTCAGGCTGACAGGCATGTTAACAGTGGCCTCAGCAGTGGTACCGCTGGGCCTCCTACAGCTGTGTCCCCTCCAGGTATGGATGAATGGACTACAGTTGGACCCCAGGTGACACAGTCACAGGAGGGTCAGGGTGTCCGGGCAGTGCCACCTCGCACTCCGGCAATGGAGGCGCAGGGTGTATCTGACCACGGGTGTTCCCCTAGGTGTGATCCCCTCCCGTCAAGAGGTGTTAGTAACAGATGCCTCCGCTACTGGTTGGGGAGCGGTATGGAAGCACAGGACGGTGAGGGGGCTGTGGAGCGCAGAGCAGAGGCAGGAGCACATACATGTGCTGGAACTTCGCACGATATTCCTGGCGCTCAGGCATTTTTTGGCCTTCCTGAGTGGCAGGCATGTCCTCGTCCGGTCAGACAACAACTCGGCAATCTTTCATGTAAACCACCAGGGGGGTACCAGATCCGCCCAGTCTCTGCGGGTGGCACGGCAGCTCCTCCTACGGCAGTGCCCATTATATTGCGGTTCCTACAGGACCGGTTAGACGCCATGGTTCAGGGGTAGTCCTGTGGCTGAACCCCTCATTTTTACCCAAGAGGATGTCTGCCTCTCATGCCAATGGAGCATCACGCTGGCGGCATATGATCCAACACGCCTGCCGGGCGATGGCGATGAAAGGGCAGTACTACTCTGCCCGGTGCGGGCACTCAGACGGTATATGGAAGCAACGTCAGGGTTTCGCCAGTTTAATAGTCTGTTTGTCTGTTACGGTGGACACAGGAGGGGCCACGCCTTGTCCAAACAGAGGCTGTCCAACTGGATTGTAAAAAGCCATCTCTGAGGCATACAAGGCCAAGGGCCTGCCCGTGCCCTTTAAGGTTAAATGCCATTCCACCAGGAGCGTCTCCGCATCCTGGCCAGCATTGGGGGGTTTACCCCTAGGGGACCTGGGCTTCACCATGCAACTTTGCCAGGTTCTACAGGGTCAATGTTGCTGCACCCCACGCTATGGCGGCAGCTGTCCTGCCTAGGCTGGCAGCCTGCTCTCAATGAGGTGGGTGCAGGATTACTTGTGACTTCGTTGGTATGAGCCATCCAGTGCTAAAGCACTGCCTCTGGCAGTCATCCGGAATTCATAGTACCGTAGTTACATGCATAAATCTCGTTTTATAATCCTGGTTTAACTCTTCTGCCTGCTTGCATGAAAAATATATGTTTTGCTATTTGTTAATTACAATAGTGATTATGTGATTTGATTATTGGATTACAACATTATGAGGTAACTTTTAATGGAAGCCACAACATTATCATCCAGGCAATAGGCTTGGTGACCACATCATGCGTATCAAACGAATGACTTGATTACACTTCTTCTCCTCATGAGCTTTAACTTAGTTGTTTCACATGCAAATGGTTTTTGATTTTTCCTTTGGGTTGAATCGCCGGTGATCCGATATCTAATGGCATGTTTACTGAAAGCTCTCCTTCCAACAGCTGATGCTGCCCCCGCCAGTCTGCCACACGGGCCCCAGACACACCAGGACCTCTGCTTTAAAACACAGGGGTCATCGTCTGACACCCGGCCCCCAGACCCACCAGGACCTCTGCTTTAAAACACGGGGGTCATCGTCTGACACCCGGCCCCCAGACCCACCTGGACCTCTGCTTTAAAACACAGGGGTCATCGTCTGACACCCGGCCCCCAGACCCACCAGGACCTCTGCTTTAAAACACAGGGGTCATCGTCTGACACCCGGCCCCCAGACCCACCAGGACCTCTGCTTTAAAACACAGGGGTCATCGTCTGACACCCGGCCCCCAGACCCACCAGGACCTCTGCTTTAAAACACAGGGGTCATCGTCTGACACCCGGCCCCCAGACCCACCAGGACCTCTGCTTTTAAACACAGGGGTCATCGTCTGACACCCGGCCCCCAGACCCACCTGGACCTCTGCTTTAAAACACAGGGGTCATCGTCTGACACCCGGCCCCCAGACCCACCAGGACCTCTGCTTTAAAACACAGGGGTCATCGTCTGACACCCGGCCCCCAGACCCACCAGGACCTCTGCTTTAAAACACAGGGGTCATCGTCTGACACCCGGCCCCCAGACCCACCAGGACCTCTGCTTTAAAACACAGGGGTCATCGTCTGACACCCGGCCCCCAGACCCACCAGGACCTCTGCTTTAAAACACAGGGGTCATCGTCTGACACCCGGCCCCCAGACCCACCAGGACCTCTGCTTTAAAACACAGGGGTCATCGTCTGACACCCGGCCCCCAGACCCACCAGGACCTCTGCTTTAAAACACAGGGGTCATCGTCTGACACCCGGCCCCCAGACCCACCAGGACCTCTGCTTTAAAACACAGGGGTCATCGTCTGACACCCGGCCCCCAGACCCACCAGGACCTCTGCTTTAAAACACAGGGGTCATCGTCTGACACCCGGCCCCCAGACCCACCAGGACCTCTGCTTTAAAACACAGGGGTCATCGTCTGACACCCGGCCCCCAGACCCACCAGGACCTCTGCTTTAAAACACAGGGGTCATCGTCTGACACCCGGCCCCCAGACCCACCTGGACCTCTGCTTTAAAACACAGGGGTCATCGTCTGACACCCGGCCCCCAGACCCACCTGGACCTCTGCTTTAAAACACAGGGGTCATCGTCTGACACCCGGCCCCCAGACCCACCAGGACCTCTGCTTTAAAACACAGGGGTCATCGTCTGACACCCGGCCCCAGACCCACCAGGACCTCTGTTTTAAAACACAGGGGTCATCGTGACCGATGTACCACACCCTGAGCATGTCTTTTGAATATCAGAAAGATGCAATATTTGGGGAAATTATTGGGAATAAATTATTATTAAAAGCTGAACTGGTAGAGCATGGTTCAGAGTCATCAACAAGCGGCCTGCAGGCTAAATCAAGCCCATCTGGGATTCTTCTCTGGCCCTACTGACTTTTTGGGGGGAAATGATATTGGCCTGTAACTATGTTGAATTGGTCAAAACTGTCCTGCTATCGTGGGCCATGTTGAAGTGAAGACGATTCCAGTGGTGTCTCATGCGGGGCTTACTTGCTGTGCGTGTGTTGTTTCCATGACGATCAGTGAGCGCGGGCACCACCACCGTGGATTTTTGTGACAAGGACTGGAACACATGTCTGGAATGTGTGTGCTTGTGCGTGTGCGCTGGTGCGCGTGAATGAGAGAAAGACAGAGCCAGAGATAAAGTGTGCGTGTATGAGGGTGGTAGTCGGTGGGTGTTGGAGACCAGCCGGCCGCCGAGGCTAAGAATGAATGCACTCACCGTGTGTGTGTGGCGCCTTGGGGAAAATCCTCCATCAAATGGTATATTTATTCATATATATTGTCAGTTGATTGGATATTGACGTAAGGGTTTAGCGTCTGCTGTGTTCATAACCCTGTCTGGGATATTTTTTCATGGGGATTTCTATGTGGGCTTGAACTATCCCAAGTGCAGATTATGTGCCAAGAGTATTTGTATAGCAGTCCATCATGATTAGACATACAAAGGGCTTCAAACAGGGCCGTAAAATACATATTACAAAGACCCACAGAGAAAGAAAAATATATCTTGAGAAGGCTTGACATATAATATACGTTTCCAAATATTACTTTTGATCTGTAGAAGTATACTAATGTTGAGTAGGACCGTGACTACCACAAAACAACAACAACAATGATTTGGATGTTTTGATTAACTCTATAATTAATTAAAAACACAATTTAATTAGTGTTTCATCTTCTGCGTCGGCACAAAACATCAAGGAAATCAATTCCCTTTAGCAAGAGCCCTTATCATGTCCAATAGGTAACCCCACAACCCATGACAAAAATATTTAAAACAAACATTGTTAATGTCTCACAATAACAGATGAGTTTGAATGAATTGCGTATAAAAACGTGTTAAAATCGATATCTTCTATTTCATTGTATTTTTTTAGAATGAACACAACTATAGTCAAGATCATATGGACATATAAAGTATGTCTTTGTTCGCTAATAATACAAATGAATGTCTGGAAGATAGTGGAATTAGCATGACATTGCATATTTCATTGACCTATTACATAGCAGTCCTTAAGCTTGGTGCTTGTGCTAAGTTAATTGGGAGTTCAGCCTTGCTAAAAAAAAGCTATTGTAAATATTGTGAATCATATTTCTTTATAATTTTTTTTGCTTTATTGTGTTCTGTTTACAAAATGTGTTACGTGACTACATTTATATTATCATTATGATGGAGGCCAAATGTTTGAACCCATTCTTGTAACATTTTGTAAAGATATCTACACTGAACCGCGAAGTGCATTGGAAATGGTTCAGCTCCGACCGTCCCCGGAGAGCTTGCCTCTGAGCTTAATGGGCCCTGGGGTCTGATCGATGTACACGACGGAACTCACCTGTGACTTCACCTTGCTCAGTTTCTTAAGTCGAGAATACCGATTAAATGCCACACGCTGTTCAGTTCATTTATATTCTCTCATTGATTTGTTTGCAAACAGTGTTAATACTAATTGTGATCTACTTTTCCTTTAGTCGCACTGTTTATTGTGTTCCTGTCCGCCATTTTCCACTCTTTCAAAACGGCATCATGCCAGTTTTAGGGGAATGTGGGAATACATTAGGAGTGTGTGTGTATAATGCTGTTTTGAAAGAGTGGAAAATGGCAGACAGGAACTAGATCACAATTAGGATACAACACTGTTTGCAAGTAAATCAATGACTTAATATTAATGAATACAAATATTGAATATGATAATAATATTACAGTGTTAAACTGGCTTTCTTCGGGATGGAAAATCATTTTCTTCCTGCCTTTCCTTCCCTTTCACGGGGTGCCTTGGTGCTTTTGACGTGAAAGCATGCGACCACGCTAAACATGAGGGTTTCCAAGTCAGTCGTCTGTCCAACGTCGCAGGCGTGGGGGTCAATCACATTATATAGCGTTTGATGAGGGGAATAAGGTGCACATCCTGCTTTCAGCAGAACCAAACATTAACTTTGGATCATTTCTAATAAACCACAATGTGTGGTTTGTACAAAATGCTACCTTTTGTTGTAGAGTTTATGTCAATAACACATGAGAATGTAATATTGGATTTTGTTAGTGATGAAAATGTGTTCATTTTGTTTTAGAATCTGAATGTTATAATATATAAAAGTAAAGTACTTAAACTGAAGTGGAGGACATGTTTATGTGAGGTAATGTCTTCTGATCTGGCCATGATATGACATGACATCATTTAGTAGTGAACACTACCTCAACACAATTATTGCATACTTTTTATAGGCATTTCTCTTTGAAGATCGCAACAAACAGGATTCATGCATTAAAGTTTAACTCTGTTTGGCACAAGGGTTCCCATTAAGAATCACAATTCATATAAACTAAGTCAGAAATATGATGTTCCTGAACAACAGGCTGCTTACTCTTCACTATCACTGAGCCTGGTTGAGGTGTCACCAAGCCATACATGAACTCTGCTAGATGTAGCAATGCTACAACAAGCATGCAGACTTCAGCCTGTGTATTAGTGTCGCTGGCATCCCCATTATGGCTGGTCAGCCATCTTGTACTTTTCAAATCAGTAAACAATCTGCTGCAGTACAAAGTGAGGGCAGCTGTATCCAGGCACCTTATCCCCCAATTCATAGGCCCACTAAATAATGCATGTGTGTGTGTCTGTGCGCACGCACATGTGTGTGCACGTGTGTGTGCATGCTTGTATGTGTATGTGCGTGTGTGTGTGTATATGAAGGCAATCAACTTTCCAAGCAGATGAAGTGCATCTCACTGGCAACCATCTCATACAGCAAATGGAGCATGTAAATAATATAGAGCATGTAGAGTATGTAGTCCAACTAGAGAAGGTAGACCATGCAGAGTAAGTATAGCATGTACAACATGTAGAGCATTTGGAGTATGTAGAGCATATACAATATGTAGAGCATGTAGTCCATGTAGAGAAGGTAGAGTGTGTAGAGCATTACAAGTATGTATAGCATGTAGAGATGATAGATCATGTAGAGTGTTTAGAACATGTAGAGCCTGAGACCATGTAGAGTATGTTGAAAATGTAGACCACCTAGACTATGTAGACCAGGGGTCGGCAACCTTAAAACACTCAAAGAGCCATTTGGACCCGTTTCCCACGGAAAAGAAAACACCGGTAGCCACAAAACCCTTTTGACATCTAAAATGAAGATATCACTGCATATATCGTTGTAGCAATGTCCAATACTACACGCCACCTAGGTGGCTTTTCCCACTCCACCTAGGTGACTTTCCTCCGGCTCCTCCAAACGAATGGACACAGGGTGGTGATGTTGGAAAACCGGTTTATTGTAAAGGTTGCGTAGAATGATACATACAGATGGTGCTCCATGCTGACATGTAGGAGAGTTCTCCCTGAGTGTGTGCGGTGATGGCTGGTGTAACCTGTGCACACTGATTGCTCAATGTGCAACATGTGTGCAGCCTCACCCAGCCCCAGAGTCCAATCAGTCTGACTCGGGCCAGGTGAGGCTGCTTAAACCAGCAATCATCCACACACACTCCCACAATCGTTTTCCACCCTTATGCTATGTATAAAAAAACTATAGTGTGTTGCATTTATGAAATCAATGAACTGCTACAGAGAAAACGAAATTATATTTCTGCATGCAACAGAAACATTTTGAACTCCGAAAAAAAAGACTGCGTTGAAGGTTACTTTCAAATAAAATAATGTATATTTGAGTCCTCCTCGTATTTATGAAATTAAAAGCCGAACTTAAATTTCCACCTTCAGGAAACCAGAAGTGCTTCTGTGTGCCGTCATCCTTTTATCGCGTGTACTGGAGCGTGCAGTCAGGGGTCAACCTGAAAAAAAAGGACTACTTCACTGAACAATGTAAAATATATATTTGAACGGCTTCCCGTGCCTGACTAGTTCCTGAGCGACCACAAAACGAGCAGATGTAGTTGAATTTGCAGACTTCACCCACTTCTTGAAAGGATCTTTGCTCAGATCAACCTTCCGCATCAGTTCCGAAACGGCTTTTTCTTTTCTCTCATCTCCATCCGGTGTGTTTTATTCTGGAAATGTCTTGCAACATTTGACTTTGTTGTTTGACGATTTCTCACCACATATTAAGCATACCGGTAAACCAGTTTGGTCAGCAGTGAAAGCAAATGAATCTGCCCACGTAGCATTAAACGTTTTGTTTTCTTCAGAAGCTTTTCTTTTCTTGGACTTATCCGTGGTTGGCCTACCGGGGGTCGAACAGCTAAAAGAAACGCGGGCCGGCGGGCGTCGCACATCGGCGGTTGTGACGCATATTTTGATGGACGAAAATTTTAACACGTTTTATTTTAATGTTACAAGATCACCATAATCTTTTATAAAAATGTATAGTTACATAAAAAAAACGAACGAACTGGAATAAAATAAACATTTACATTTAAAATTACATTTAATAGTCATCGTTTATTTTTCAAAGCCACAGGGAGCAGCAGCAGAGAGGTGAAAGAGCCACATGGGGCTCCGGGGCCGCGGGTTGCCGACCCCTGATGTAGACCAGGTAGAGCACCTACATGATCAGTGCAAGCATGGGAGAGCACGGAGAAGCAGCCAATCAATAAGTAAAACACAACGGCCAAGTGAGTAGGTCCACTGAAGGACTAGGGGGTTGACTGACTGAGCGGCGGGGGGTTTAGAGATTGACCCTCTCCTACATCGGGGGAGCTATGAAAACAGGTCAAGACCTCCACCGTCACTGATTGAAAATTGATTGACCAAGCCGAGAGGGTTGTCCCTCTGTGTGTTCTCGTAATTGCTTTGGTTCAGACGGGGGGACATACTGTAACAAATGATATACTCAGCTCATTGTAGGATGTCCGAAAATGGACAGGGAATCCCCCCACAAACACACACACACACACACACACACACACACACACACACACACACACACACACACACTTTGTAATTAAAAAAATATATAACGAAAATTATAATGGCTCGCTAATAAGTTGCTGGGTCATAAATCTTATTTATGTTGTCAAACTTGAACAGTGGGGTTTTGAGCCGAAGAAACAATCAATCTACCAGGTCGATTCATTGGTTCACCAGCAGCAACAATACCATAGATTACATATTGATTATTCCTTCCTGAGAAATAGTGATTGGTACCTTTTTGGAGGGGTCAGAAATACAAACAAACGTGGTACAAAGTCAACCCCGAGCAAGGTGTCTGTTGCTTACTTAAACACCAGAGACAGACACATGCTGTAGGCTGTGTTCCATGAGATAGTGACACTAAATACCACACTAAATACTCACACAGCGTTTATTCTACTCACTCAAATACACTCCAAGAGGCCTTGCTTCTCACATCTCAGAAAATACCATAGGTGGAATGAAATGTCAATGCAGTCGTTTCGAGGAGTGAAGGAAACAAAACAAAGATGCTGAAATGAATATGTCACATATACAATTTGTGTTGCGTGCGAGATACACACATTATTACTCTTGTTTCTTGTTTTGAAACTTTCTACTTGTGTATCTTGCATTGTTGAGGAGAGCTTGGAACACAAGATTTGCCTGTTTTTGTTGTGCATTTGACAAATAAAGAACTTACACTTGAACACGTGCACACGGTCTCGCCCGTGATCACAGAAAGCGAAGGGAGAGGTTTTCGGTTGTGTTTCGTGGATCTTCAGCCACAATATCGACACACCAAAATGTAATTTCACCCACACATTACACACATCTACCTTGTGTTGCTCTTCATCTTCAAAGTGGCACAGAGGTGAAGAGATGGAACACATGTCCAAAAACCCTAAAGCTGTTTGATATCGGTGTCCTCTTTGCCAAATATGGTTATTATATAGACAGCTAGCATGAAATGATAGCATGAAAGATAGAGTGTACAGAGCTGCAGAAGTATACAGTACTACAGCCTAATTAGCATGCTCAGCAACAAAGCACATTTGCATATTGATACATGTAATTATTTTCTAGAAAGGGGGGAGAGGCAGAGAGAATATTACTCAACATTTCAGTTGCTAAAAATGTGAGCAGGAGACCTTTAAGGACGCCTGAATCATCTCTTGTGAAAGGTAACATTTCACTTTTTGCTATTTATATTTTTCCATAGAGGCCACCACTATTATGTGTATTCTCAAATGAACTCACCGGTAAGGACCCACTCATTACAGATAATTAATACACACACACAAAGCACAGACGCAGACATGCTCTCTCTCACACACACTCTCACTATCACTCACTCACACACACACACACACACACACACACACACACACACACACACACACACACACACACACACACACACACACACACACACACACACATGCAGCTATTTATTTGGGCCAATACAGAGGGGTGAGGGGTTCATTTCTGAAGGGTTGAATACGGCATCTGTTGACGAGGGGGTTACTTGAATCTGGCGTCTTGCCTGAAGTTATCAAACCAATCTGAGGTACCTTAAGCCGCGGCGCAGATGTTCCTCCATGCAAAACAGCCCGAAGGTTACAGTGGAGCAGGCCCCAAACCAGAGGTCGTGTGATCAAACTCTGAGCAAGTCTACCCACGCTGTGATAGTGAAAGGAATCTGGGTCAGTGCATCTTCATGGCCAGCAGTTCATATTTAGTGAATGTACTATGTTCAATGTTGTTGTTCAATGCAGATGTTTGCTTGTTTGTTAGAACGATGCAATTGTTTGCATTTGTTTTTAACAAGGTGAAGATAGTGTAATGCAAATAAGACAAAGAACACACTCCATGTGAAATATCCAATGTGCTGTTACAAACTGCTATACACTCCATCAGTTTCTCAAATGGTGAAATATCATAAACTAAATCAATACCACACATAACTGAAAAGTGGTGTATTTGCCCGTTTAGTCCTTATGATTTGGAGTATTGAACAAATAGAACAACCCCTAGGCTGTTTTAGCCAGCAATGTCTCTCCATTCTCAATAGAAGTGTCATGCTCGATTGCACAGCCATCTCAAAACACTCTCAAATACATCAGGTCTTTGCCAGTCTCTGCCACAATGAGATCAGGAAGAAATGCACCCCAGCAAATGAATCCAAAACTGATTTGCCCCAGGCTTCGCTATCGCAATATTTCTCGGATTGCTTCTGCCTCCTTACATAACATAAACAATTTATTATTTCTTTCAAAATCGAATATAAGAAATGATGAGGTTTTGATCTTTGGGTCGTCTGCCAGGCATCACACAGAGGCAGAGAGGAAAGTCCACTGTGATGCAGTGATGAAGCGTGGTTTTGAAGCCTCAGGTGTCGTGCTTTCAGGCCAGGCGCGACTCGGAGAGTGGTAAAGGTTCAACACGACTGTTTGTTCAGAGATACAAGGGAAACGGACATGCGCTCTGGAGGCGGTTCATGAAACATCTGTGGGACAACGGGAACGTCTAAAGTACATGGCTATAGTACATGGATGGCAATGGTAAAGAAGCCACGCCTGTAGGGTCTGTTTTGATCTCTGACAGTTTAACCGTCGTGGTGTCAATAGATACAATTCATTTACATCAACACAGAGAATACAAAATCGACTTGAGGAACCACTGGCTTTCAAATGGTCTTGGCAGATTGATGGAGTGCCATAAAATAATAGATATACTTAATAAAGAAGTAAATAGTATTTATAATCCTAGATAAAAAAAATACTACATACAAAAGTAGTATTATGAACTGAGAGGGAACATCAAAGACCTAACAGAAAACCTTAGGAGAGGGATAGGAGGGATAGCCTCTCATTAGGGAGATATTCAGGGCGGGTGGCGGAGCAACAGAAATGCATGCAGACACCAGACGGGCTGAGTTCCCATGCTCACAGCGGCAGTCCGCTCAGGCAGAGCGGCGATGAGGGGAAAACACTTTAGCCTCTTTCAGAACGACCGCGCCCTTTCCTCTCCCCCGTGGTCCACCGTTGCACCTGCGCTGGGCGTCACAACACAAGAACACCACACAGGGAAACAGCTCTGTCATTGACCCTCCGACCCATGACCCCAGGTGTTGGGGGTGGGGTGGTTTTTCTCAGGGGCCGCTTTTAAGGAGAGCTGAACAAAGCCAATTGTGGGCCAATTTTAATTATTCGTTTTGATGGGATTTATGTTTTCGAGGTTGAAGTCACACTTTTGTCATTGACGTATGTGTTAGTGACTTGCATTGCCCTGACCATGTCCATTTATTTTAATAGCAAAAACATCTAATCTTAACATCTGATTATTTTTCAGTGAATCGTTAATGACAAATTACATTCAAATCCAATACAACAAATGTCCTTGATACACAATCATATACTTCCCTCTTCCTGTGTGATCAGCCCCTCTGTTACCATAGCAATGCTTCATGTTTGTTGAACTTTAGAGAGAGAAGCATACAAACAAACGCATTTTCCAACTCTAGGTTTGGTCTATTTCTACACAGCACAAGCAATTCATTGTACCCTCTTTCAATACTAGATAAGAGGGACAGTTTATTCAACACTTGTTCCAGGATCTGAAATACGGATGAACTGATAGTGACAACTAGAAAAGCCCTTTCGATGCAAATGGTACCTTGCAGATGTTGTAGAGTCAAACGATTATTTTTAACACAAAACTGTTAACTAAACATGAAAATAAATAGATTTCTAAATAACCTTCACTGGAAGAGAGATGAATGTCATAAAAGTCCTCCCCTTGTGGAAGGGAGGACTTTTATGACGATTACTTAATGTTGATGGACGGACTGGTTTCTGGTTTTGGCGTACATTCAAGGTAGTGTGAAACTGAAGATAAATCAACGGGCTAGGCAGAGTTTCCGGTTGGAGGATTTTATGGTTCGAGAACTCCGAAGAGCTGATGTGAACCAGGAGGCAGGCTGGGGGTCTGGCATTTGTAAACCTTCAAAACAACACACACACAAAGGACAAGGGGAGAATAACTAATTAAATGGAACGCACACCTTCCTTGCCTTAGTAAAAAGGAAAGGAATTTTGACTTAGCCTTTAATCTTTTTCTAGTGGACCATGTGATTGCATTGGCAGTTGTATTGTGGATGTACAAAAGGTAAGCCAGCTAAGCTTGTAATGAGGCCTCTTATATTTGTGTAGATTACATTTAAAGTCTTATCATGGCCTACCATTATTGGAGTGTGTCTGTTGTGTGTTGATGCTGTGGCATTATCTGTAATTTGGCTTTAAAATGCAATTTAATATCATGCCCCCGGGCATTTGATTGCTGTTACTTGTTTACATTCGCTGGTCCCTATCGGCTGGTCGAAGAAACCAGCAATACGTCAAGTACGATGGCATTTTCAACAACAACAAAGATGGCTGCCGCTGATGTAGAACGGTCTGCTGATTCCGCTGTCGAGACAGTATTAAACAAACTGGACGATATATTTTCAGTAAAAGAAGAACAAACGATTGCACCTAAACCTTGTTGAGAAGAAACATGTATTTTGTTCGTTGCGCAGCGCTGCGCCACCCGTTTCGTTGCTATGATTGGTTGTAAGCCTATCCAATTGCGCCCAGAGGCATTTTGGTCTGCGCCCATTGGTAATGGCCCAGACTAATTGCAGTTTGCAATTCGTCTGGCGATGCCAGGCTACGAGTACAGAAAACAGACATACAAACGGGGGTCTAGGCCAACAGCTTAGCCTGAGTTAATTTGATCCCATGATTAATAAATATCCGTAATACAATCAAATGTATTCTTTCTTAACTTTTAAAAAGGACCAAAACATACTTTCCTCCTTACGAGAATCCTCTCTGAGAATTGCTTGACACGTTTGTTAAAGCCATCTGGCAAGAGTGCTGGCTTTCAATGCTTAAGAATCGCTAGTCCGGAGTCTGTCCTGGGACATCAGATCGTTTTTCATCATTTTCTGTGGTTTTGCTTGATTCTTTTTGTTTTTGTAGTTTCTCATTCCTGTTTTTGCGCTAGACTGAGGTATTTTTGCTTGCTCATTTGGAATTGCTGCTGCAGAATTGCCTTTTTGCGGCCAATGTTTCACATGACTTCTAGATTAAATGTATTTATTTTAAAGTGTCTTAGCTTGGTGGCTGGCATGAGCCACTTGTCAAAGTAGCACGTCGCAGTAAGCTGGATCGATATTGAAATATCAGTTCAATAAATTAATTCAGGGCATTAATGTTAGCAACAATTATCAAAGTGATGCAAATGGTCATTGGGAGGTCATCAGAAGGTAAAAGAAAAACTGTTTATTTTAAAGGCTTTTACTTAATTAAATTTACGCTTCAAAAACCATAAAAGCGGTTTTAATGTGTGACACTTATCTTGTCAAACAAAATGTGTAAAGAAAATCATTTGGACAACATGAACTTTAACTGTCAGCCAAAGTTGCCCAAATTAGAAGAATTAATGTAATCCGAAAAATCTCACACGATTACACATAGCATTACAGCTCAGGTAACCTGTGTGTCACTATATGAGTTCTAGACAACACAAAGACACTGATGAATGTGCAGGGTCTCAGCGGTGGCAATATCCACCATAGCAACGTTAAAAAAGTCGCATTAACTAAAACACTTAACATCATATGCATTCACTGAAAGAAGTGCATCTAATGCATTGCACATTCCTCGCTAGAAATGGTATCAAAATGCCTTTTAATGCTGAAATTATCTTAAAATATTACACTTTCCACTGAGAATAATACATATGTCACGCATTTGGTTGACTTCCTTGATGAGAATCTTGATGATGCTGATTTCTTTGACCAACCAAACCTGGCACTGGACCAAGGAACGCTCATATGAGTTGCTATCCCATTCTGTCGGTAAGGCTGGAGAACATGCTTAGCTTGTATTTAACTATATACTAGTGTGTGTACTTAAAAATGTATTAATTATGTTTAAACATGGACATATATTGTTTTGTTGGAATTGGATAAGCTGTGATCATTTAGAGTGCAAAGGTGGTAGTAAGGTATACGATGCCTTACAATAGGTTATATTTCCCTTGTTATGGTGTCCTTGATGCTTTTGTCTACGTCTGTGAACCTATCAAAATATTACCGTGAAGCAATGGCTGCTTTTCCTTATAGCACTAATCTATGTGTCACTCCGACATATAGATCTACATACTCAATTATTGACCTGGCCCAAGGAAAACTCAGGTCATGGCACACACAACCATGCTCGCACACTAATCATCTTGGCAGGCAGATGTTCTGGACATCCCTGTTGGATCCTTTCTTTAGTTCAGTTAATTAGACTTTATTGATCCCTTTCTTGTGGCTGCATTTCTGAACTATTTAGAGGGATACGAAGAGTTATCTGTAAACTGGTGTTTGCCTGCCTCATCCAGACTCAGACAAGGTGTTTACTTCCAACATCATTGTGCGTCCAGAGGGGGAGTTCGCTGGGTTAGCATCTGCTTTCCGCTAGCCGCTTCAATGGACTTGCAGAAATACAGTAGCTTAGCTCCTGTTCATGTGAGGAAAATCCACTTTTCATTACTTTCCAAATATGTCCAATGTGTTCAGAGTAGTCCCTCATTCAAAATGAGCGCCAGTACAACCCAACAAGATTGCAGTTTGTCTGCACACAGATAAATCAGCACTACTTTCGGCACTGTGGTTTATGCGCTAGGTCACCCTCCGCGTAGACGACCCAGAAAGAAGCAGCTGATAATATAATTGCGCCAGCAGCGCATCGCAGGTAGCCTAATGTGCTACCTGTGAGTCAATGGAAGTGGCTAATAGCAAATGCTAACCCGGCGAGCTACCCTTCTGGACACACAATGATGCATTTGGAATTGAACAACTTTGTGCGTCATGCGGGTAAGACGGGCACTATCTCGGCGTATACCTTTAAGAGCAGTGGGCAGAGCACTCCGACCCCACCGGCCCACGTTGCTTCAGTGACAATGACCAGGTGGAACCGCCAATCACGGCCATGGTCTTTATCTCCACTCTCAGACGTCCTTTTGTATTTCCTCCTCCTTCCTCCACCTGCTTTTATTCCCGTGGATGGACACTCAAACACTCTGTAAATGTAATTTCTACCCGCGATGGCCAACAAGCTCTGCTGACGCCGCTAAGTGGGGGATGCTAAGGTGTGAGTGAACTCCTCGTTTCAGCTCAAATATGATCACTATGAGATAAAAACTAAAAAGCCTTCTGGGCTGAGAGGTATAGGAAGGTAGACTTATTACGACCCACGCAAATGTTGTGATACTTTTTTTTAAGCTAGTACCCTCGTTGTGTATGAGCGTTATGAGTAGCTATGTTAAATGCGCCACACACCGTGGCGTTATACTGCAAGTGTCTGAGAAGCTAAACCCTCTCTCGGACATGGCCATGAAAATACACCGCTGCCCAGATGGAGCTCCTAGTATCCAAACACACCCTGGCTTTGTACCATGAGTAACCAGGAAGCTTCCCCCTCTCTTAACCTGTGCCTAGACGGAGCTCCTAGTATCCAAACACACCCTGGCTTTGTACTATGAGTAACCAGGAAGCTTCCCCCTCTCTTAACCTGTGCCTAGACGGAGCTCCTAGTATCCAAACACACCCTGGCTTTGTACTATGAGTAACCAGGAAGCTTCACCCTCTCTTAACCTGTGCCTAGACGGAGCTCCACACATCCACACACACCTCGTCGTTGGTGTCCTGAGTTTGGAGCAGAACGTTCACAAACTGGTTGCTTCTGTTTTCTCTCGTTTGCGGTCTTATTCTAGTAACGGGGACACAATGGACAAGATGACTATGTTTTAGAAATATCCTCTTGTTTGAATTCATATCTTTTAATTTAATCATATCCTCTTAAATGTAATTGAATTTAAATTGAATTTGAATTTAAACATATCCTCTTGTTTAAATTCAAAACCTGCCCCTTTTCGAATTCCTGCCACGGTGAGCGTCGTATTACATCATAAAGCTGCTCAAGGGGGCCACCTGTGTGGGATTCAACCTGACGGCACGCTCTGGTCAGCAGGGGGGACGGCCACAGATAGACTGGACAGAAAGACAGACAAAGACAGGAATACTACAGAGAGCCAAGAGAGAAAGGCAGACAAACAGGTGGGCCCCCGCAGGTTGGTGATAACCAGTGGGGGTGGTGGACGGTGATAGGCCAATCTCTGTAGCCGTCTCTGCGCCGACTAGACTGCCAACAGCGCTGATGCAGGTCTGCGATGTCGTCCCCAGGAACCTGTTTAGCTGCCCTAGAACCCAGCAGAAAAAAAAGAGCAGTCTGCATCAGCCAAAATGAAGAAGTGGGGTAGATAAAGATAGGAGAGAGAGAGAGAGAGAGAGAGAGAGAGAGAGAGAGAGAGAGAGAGAGAGAGAGAGAGAGAGAGAGAGAGAGAGAGAGAGATCCAAGCAGGCACTTTAGGTGATAGATTGTAGAGTCAAGAAGCAGACTGTGTCCTCTCCTCCAGACAATACCCATTTACTAACAATCCATGTAGCCTTACAATTCACTTACCACCAGAATTGGGGCGTAAGTTGGCAACTCACCCTATTAACTTATAATACACATAATACCTATAGCTGCCAACACATTATCTTACTATACAATAACCGAATATCTAACTATACAATACACATATTACCCTACAATATGCCTACACATTATCTTACTATACAACAACCAAAAATCGAACTATACAATACACACATAGCCTTACAATTCATATATGAACTTACAGTACAATACACATATTACAATACAATACACATATGCACTTACAATACACACTCTACCAGTGGTGGAAGAAATACCCGAATGCCACACTTGAGTAAAAGTACAGATATCTTCCCAGAAAATGACACTGTAAAAGTGAAAGTCACCCAATAGAATACTACTTGAGTAAAATTCTTCAAGTATCTGATATTAACTGTCCTTCAGTATCAAACGTAATTTTCTGATATTAAATGTACTTAAGTATTGAAAGTAAAAGTACAAGTAAATGCTGTTAATAAAAAAAGCAAAGAACCAAGAATTTCTTTCCCTTTGAGATGTATTATAGATGTAACACTTTCAAAATATAAAAACTCTAAAATCAATACCAAGGGTCTTTCCTCACCTTCCCTCCAATCCTCCCATCCACCACCCATTTCTTCCTCTCTCCCTCCCTCCATTCATCCCTCCTTTGCTCCATTCCTCCCTCCCTGCATTCACCCCTCCCTCCCTCCTCCCTTCCATTCCTTCCTTCAGTATTCTTTTGTCTTCAACTTCTTAACATCTCAGAGAAAGCATGTACACCACCTTACATTACACTGTAAGAACACGAGACCTTCACAACTTAAGGAACTGCATTATACTAAGAACAAGAGGCCTTCACGACTTAAGGAACTGCATTACACTAAGAACAAGAGGCCTTCACGACTTAAGGAACTGCATTACACTGTAAGAACATGAGGCCGTCACAACTTAAGGAACTGCATTACACTAAGAACAAGAGGCCTTCACGACTTAAGGAACTGCATTACACTGTAAGAACAAGAGGCCTTCACAACTTAAGGAACTGCATTACACTGTAAGAACATGAGGCCGTCACAACTTAAGGAACTGCATTACACTGTAAGAACATGAGGCCGTCACAACTTAAGGAACTGCATTACACTAAGAACAAGAGGCCTTCACGACTTAAGGAACTGCATTACACTGTAAGAACAAGAGGCCTTCACAACTTAAGGAACTGCATTACACTGTAAGAACACAAGGCCTTCACAACTTAAGGAACTGCATTACACTGTAAGAACACGAGGCCTTCACAACTTAAGGAACTGCATTACACTGTAAGAACACGAGGCCTTCACAACTTAAGGAACTGCATTACACTGTAAGAACACGAGGCCTTCACAACTTTAGGAACTGCATTACAATCAGTGTGTTTCAATAATATGTTGATTTGTAACAAGGACCCATGGTATCTGAGATTTAGCAAGGACACACTTGTTATCCACACAGTGTTTTCCATTTCCCATTCAGCAAATTCATTCTCTCTCTCTCTTGCTCTCTCTCGTTGGTTTTCAAAATTGTGAGAATCCAGCCTTGCTCTTCTTGGGCTGAAGACAAGACCTGCGATGCTAAACAGCCTTTCACAGGCTGCTGAGGCAGGTAGAGGTGTGTTCAGCTTCACTGACAGCTTGCACACAGCTGGGAAGGATTTCAGCAAGTCCTTGTGATCTGCTGAACAGGCCAAGTATCCGTCCAGTTGTTTGGAGCTGTCTTGTGCCTGAGTCGAACGCAGGGCAGAGACGAAGTCCTCTTCATCAGATGAACTGGACCTGGTTGGCATCACCTAGCTGCAAGGGGGGTTCTTCCATGTGCTCCTTGAGGTAAACCATCCCTGAAATACAGTGAGGATGAACATTTTCGGTTTTGTACTAAATTGTTTTTCTTTGTTTTTATTTAGGCTTATCGATTTTGTTTCATGCACCATCCATGCATCCGTAATTGAGTTGTGAATTTGCCAACATTGCAAAGTGTTAAAAGTACACCCATTCACTTATTTTTCAACTCAGGGTCTCCTGACATGGGGCCAAACGATTCTTTATTCCCACATGTAGGGCATCCGCCAGAGGCTTACAGTACCTCAATGGCAACTTGACTTGGTCAGGTTTGGGGGTCAGCAGGTCGATCGTTGGAAGTAGCCACCCCATCTGGACATTCGCTTCTGCTTGCAAGATGCTGCTCAAGATGTGGAGCAGATATGGACTCACATCACAGGATTCACAAGGCCTCCTTAGTGAGTCCCTGTGAATCCTGTGATATGGACCCATATCACAGATTCACAGCCCCCCTCCCCCCTCAGTCTTACCTGGCCCTAACTCACCGACCTCCAGATCACGCCCCACCCTTGCTGGGTTGCAGACAACATTGCTGATATAACTGCTGGAGAAGAGGAAGAGAAGGACACTTAATGTCATTATCTTATCATTCATCATCCTTGTATTGTACTGTAGTCCTATAATAAAGTGTTTTACAACTTTTATTGTCCAAAAATGTGAATGTCAAATGCTTGAAATGTCAGAGTGAAAGGCAGTTTTTGTCTGATGCTATCTTACATTCATGTGTAGTATAATGTAAGAACTTCACAATATAGTAATAATTGACTTTAGTACAATTGTTTTTGAGTCGTGCTTAACACTCCATAAACCCCAGCAACCGAACAACAGCGCTCTCGTCTCAGAACAGTCGGCTCACTCTTCTAAATACAGCCAGGTGCCTTCCATTCACAAATGGTGCAGAGACCCATGCCAAAATCACTGCTGCGTCAATTCCACGTGCTCCTTTTGACAGCTTGAGCATTTACAGGGATTGATTGCTTCACACTTTGTAGCTCCACTCAAAACTCGATCCACATTCAGCGTTAAAGCCAATTTGATTGCAGAAGTCATGCCTTTAAAAACGAGAAACTGTCACAGAGAACAATCATTGTGTTTAAATGATTGTTTGAACTTTTTTCTTTTATCAACACATTTCGCTTTAACATAGACATATTTATATACAATACATATTGTATGGGAACCTCTAGACATTAACACAAGTTAGTATCTCCCAGTTACTACTCCAGGTATAAGCACCTGCCTTGTCATTGGTCCAGCCTTTTGCCAGAGGCCCTCCTGCAGAGAGATAATCCTAGGTAGATGTGTTTGTTTCAGATAAGTAGGCAATATGGAATAAGTCATGAAATAAAGGGGAAGAAAACATGTGTTTTGTCATTATTGTAAGGGCAATGTGTATCGTGAGTGTTGAGTTGTTAACAAATCAATTCTTCATGGTGTGGGGGGGGGGGGGGGGGGGACCCTTCTGGCCCTGGCCCCCACCGCCCCACTTCTGGAGCCGTGCTCAGCTGGGACATTGCCTTTGCCAGAAACGTGATGGACTATGAGTTGGAGGGTTTGCATGGCCAGTCTTCCACCAGGTCTTTCATCCTCTCCCTCCATGCTAGAGCACGGTGGTCTGTCTCCAGTGGGTGAATCCTATGTGCGTCGCATTTAACTGAATCCAGAGCCTGCCATTTTGCAGCAGGGGCATAGCCAACCTACCGACTGATAAAGGCTGAAGATGAGTAGTTTGCAGATATTGACAAGCACGCTTTGCCTCATCCGTTTGTAGTTTGAGTTGAAAAAAGGCATCTTATTTTATGGCATTTAAAATAGTTTACCAAATAATTCCAGTGTCTTCACTGTTCGCCTGGATGTCGCTGCAGGCTACGGTTGGAAGTTTCAGTGGACATGCATTTTCATGTCATCAGATGTCAATATTCACAGCTGAAATGCTGGCGATATTATGGGCACTTTGGTGGGTAGAGGACAATAAACCAGACAACTCAGTCACATGCAGGGGTTCAGCAGCAGCTTTAACAACAATACGAGACATCAAATCCAAGTCCAGACCTTATATATTGACAGGGATTTATCAAACACTATATGGAAATCCCAAGGCAGGTTGTGAGGTCGGCTTTATTTGGGTACCAGCACACAGGGTTGTGGGGGAAAATCGAGGGAGCCTATTACATGAACGCTGCTCATGAGGATAGAGTAGAAATTGACCTACAAGATGGACTGTCGGATTACACTCAGTCAAATCAGTGTGGCAGAATATATGGGAAAACGGAAAGAAGGGGAGGTCTTACTTGATAGTACAGAAAACTGGGGGGGAAAAGCTATTTTGCCTGCTAAAGAAAAGATTCGGTTGTCATATCCAGGTTAGGGCTTGTGCATTGTGCGCTCAGGAGTGGGCAAATGTGAGTGAGAAGACTCAGTCAGCAAGAGACATCCTCATCCAGTGCAAGAATTACTCCGTTCAAAGGAGGAAGCTTGTTCAAAGCCATGGGAGTAGCAGGAGGAACATTCTTTACTCCGCGCACTTTACTCAACCTGGATGCCTGGACACAAATGAAGAAGCTGATGGAATATTTGGATAGTATTGGACAACGTAACAAAAATATTAATAACAAAAGGTACATCAATAAAAAACAATAGAGGGCAGTGATACACCACTGTAGTGCCTAAGCAAAAGAAGAAAGTAGGTAGTAATAAGAAGTAGTAGGTAGCCAAAGCTTTTTAGAGATTGAACGAGAGAAGGAAATCATAGGTCCCTTTGCCAAACTAACCTTCAATTCTCACATATCCCGCTTTGAGTATTAATTATGTTTATTTTTAAATATTATTGAGGCTCTATGCATTATGGTGGGCTGGTTAAAGAAGGCCTGCACCATAGCATCTTATCTCCCCTATTCAGTCTGAAAACACTCCCTACGCTGCTCCATAATTGCAAGTGTTTCCAAAGGTTTCTCACCTCACTTTCAGATTGAACTGATGGACTAATTCCCGAGAAGACATACATGTTGTGTCTTTAAAGAGGACATTAAATGCATCCAGTAATTACACATCTAGTCTACGGCCGGGTATCCCAAACAAAGGAACACCACCCTATATGGACCGGTGGAATACTCCATGTAGAACAGTGCTGCCTGCACTGAGACTTCCCCATCATCGTCTGCACCTTAGACCACACCCAATGGCAGTGCTTCTTTATTGGGGTTTTCTCCCCTTCCATTTGCCTATTTGTGAAGGGCATGGGTTTAAAGGAGCCGTCATGACCTCTCTTTTTGTATCAAGCCTTGCTGGGTATCAAACTCTACCCAGTGCCTAGCCAACTGCGCCTTTAAAAAATGCTAAATGTATGGTTCTGTATTTTGAGTGCCTATCCTTCCCTTCCCCTAGGAGTGCACCTGTTTTTAAAGTAAACACTCCAACTTAGACTATTCCATAATTATTCTTTAACTATTGTTTCAATATCTTATCTGGCGTTATTAGTGGTAACATCATTGAGACAAAGTTCAACTGTGGGGGTATCACCATCTTAATAGTATGTATTTATATATATTTTGAAGTAATGGTGAAAAATCGTGTACATCTAAATTGTGTGTATATATTTATACATATATTTATACTTATTTTGTTTGTTCTGTTTAATGTGCAATGGAGAACGTGACGTGCACCTACATCACCAAGACAAATTCCTTGTATGTTTAAAAACCGTACTTGGCAATAAAGCTTTTCTGATTCTGATTCTGAAATAATCGAATTTGTGAACCTCGCTCGGTAGTGCGTGATGTCCAACTGGGTCGCTGTACTGCCCGGCTGGGTGACGCGCTCTGTCCAAGATGTCCGTTGGATTGCAGGCAAGGTGACTGGATAGGTGCTGGTTTGTCTGAGTTTAACCTCTGAAATATTCCAATCATGATTCCAATCATCTCCTTCCACGGTGGGGAGACTGCACTAGTGAAAGTCAAAGACCGGACATTGGCATTGCTGCAGATGGCGTTAACTGCTCCATCTTAATGCTTTTTAAACGTAGCAGAGAGAGGCAGATGGAGATATCCTGTGTGGACACTGTTGTTTCCAATTAAAGCTAGCGACAAGACTAGCTTAGCTGCTCTCCAAGTGTTTGTGTAATTGCATTTCCCTTTGCACTTCTTCCCTCTGCAGGGCTCACAACAGCTGATCCAGGATATTTAAACATTGATCCAGAAGCTCCCTCCCTCCCCATGTATCCACGTCTCCACCGTTGAGATGTGATGAATGACCTGCTCGTTCTGCTATGTGGGCTTGGATAGGTCAAGTGGGTTCCCAGAGCAGATCCATACTGCTGCTTTCATTATGATAATATCTGCTTAATGCAAGCGGTCCTTACTGAAATGAAGCATTGCTTTAGTCCAAGCTGTCCATAACAGTCAATTGAGATAATACCCAAACAGCCAATCAGGGACAACATCCAATCACGCAACAGATGTGTATCCAACAGCTGCATGGCTACACTTTGCTGTCCTATCTTTACCTGCCACCTATCCAGCTCAACCTCAATCTCCCACTCTTTGAGTTGGCATTCACCAAGATAAAAGCTTGGTTAAAGTAGAAATGTATTTAAAGCTGCAGTCAGCAACTTTTGCTCGACCCACTTTGTTTTGATGAAAGCTTAGAATGAGTGTTTAGGTTCTCATGTTGGACTACTGGCTACAGTTTGACTGCATTGCTATAGCGCCATATGTATGAAACCATGAGACTCAATCAAAACACATTTGAATCTAAACAAAGTGGGTCGACCAAAAGTAGCTGATAGCAGCTTGAAATACATTAGTATGACCAAGCTTTTCTCTTTGGTGAATGCCAAACCAAATAGTTGGAGATTGAGGAGGATCAGGAGAGGTGGTAGGTAAAGATAGTCTCATGACAACCATGAGACTCAATCAACTGAAACTGATAGCAGCTGAATAAACCAAGTTATGTCTTTAATATTATGTTTGCTGCCGGTTCGGTCGAGGTCCCCTTAGAGCTGAATTTGATCATTTTGCCTCGCTGTTTGTTTAGGCATGGTTGCTTGGACAGGCAGGGGGTTGTAGGACATGTACAGTTTAAATACTAGTGTTTGCTAAATAGTTTTTGATTAAATTGGTTCTGACTGAAATATAGCCAAAGTTAAATATTTGATCTCGGTACTGATTTGGACAAATGGTTTCATCTTATCTCTTAGGTGTCGTGCCTCCCCTGGGCACCTACAGCCGTCAGAAATCGACCGAAACTGTTCCTCAGCTTCTTACTCAAATGGGACCTCATGACGATTGATTGATTCTTTGAATAACTTCAAATAACTTCTAAGAATCAGCTAGTTCAGACCCTCTCACACGACTTTGCTCTCCGTGTTTTAATCTGAATTATTCTCTTGATGTGTTCATTATTTTTCTGCTTCCCCTTTCACCGTTACAATATTATTGTTGCTGTAGTCACCGTTATCAGTAGGCCTTCGTGTGTGTGCTTGGACTGCTCTCAATGATAAACTATGTATTTCTCCCTTTCTAAATAGATGTTTTTACTAATCTGACAGTGACAATACCAATGATGATTATCGTTACATTATTGTTAAGATTGTGCTTGGCTTTCTGCTTGATGTATTTACTACAAAAGCCAAATGTGGCACAAGACATGCTTGTACTTAATCTTCTAGAGCAGACATGGGCAAACTACGGCCCGCGGGCCACGTACGGCCCGTTAGGCTTTTTAATCCGGCCCGCCGAACTTGTCCAAATTATAGTAAAAACCTTCTTTTTTCCCCTTTCCCTGCAATGCCCACCTTTCCCCAATAGATGGCGCACTTTGACCGTTGTTGGAGTGGCGCGTATTTCTCTTTATTTCACTTCGTTTCACGTCACCATTAAGCCCTTCTGTAAAAATGAGCGGACCAAAGAGAAGGAAAGTGGACAGCGAATGCCGAGTGTTTAATAAGGAGTGGACAACAAAATACTTCTTCACTGAAGTCCGATCAAAGGCTGTATGTCTGATATGCCAAGAAGCTGTTGCGGTTTTCAAAGAGTACAATATCAGCCGTCACTTTGCCACGAAACATGCAAACTATGCTAGCAAGCAGTCAACACAAGAACGGGCGGCTACTGCTCAGAGGTTGGCAGCTAATTTACAGAATCAACAGAACTTTTTTCACCGACAAACTGCAATTCAAGAGTCAAGTACCAAGGCAAGTTATTTGCTGGCATTCAAATTAGCAAAGGCTACCAAGCCTTTCTCCGAAGGTGAGTTTTTGAAAGAGTGCATGGTAGAGACAGCAGGTCTCTTGTGTCCGGAGAGCAAAGCCAAGTTTGAAAAAATTAGTTTAGCACGAAGGACAGTGACTCGTCGCGTGGAACTGATTGACGAAGATATAGTCAGCGAGTTAAACAAAAAGGCGGAGTCCTTTAAGTTATATTCACTAGCACTGGATGAAAGTAACGACATAAAAGACACTGCTCAGCTCCTAATTTTTATCCGAGGGATTAACGACAGTTTTGAGATAACGGAGGAGCTTTTGAGCATGGAATCACTGAAAGGGAAAACGCGAGGAGAGGACTTATATGAACAGGTGTCTTCTGTCATCGAGAGAATGAAGCTACCTTGGAGTAAACTTGCCAATGTCACCACGGATGGATCGCCAAATTTAACTGGAAAAAACATTGGGCTGCTGAAAAGAATCCAGGATAAAGTGAAAGAAGAAAACCCTGACCAGAATGTTATTTTACTTCACTGCATCATTCATCAGGAGTCTCTGTGTAAGTCTGTATTGCAGCTAGATCACGTCGTGGATCCAGTTGTAAAACTTGTTAACTTCATACGAGCAAGGGGACTTAATCATCGTCAGTTCATTACGTTTCTGGAAGAAACTAATGCGGACCACCAGGACCTACTTTACCACTCTCGCGTCCGCTGGTTAAGTTTGGGGAAAGTGTTTCAACGAGTCTGGGAGCTCAAAGACGAGATTCGCTCATTTTTTAATTTAATGAAGAAATCCGAAGAATTTCCCGAGCTGAGCGACACAAACTGGCTTTGTGACTTTGCGTTTGCTGTAGACATATTTTCACACATGAATGAGCTGAACGTGAAGCTACAGGGTAAAGATCAGTTTGCGCACGACATGTACACAAATGTGGGAGCCTTCAAATCCAAGCTGGTTTTATTCTCCAGGCAAATGTCAAACAAATCTTTCGCACATTTCCCCACACTAGCCGTGCAGAAAGAGGCCGCCCGAAATGCGAAGAAATACTGCAAATCACTGGACGATCTGCACAGAGAATTTTGCCGTCGGTTCTGTGATTTTGAAAAAATTGACAAGTCACTTCAACTGGTGTCCTGTCCCCTGTCACAAGACCCCGAATTAGCACCGCAGGAGCTGCAATTAGAACTGATCGATCTAGTCTGACTCCGTCTTAAAGGAGAAGTTCAAGTCTCTTAAACTGAATGACTTTTACGCTTCACTTAACGAGACCGCGTTTCCAAACCTCCGGAGGACGGCGCAGAAGATGCTGGTGTTGTTTGGCTCGACTTACGTGTGTGAACAGACGTTTAGCGTCATGAAAATCAACAAAGCCCATCACAGATCCAAGTTAACTGACCAACACCTCAGATCTGTCTTGAGAATTGCCACAACAAAACTAACTCCAGACTTTGATGCACTGGCAAAAAAGGGAGACCAACAACACTGTTCCCACTAAAATGATGAGTTTTTCTGCTGTGTTTTGAAAAAATGCATTTGGAAAGTTTGGAAGTGCGTCTTTAAATTAAGAGCAATGCGTATTTACGCACAGCAGCGGTACAGTAGCTTTATTAACACGCCGCACATCACCCTTAATTTAAATTTTCGACTGCAGGTAGGATATTTAATACAGCCTATGTCTGTGTGCTTGGCAACAATACACGTGCACTGTTTGCGCGTGAAGGCGAGGTCTTCCGTGGCGAGTTTGTAGAGCGCGCGGTCAAGACAATCCATTTATGATTTTGCGAAGTTTAACACAAGTAGATATTATTGAGCTTGAGTATTTTGTTGTGTAATAATATGTTTTGAATGTTGAAAGTGATTCCTTTTTTCAATAAATGTTGATTTCTTTAACTTTGCACCTTAAATTGAAACTTATTAAAAACAGACGCAATCTTGATAAATCACAGTGCGTGTGTTATTTGAATCTATTTACATTTCCTCATCCCAGTATCTGCGAAATAGTATGTAAATGTCATATCTTGCATATTCCTTGAGACAAATTTATTAATTGATAAGGGCTATTTTTCACATTTGAAAGACAGTTAATAAATTGGGTTGTAGTGTTCTTACTGTGCTATGAGGTTTGCACACACTACATTTAATGCTTTAGTATATCCGGCCCAAACACTCCCTCCAAATGCACCTGGCCCGGCCCCTCTGTCAAATTTGAAAACCTATTGTGGCCCGCGAGTCAAAAAGTTTGCCCACCCCTGTTCTAGAGGCTCATCTCAACAATACCAAACACTGGCTGGGATGCAGCAGCAGTGGTAAACCACGAGGCCTCATTGAACTAACACAGTCGGCAGCTGGCTGATGGGGAGCAGGTTGACAACCAGGGGACAGATTTAGGCGTTAAGTATCTTCCTCAAGGACATGGGGACGTAAAAAAAATAAGGGCTTGTTGATGGATACTTGGCAGTTTTGGGGAGTAAACTTGGGTCCTCTTAATTACAGAAGAGCCCCACTCACTGCTGCAGGACTGTCATTGACACAAGCCACTCAAGAGAGAAATGAGCTCTGGGGGTGGGGGTGGTGGTGGTGGTGGGGGGGGGGGGGGGGGGGGGGAGACGACGATGATTCAGTGGACATTGGTAATGACTCCTCAGACACAAAGGATGATATAGCAGCGGGAGAAACAAGGTTCTACAATGCCGCTGCTAATTTGAGCCGCTGACCATCAGTCAATTGCCAGACAATTGTGAGAGGGCAGGATGCTGCAGATCAATGGCATAGATGAAAAACATGAACGTAATTACACATGAGCACACACAAACACACCAACACACATACATACGCACACACACACATACACACATACATATATACCCACATCTCTATATACAAGAGCACAACCTTTCTCTCTGTTTCTCTTGCTCTTTCACAACATTCTAAGGGCATGGGTCTCTCACTCATTTTAAAGTGACATACTGAAATCAATATCACAAAGGGAGGATACATAAATATAGACGTTTCAGTTAATGGCTTATAATGTTCTGTGTAACAAATCACAGGCTGTAACTCAAGCAAGTGCAGCAGAATAAGTGATCTATAGAGGTTTATATGTTGATATGAAGAAGTCTATATAATCAAGAAAATGAGGCGGGAAGCTGGAAATAATTGTCTATGAATAAAGCAACAACAACACAAGGCATAATAAACAAGTTGTCCTTACACATGTTACCCCCGTCTCATGGTAGACATTGAGCAAATAACTAAACTAAAACAAAAAAAGATGTACCATTGCTGTGGCTATAGCTTTTAATGGTCCCTGGTCGCTGTCCCGCCTGAAGTCAGAAGCATTGCTGTTCATGGGCGCATGGTCTCAACCTTTCAGCTAGGTGAGGTGGTTAAGATTAGCTAAAAGATGTGAGGTAAGGTGGTTAAGGTTAGCTAAAATATGTGATGTAAGGTGGTTAAGGTTAGCTAAAAGATGTGACGTAAGGTGGTTAAGATTAGTCAAAAGATGTGATGTAAGGTGGTTAAGGTTAGCTAAAAGATGTGATGTAAGGTGGTTAAGGTTAGCTAAAAGATGTGATGTAAGGTGGTTAAGGTTAGCTAAAAGATGTGATGTAAGGTGGTTAAGGTTAGCTAAAAGATGTGAGGTAAGGTGGTTAAGGTTGGCTAAAAGATGTGATGTAAGGTGGTTAAGGTTAGCTAAAAGATGTGATGTAAGGTGGTTAAGGTTAGCTAAAAGATGTGATGTAACTGTTGAAAGGCCGGTTAAGGGAGACAGAAAAGGACGACAGTAAAGCAGCAGGTACAATTTGAAATCGCACATTTATGGTTTAAGGAGTATAATGATTCTTGAATGTATGTGTATATTTCAGAATGATTATGTTTAGGTTTCAGGTAAGAGATGATTAAGAGATATTGGTGTGGTTAAGGATCTGGGCAGCAATCGATATCAGGAAGTCTTCCGATGCCATGGTGTGTGTGTGCATATGTGTGTGTGTGTGTATGTGTGTATGTGTGTGTGTGTGTGTGTGTGTGTGTGTGTGTGTGTGTGTGTGTGTGTGTGTGTGTGTGTGTGTGTGTGTGTGTGTGTGTGTGTGTGTGTGTGTGTGTGTGTGTGTGTGTGTGTGTGTTCTAATGCCGTCAGGATGGTGACGGTGAGTCTCCCCAGGAGAGGACAGTGACTCGGGGCAGGCTGGTTAGAGCAACATCTGAACTTGCTTTTAATTGGGAGTTCTCTCGTGGTTTGTTATGAAGGCTATGAGCTGTCACAGTGTCACGATTGGTTTTCTCCCCAGAGGTTGTTGCATGTGCTCCTAAAGAGCTGTTCACACCCATACACACTCGCACACATACATGCAAACACATAGAATATGTGCATACATGCACGCACGCACGCACACACACACACTGTTAATAAATTTAAATAGAGGAGACACCTTGAAGTAAGACACCAGGAACCGGAGGGTGGAATTGAAATAGGCGTGGACTACTTTAATTATACTTTGGGTTATATCGAATAGACTAGACGATAGGCATAACACGGTGGTATCTCTAAACTATCAGAGCTGGTCTTGGTTCTCTGAAGCGTGCTCCGTCGAGAGGGAGGTCACGATGAAAAAAGAAGCCCCAATCTCCGTGGGTCTTTTATTCTCTCTTCGGGGGCGTGCAGGAGAGAGGAGGCCTCGGAGGGCGTATTCCCCTCCTGATTGGTTCCTGGGTTGTTGGGCCGACTTTGCCCATGTAACTCGTGCTCTCGGGTCCTCCAGGCTCATCTTGTGATTGCAGCTGAGTAGTCTTGTGTGGTGGTTGATTACATCTTATGACAGTAGCTGATTACATCTTGTGACAGTAGTTGATTACTTCTGGTTACAGTAGCTGATTACATCTTGTGACATCAGCTGAGTATTCCTGTGACAGCAGCTGATTACATCTTGTGACATCAGCTGACTAGTCTTGTGACAGTAGCTGACTAGTCTTTTATTCCAACTATCACTTTATCTATTGGGGCCCTGACCATACTTTTCTACTGACCACACCATGGGTTGTTAAAGTTTTTCTAACAATCCTCCTCAAGTGGTCACAGACCACTTTTAAACCGAAAAAAAATCACAAGAGTACAGTAGTTACCACACATCTCAAGACAAGGGTGGCCGAAGGTAAGGAAACCCTTCTCCCATAGGGGAATTGGGAAACTTACCAACACCTATAAGAGGTAACGCATTCACGTGGCCAGCTTAACAATGATCAAACTGTTACAAATGACAAGGCCCGTTAAGCTAAAGAAAAATAAAAACAGTAAGGGGGTTTGGGGGTACATCGTTCATTTAGCCCCTGCCAGGGGATCTCATGGGAGTATGGGCGGTAACACCCCCATACTAGATTTCACCCCGTTTATTCATAGGCCCTGACAGGGCGCTAACCTGGTGAACATAGGCAATGCATAGTAATACAAAATGGCTGATTAATGATTGAAAAGCTATGCAGCAGATATGGGACATGTGGAGTACCTTGTAACAAACACAATCAATCAAGTACATTCATATTGGCGGATCATTGGGAGTGAATTTAGTGCGAGGTGGATTTTATCCCCTTCCATTTCCTGATCGTCGTACTGAGCCCTCGCTAGCAGTAAAGGCATTTGTATGGCTCTATCCTGTTGTCGGGTCAGGGCGGTGGAGATTAGGCGGTTGCACAGGGAGTGGGCGCAGGGGATACAGCAACAACCACAACACACTAAATATGGCAATGAACGTCGCGGCAGATACTAAAAGGGCTTCAGGCACTTATGGGTTTGGATGGAAGATGTGGTTACAGTCCCTATGGCCTGTCTTCTCTTTCGTGGCTTGGGGACATTGGTGAGGGGAGTATCAAACACGTCAGGTGTTTGATACTCATCCTTCCCGATATGGATCAGGTTGCCCGATTTCGGAGTCAGGGCCTTTGAGCTGGTCCGGTGGGCCGCCTGGGGGTGGGCCGTGTCCTCCTCAGGACCACGGAAGCACCGGTTGGTTCCCAGTTGGTTCCCTTGGTCAACGGGGAGTCTGTTAGTCTTACATTGGGGTGTGGGCTGGAATACTTTACTAGTTCGATCCGGTCCAGGTCTAGCTGCATCTGCCGGGTAGACCCGGTTCGAGGGGAGTTGTCGTCTTCGCCGAACCCTGGGCCCTGTTGTGGTAGGTTGGGGCGTGGCTCGTCCATCCCCCTGATGGTCTGGGGCCTCTGGCAGCTGGAAGTTAGAGTCTGTAGGGGAACACAGGGGCTGTGGCTCTCCTGGCGTGGGAGAGGTGGTGCCGCGTGGCTCCGGTATCCTTGCTGATGTGGGCCAGGGATGAGCTGGGTAGGACACCAGGGCCGGTTGTTGTGGGGTCGCATGTTGTATCACCACCACCGGGGCCATCATCTGACCTGTCGTCTCTTTTCTTCCTCTGTTATCCTTCAGGGACTTTCCTCTGGTAATGTATCCCTAAATCTGTCTCTCTGTCACATCACCCTCTGCCACCACCTAGTGGCGCCGGCTACCACTACACCATGTGCCTCTGTTTACGTTCCGTCACCAATTACCCACGTGCACTCCGGTCTTCACTCCTGTCTACTATCAACTAATCAGCGCACTCTATTTAACCCCCGTTCCACAAGCAGCCGGCGCCAGATCGTTGTATTCAAACCCTGAGTTAGTACCTCGTTCCCGCACTTAGTCTAAGAGTTTACCTTATCCTTACCTGTACCTTGCCTGCTCCTAATTCGCCTTTGTCCCCTACCCAGCCTTCCCGAATACCTACCCGTCTCCTGATACCTACCTACGGACTGCCTTCCCGTTATCGATCCCTCGCCTGCCAAGACTCCCCGCCTGCTTCCGTCTGTCTGTCCGCCTGACCTCTCGCCTGCCTACTGCCTGCCCGACTACCCGCCTGCCTACGTCCCTCTGCCTGCCTGACCTCCCGCCTGTCTTCGAACCATTGCCTGCCTGACTACGCCTTGCTCTGCCCTTGCTGTACTGTTTATATTAAACTCCATAGTTACTTACACCATCTCTGCCTGCTGTGTTCCGCACTTGGGTTTACCAGTCGTTCCCCGTAACAGTACGATCTGGCCAAGATGAACCCAGCGGAACTGGACGCTGTCCGCTTTGCCTCTTCCCAGCAAGGAGTTTTGTTGGGACAGCACGGTGAGGCATTACAGAAAGTCATCGGCGCAATTCGTGATCTAGAGACTGGCCTTACCTCTGTTCAGACCCAGCTCAGTGCTCTAGCTACACTACCTGTTACTCCACCCCCGCCTGCTGTTCCAGGGATTGCGTCGTTCCGAGAGCCCAACATTCCGACGCCGGACAAGTATGAGGGGGATTTGGGAGGATGTCGAGCCTTTCTCATGCAATGTGAGTTGGTTTTTGACTTACAACCCCACTCATATGATTCTGATAAGGCGAAGGTTGCCTTCGTTATGGAACTGCTGCGGGGAAAGCCTCTGGAGTGGGCGTCTGCCCTATGGGAACGAAACCTGTCTATCGTCGTACCGCGAGTTCTCAGCCGTGATGAGGAAGCTGTTTGATCATCCCGTCCGAGGAAAGGACGCGTCGAAGCGGTTGTGCTCGCTACGCCAGGGGTCACGCAGCGTAGCAGAGTTTGTGATTGAGTTTAGAACATTGGCAGGAGAGAGTGGGTGGAACGAAGAATCTCTACAGGCTATTTTTCATCAGGGATTGTCTGAACAGTTAAAGGATGAACTAATCTCGTATCCTGAGCCTAGGGACTTGGACGAATTGGTGGCTTTATCTATCCGGGTTGATAACAGGTGCCGAGAGAGAAGGAGGGATAGACGTGAGAGGTTTCCCAACCATTCTCCGGGTCGTCAACTTTCCAGATATGGAGCGGAGTTGGGGAACCGAGTTACGCCCCAGGAGTCTAAGGGGGAACAGCGGTCGTCCGACTCCGAACCCATGCAACTGGGCCGAGCTCACCTGTCCCCGTCCGAGCGCCAACACCGGCGAGCTACTAGAGTCTGTCTCTACTGCGGTCTTCCTGGTCATTTCATTAGTACCTGTCCCACGCGCCCGGGAAAAGAGCCGACTCACCAGTAATTCGAGGGGTTCTGGAGAGTCATACCCTTATCCCCTCTGTTTTTCGACCCCAGCTAGATGCGTTCTCTCGTGGCGTGGCCAGGCGATTCCACTCTCGGTTCTTTTAGATTCAGGGGCCGACGAGTCATTTATAGATAGTGAGTTGGTAAAACAACTCAAAATAGACACGGTCCCGCTTAGTTCCCCTATTGAGACCCAGGCTCTCAATGGAAAGTCCCTCGGCCGTGTTAAATACCAAACAGTACCGGTTTCATTGTTAATCTCGGGCAATCACCGCGAGACACTTCCACTCCATATTATGGACTGTCCCGCTTCCCCAGTAGTGTTGGGTTTCCCTTGGTTGCGTGCTCACAATCCAAACATCGATTGGCAATCGGCCCGTATTACATCCTGGAGCCCTCACTGCCTTTCCCACTGCCTTCGCTCCGCTTCGCCTCCCCACGTCGTTGAACTCACGAAACCATCACTTCCTGACCTGTCCGCGGTTCCAGATAGTTACCATGATCTTGCGGAGGTTTTTAGCAAGACTCACACCCTCACCTTGCCCCCCCACCGCCCATACGACTGCGCCATAGACCTTCTTCCGGGAGCACCCCTGCCTAGCAGTCGGTTATTCAATCTCTCCCGCCCGGAACGGGAGGCTATGGAGCAGTACATTCAGGAGTCCCTGGCCGCGGGAATTATCCGTCCCTCTTCTTCTCCGGTTGGAGCCGGGGTTTTTTTTGTTTCTAAGAAGGATCATTCCCTCCGCCCTTGTATTGACTATAGAGGCCTGAATAGTATCACCATAAAAAACAAGTACCCTCTGCCCCTGATCAGCTCTGCCTTTGTTCCCCTCCACGGAGCCCAGATTTTCTCCAAACTCGATCTGCGTAACGCGTACCATTTGGTCCGCATCCGGGAGGGGGATGAATGGAAGACGGCGTTTAACACTCCCCTCGGTCACTTCGAGTATTTAGTGATGCCATTCGGGCTCACTAACACCCCAGCCGTCTTCCAAGCTCTGGTGAATGACGTCCTTCGCGACATGTTAAATCGCTCGGTCTTCGTTTACCTCGACGACGTTCTCATTTTCTCCGGGTCGCTGGAGGAACATAAGATTCACGTCCGGCAGGTTCTCCAGCGGCTCCTGGAGAATCGGCTTTTCGTGAAGGCGGAGAAATGCGAGTTCCACGTCGCCTCCACTTCCTTCCTGGGGTACATTATCGGCCAGGGACAGGTGAGGATGGACCCTGCAAAGGTCTCGGCGGTAGCCCAGTGGCCCACTCCCGCTTCCCGAAAAAAGCTCCAGCAATTCCTGGGATTTGCTAACTTCTATCGGCGATTCATCCGTGGTTACAGTCAGGTCGCGGCACCCCTCACGGCCTTGACCTCTATTAAAAGACCCTTCCTGTGGACCCCGGAGGCTGAAGCAGCATTCACCACCCTCAAGGAACGCTTCGTCTCCTCGCCGATCCTTGTTCAACCCAACCCTGCAAACCAATTCGTGGTGGAGGTGGACGCTTCGGACACCGGTGTGGGTGCAGTGCTTTCCCAGCGCTCTCCCTCCGACCAGAAGATGCACCCGTGTGCTTTTTTCTCTCGCCGCCTGACTCCTCCCGAGAGGAATTACGACATGGGCAACCGTGAGCTCTTGGCCGTCAAATTAGCCCTGGAAGAATGGCGACACTGGCTGGACGGAGCCGAGCAGCCGTTCGTAGTTTGGACTGACCACCGAAATCTCGAATACATTCAGTCAGCAAAGAGACTGAACTCTCGGCAAGCCAGGTGGGCCCTGTTCTTCGGCCGTTTCAACTTTACTCTCACCTTCCGTCCCGGTTCCAGAAATGTAAAGCCCGACGCCTTGTCTCGCCTCTATTCCCCGGAGGACCCCAACCCAGATCCTGAACCCATTCTGCCCCCGGTATGCTTGGTAGCGTCACTTACCTGGGAGGTCGAGTCCGCCGTCCTCCAGGCTCAGGAACACCAGCCCGACCCGGGTACCGGTCCCACCGATCGTCTTTTTGTCCCAGATACAGAGCGTTCGAGGGTTCTTTCGTGGGCACATTCCACCAGGCTCACCTGCCACCCAGGCGTGACCCGTACTCTGGAGTTCATCCGCCGGCGATTCTGGTGGCCAGCAATGGACTCGGACGTTCGCGATTACATCGCAGCCTGCTCTACCTGTTCGAGCAGCAAGACCTCCACTCGGCCCCGTTCCGGTTTCCTCCGACCCTTACCCATTCCCAGCCGTCCCTGGTCCCACATCGCTCTGGATTTCGTCACCGGTCTTCCCCCTTCTGACGGCAACACCACCATCCTCACCGTCATCGACCGGTTCTCCAAGTCTGCCCATTTCCTCGCGCTCCCCAAGCTCCCCTCTACTAAAGAGACCGCGGATCTCCTCGTCGCCCACGTCTTCCGGCTGCACGGCATCCCGGTGGACGTGGTCTCAGATCGGGGTCCCCAGTTTACATCCCAGGTTTGGCGAGCCTTCTGCACTGCTCTGGGGGCCTTGGTCAGCCTGTCCTCGGGATACCACCCCCAGTCTAACGGTCAAGCAGAACGGGCGAATCAGGAGATGGAGGCTGCTTTACGCTGCGTCACTGAAGCGAACCCCTCCACATGGAGTTCCCAATTACCGTGGGTTGAATATGCCCACAACTCCCTGGAGAACTCTTCCACAGGTTTATCCCCGTTTCAGTGCTCCTTTGGGTATCAGCCACCTCTATTTCCTTCCCTGGAGGCGGAGATCGCTGTCCCCTCAGTTCAGGCCCACATGCAACGCTGCCAGAGGACCTGGAATCGCGCTCGGACTGCGCTCCTCCGGGCCTCTTCCCGTTCCCAGAAACAGGCCAACAAACGCCGCGCACCTGCCCCTCGTTATTCCCCAGGCCAAAAGGTTTGGCTCCGATCCAAGGATCTTCCCCTCAAAGGGGAGACACAGAAGCTTTCGCCCCGTTACATCGGTCCGTTTGAGATCGAGGCAATCATCAACCCCTGTGCCGTCCGCCTCAGACTCCCGGCTTCCCTTCGCATTCACCCTTCATTCCATGTCTCTCAGATCAAGCCTGTTTCCTCCAGTCCTCTGTCTACCCCATCTCCGGCCCCGCCTCCTCCCCGGATCATCGACAACCACCCGGCCTGGACAGTGCGTCGTCTACAAGACGTTCGTCGTCGCGGCCGAGGACATCAATATCTGGTGGACTGGGAGGGGTACGGTCTGGAGGAACGTTCATGGGTCCCGCGGAGCTATATCTTGGATGCGTCCCTCATCAGGGACTTCCACCGCCAGCACCCATCCCTTCCCGGGCGTTCGCCTGGAGGCGATCGTCGAGGAAGGGGTACTGTCACATCACCCTCTGCCACCACCTAGTGGCGCCGGCTGCCACTACACCATGTGCCTCTGTTTACGTTCCGTCACCAATTACCCACGTGCACTCCGGTCTTCACTCCTGTCTACTATCAACTAATCAGCGCACTCTATTTAACCCTCGTTCCCCAAGCAGCCGGCGCCAGATCGTTGTATTCAAACCCTGAGTTAGTACCTCGTTCCCGCACTTAGTCTAAGAGTTTACCTTATCCTTACCTGTACCTTGCCTGCTCCTAATTCGCCTTTGTCCCCTACCCAGCCTTCCCGAATACCTACCCGTCTCCTGATACCTACCTACGGACTGCCTTCCCGTTATCGATCCCTCGCCTGCCAAGACTCCCCGCCTGCTTCCGTCTGTCTGTCCGCCTGACCTCTCGCCTGCCTACTGCCTGCCCGACTACCCGCCTGCCTACGTCCCTCTGCCTGCCTGACCTCCCGCCTGTCTTCGAACCATTGCCTGCCTGACTACGCCTTGCTCTGCCCTTGCTGTACTGTTTATATTAAACTCCATAGTTACTTACACCATCTCTGCCTGCTGTGTTCCGCACTTGGGTTTACCAGTCGTTCCCCGTAACACTCTCAACATCCCATATCTCCTTGATAACATAGGCCTACGTATCCCACGAGGCCTTGCAGTAGCCTGGTTTAGGTCATTTATAAGTCCAGAATCTTGTTTTTTAGCCCCTCCCTCCATTTTCTTTATTTATTTTCCAAACCCCCAGTCTTTTCATTGTAGACAATACGATTTAACATTTGGATCCTTGTTAATTCAGTACTGAATTTTCTTATTCTTATTTATTATACTACTTTCTTTGGTATCTATAAATGTAACAACCCATGGTATGGTCAGTAGAAAAGTATGGTCAGGGCCCCAACAGATAAAGTGATAGTTGGAATAAAAGACTAGTCAGCTACTGTCACAAGACTAGTCAGCTGATGTCACAAGATGTAATCAGCTACTGTCACCAGAAGTAATCAACTACTGTCACAAGATGTAATCAACCACCACACAAGACTACTCAGCTGCGGTCACAAGATGAGCCTGGAGGACCCGAGAGCACGAGTTACATGGGCAAAGTCGGCCCAACAACCCAGGAACCAATCAGGAGGGGAATACGCCCTCCGAGGCCTCCTCTCTCCTGCACGCCCCCGAAGAGAGAATAAAAGACCCACGGAGATCGGGGCTTCTTCTTTCATCGCGACCTCCCTCTCGACGGAGCACGCTTCAGAGAACCAAGACCAGCGCTGATAGTTTAGAGATACCACCGTGTTATGCCTATTGTCTAGTCTATTCGATATAACCCAAAGTATAATTAAAGTAGTCCACGCCTATTTCAATTCAACCCTCCGGTTCCTGGTGTCTTACTTCAAGGTGTCTCCTCTATTTAAACACACACACACACACACACACACACACACACACACACACACACACACACACACACACCATATAATTTACACACCATAGTTAGTATTGGCTAGTTAGTGTACTGTCATCATTTTCAAACAAAGGAGAAGCACATTGAAAAACAAAACATCTGACCACATATGTCAGAAAGACTTTTCATCTCCCTCCTTCTCTCACTCAAAGGTTGTTCTTTGTGCTTTCAAACAGCTGTTTTCTTCCTCACACAAACACACTCGCACACACTTTTGCTTGATTTGCCTGTGTAAGCAGCCTATGAAAGGAACAGAGGCCACCATCTGTTCTTCAGGTTGGCCGTGCACCTGGGCCTCAGCCTGCTTTGATTCTGCACGTAACAACGCCGTATGCTACCCTTACCCCAAAAATGTACTGTTTGCAGTAGTATTTATAAATATATACATCTGGTCGACCTCCATGTTTGCTTTATTTAGGGTTGCCGCTGTAGTGTTGTGTAAGAAGGGGAAGCTTCGTGATTAACAATGCCTTAATGAGCTTTATTCATTTGTTGATTCTTGAAAAGGGACCCTATGTTTCAAAGACTTAGCCAATCCAACCATGACAGTAACAAAGCGACGCCAAACAAAGCTTTAATTATGTTGAATAATAAACTCAATTTCTGAACAAGGCATGGCAAACGATAAAATAAGTCATGAATAAATCAACCATAAAAATGTGTCTGGACTAAACCCTTGAGAAATAGTTGAATGGCTGTTTTAGTGGATCAGAAGGTCTATGACAACTCACTCTCACACCTCCTGAGGGTTCCATATTCAAAAGCATTACCGTGCTGTTTAGCAACACCAATATGAGTACGGCTATATTCTTTATGCATTCAAGATGCTCCGCTTAAGAAGAGATTTTCCCTTGTTTTTATCTCATCCAATTTCTGACTTCTAGCCACTTCAATTTGGCGGAATGCCTCGGATATGGACGTAGGCGTTTTCAGATGTATACTACTCAAACCAGAAGAGGAAGTATCATTTAGACTATTTGGATTCTTGTGGCTCCTTAATGGCTCCGCTTTTCAAACACCTTCATTAATCAACCTGGCCTTGAAATGACACAGGAGGTCCTTTTCTTTTGCCTTATTAAAGCGTGCACAATGCTTTGAGCTGATTCATTTAGTCATTAGCTACCTGTATGCCTGAATCCCTAGAACACCATAAAACAAAACCGTATATTATGGAATAACAACTCAATAATATAAATTCCATGTCTTTGGAAGAAGTGACATTCTGACTCTCATTTTGATCTACTTTTACATCGAACTGCAGGTCTGGCAAGAAGCAGACTTTCAGAATGTCTCATAAATCCAAAGAACAGTAAAAAACGAAAAGAAGCACTTTGACACTGGAACCTTTGTGTCTGCATAAAGCAGTTCACCGTGCCTCCGGTGAGAAGGTATTTTGGTTCTTCTCATCTCATCCACTCTCTTGAGCTACAGGGGTCCTTTGGTAATGGAACGGTTACTTTAAGATCTGCAGCTTGGTTTCAACTGATTGGTGTTTGTTTGGTTGTTTGGTTATTGTTTTTTTGGACAATGACTTAAAAAACGGTGAGAGAACATATCACTTAACACATTTAGTGCACAGCTGCTTTTTAAGGAGCTATAGTAATAATGAATGGCAGGTCTTCTGAGAACCCCATTCAGAGTGTTGACGATGATAATATGGTACTCTTTCACTAAGCCTTTCGGCAGTGTCTTTTACAAATGACCGCATCTTGATATGTTTCAGTCAATTTGTTGTATTCATGTGTAGGCGAATGTAGTCATGTTGTATGTGCAAGTGTGTTTTTTTGTGTAGGTGTTAGTGTGAAGTGTTGTGTGTGAGTGAACAAGTGTATACCTGAATGTGTGTGTGTGTGTGTGTGTGTGTGTGTGTGTGTGTGTGTGTGTGTGTGTGTGTGTGTGTGTGTGTGTGTGTGGTTCTCTGGCTCCGGTGGCCTCGGTCGTTCACAACGGTCGCAGCCAATGAGAGGCCAGTGCAGAGGGAAGCCAGAGACGAAGAGACGGAAAGAAAGCAGATGTTGTGGCGTTTGGTCTCCATGGCAACGTTCAAGCCGCCAAGCCGCAGATGTACGTTCTCACAGCGTGGTCATGCAGAGATGGATGGTGCAATGCGCGTTGGGGAACACTAGGCTGTAGGTCATAACTTCAGGGGGTCCCACATCACCTGAGGGTGTTGGGTAACAACCTCTTAGTGCCGCATGAACAAAGAAACTTTTTTGTTTCAACAAAAAATATTTCACTCTATGAACTATATAATATATGTATACAATGTATATATTCAATAGTTTATTTAGTTGCAGGAAAGCATGCGTCCGGGTGACCTCAAAGGACTTTCAGCTCTCTGGGCCATTTCAATATCCTCAAAGAACCAACATGACGCCCCCAACACGCATTTGGCAGTTCATTGGATATCAACCCTTATTTAACCCACCAGTCTCACCAGGGAAATATCGTTTTTTTCTCTGAAAGCAAGACTCAGAGTGCAGGTGGGTGTGGGGGGGGTGTTTGTACATTTGTGTTGCTCTGCATGTGTGCAGCCCACAAAGCGCTATTTACCTTGTGAACCTTGTCTCTGTTACATCACCACCCCTGCCAATCATCCCGCTGTACGTCACTGCTTCTGCCAGAGGGGTCGGGGGTGAGGAAACTGTGGCCAATATTCTCTGATTAAGGACAGTGCACTTACAGAAGATGTGAAGCGGCATTCAGTCGTCTGTATTAGGACGTATTTCCCAAGTTTAACAAGGCCATTAGTGACGTCTACAGCCTAGGAAGAATGCTTTTTGATCCTGGGTCAAACCGGATTGATGCTGTTTCGACTGGATGGTGTAAAGAAAGGGACAAAGTATGCTAGCCAGGTGTGTGTTAGCCCTGTGAAGGCTTTTGTGACGGGGAAAAAAACAGATTTGGTTAAATGTAAAGCCGGCCAAGGCAGCCAATGGATTGGATCCTTTTGGTATTGAATTTGGCAAATATTTGCTATTTTAGTAAGTTGGGAAATGGACTGAAAGACATTCGTCGACATTCCTTGCTTAGCTGTCTCAGTAAGATTGCCGACAGCTCAAGGGCTGTCATGATCCATTGGCAAACAAAGAATGGGAATTCGTTTTGAGGCCACCTTATCTGCATAATTAAATATGCAAATGAGAGATGTGGACAAAACTAAATAACAGAATTTTCACAGCGGTGACCAACTAATCTCTGCCTAGCCTGCTGAAGTGATGGAGTGTTTTCAGAATCTGGGACTGGGGTATTGACAACAATTTGAACATAACAACGCCAGAGTTGTTTTTAAGGAAGCCAAGCCGAGACCGCTTTTAATCAGAACACTAAAGTTGCTCAATTGGAAGGCAGGAAACAGTGGCTGCCAAGTATTTAATCGGAGACCATTTTGATTGATCTCAGCCATTCTCTCCATGCAGACTTTGAAGTCCTTCCCATCTGGACAGCGTTTTTTCAAACTCAACTGTCGCGCTGAAGAAGGTGATGTGTTCATATGCAATCCATTCATCAAACAGTACCTGATCACGCTGCTGGTTTGGAGAATAACAACACACTTTCTACAAGGCTTTTTGTTTGTTGTGTTTGTATGTGAGCGATAAGGACAAATACATTTAGCAAACGATTTGATCCAAAGCAACTTAGTGTGTTTTTTTGACAGGCTCCGTTGAAACATAATCGTCTCTTAGTTGGAACAGGTAAGGGTAGGCATCAATGATGCCTCCAGGTAGACTGCAGATGGCGGTGTTCAAACCAAGAATATTTTGGATGAGTCAGACGCCTTAACTACTAGACCATCCTGCTTTCTTCTGATTGGATAAATATTTTCCATTCTAGTCTATTCCCATTTGAACATGCAAAATGGTAGATCTTGGTAGATCTTCATGTTTTGTATCATGCCTCAGCGGGTAATACACCGTTGGTCCACTTGGGTTTAGGAATCGGAATTCAGCATCGGAAATGCAAGATAGTTTCAGCATTTGAATCTGTTTTGCCAAAGTTTCTAGCGAGAAATATATATTTTTTCGTAATCTCATTTCAGTGAATACATATGCGCTTTAGTTTATTAGTTAGGACGAATATTCCATCAGGCCCCGCCAGAAACATTTTAGAATGCAAAGTTTTCCATCATGCTACGGTTGCTGCTATGGACGCTGCTATTGGTCAAACCACGTAGCTTGCGTGTCGTTCGAATCCTTGTTTTTTACATTGTGTAGTTATGAGATGTTATGTGTTGTTTTTGGAGGGGTTGTGTTATGGAGTCCACCGTGGATCTGTTTGGCCGGTGGGAAAATGGGTAAGGGTCCAGGGTGGGCATGTTCCAGATAAGGTCACCATGGGAGTGAGGGCAACAGGGCGCCAATCGTTCAGGCAAGTGACCTCGCCTTTCTTCGGTACCGGGACAATGGTGGATGACGCGAAGCAGGAGGGGACTGCGCACGAGGAAGGGGAGAGGATGAATATGTCGGTAGCCCTGATCACCCCCACCCCCCCCCCCCCCCCCCCCCCGGGGACTCCGTCTAGCCCGGCCGCTTTGTAGGCGTGGACACGCTTCGAGGACTCGCACATGTGGTGTTGACAAACTGGAAACGGGCGTAAAAAAACCCTCTTTAGATCATCTGGCAGGGAGGCCTCAGCGTTAGCTACGCAGCTGGGTCTCCCTTTGAAGTCCGATGTGATGCGCAGTGCCTGCCACGCACTATGAGTCATTAACACTCGTGTTTTCGCTGTATTCCCGCTGTATTCCCGTTTGGCTCTGCGGCGACGGCAGCGTGTTTTCCTTTCCTCGGACAACCGAGTCTCTGTAAGGCAGATGACGTTACAATCTCTCGCTTCCCGCCGGAGGGAGATCCTTGCTCTGATCTCTCACAGCCTGTTGTCCTGGGATCGCACGAGGGGCCAGCAGAGCGATGGGAGGCGCAGGACGGGTGAGAAGCCACCCTCGGCCTCACCGGCACCCCTCGTTCCTCCTCCCTACGCCACCTAACAAACACATTGTGCGTGGCTCGCCGACGTCTCCATCAAAATAAAAGCTCTGGCTTGCTGTGAGTGATCTCCGAGTCTCTTCAAGCCAGTAATGTGTCTCTGTCGTAACTAAGGTGGCTAGCTACTTTGGAGGTGAAGGCAACACAATTTTTTTTTTAAATAAGCCAAACACCGCGAGGTCGGTGAGGAGCACAAAACGTCAATATTTCTATTTTATATTCATGTTTCTTGACTTACAGTACTCACGGTCCACTTCCTTTCTATTGATAATTCTTTACAATGTTCATCATTGACATTGTTAAGCACCAATCATGAAGACCAATTCCTTGTACGTGTTCCAACTTACCTTGCAATAAAGTCAACTACCATAGCAACATAATATTCATAATAACAAACCAAACATAAACGTGACGTGGATGCAGGCCGATAGAACAGAATAGGCCATTCAGGAAGCTAGCATCCTCATCCAGGTGTTTCACCATTTGAACCAGGTTAACGCGACACTGTTAACACACGTAAACCAAACGTGGACCAACGGGTGTATTACACGCTATGGCGTGTGTAGCAAGGTCCAAGCTACACGCCACCTAGGTGACTTTTCTTGGGCTCCTCCAAACAAAGGACACAGGGTGGTGATGTTAAACCGGTTTATTGCCAAGGTTGAGTATAGTGACACAAACAGCTGGTGCTCCATGCTGCCATGTAGGAGATCTCTCCCTGAGTGTGTGTGGTGATGGCTGGTTTAACCTGTGCACACTGATTACTCAATGTGCAACAGGTGTTCAGCTCCAGATTCCAATCAGTCTGACTCGGGCCAGGTGAGGCTGCTTAAACCAGCCATCATCCACACACACTCCACACAGCGTGAAACTGTGTGTGTGTGTGTGTGTGTGTGTGTGTGTGTGTGTGTGTGTGTGTGTGTGTGTGTGTGTGTGTGTGTGTGTGTGTGTGTGTGTGTGTGTGTGTGTGTGTGTGTGTGTGTGTGTGTGTGTGTGTGTGTTAGACGTAGTTGTCCTATAACAGCATAAAAGCTAAAAGAGGAGCATGGTTCTTGGCAGGCTACACGATTTGTGTGTGCACGTGCGTATATGTGCATGTGCATACGTATTGGTGTGTGTGTATGTGTGTGCCCGTGTGGGTGCGTAAGTGTATTTGTGTGTGTGTGTGTGTGTGTGTGAACATAAAGATGAAGAGGGATCTGACTGAGGGGTTGCATTTTTGCAATCAAATGAAAAAACAGTCTAACACTAATAAGGCATTCTTAAATTGACAAATGAAAGAGAGAGAGAGAGAAGAGGGGGTGGAGAAACAACTAGAGCAAGAGTGAGAGAGAGGGGAGAGAGAGAGAGTTTGTTGCTGATTCCTGTTTTAATGTAACCATTCCCTCTCTCGCTCGCTCGCGCTCTCTCACCACAGTATAGAGCTTAATGAGGGCCAAAGTAGTAGTAGTTGGCTCTGAGGCACACAAACACACACACACACACACACACACACACACACACACACACATACACACACGACACACACACACACACATAAGCAGCAGCAGCCAGCACCGCAGGCATGGCAAACACAGCCCTCCTCCAAGGACAAGGTGTCAAGAATGTGGTGAAAAAAGGAATTAACGCACACACACATAGACACACACCCTTTAGCAAATCAAGTAGGGCTAGAAGATAACTGTAACCAATATGCATACTAAACAAATACACGTGGACCTAAATAGATGGATAAATGTGTTGTGGACGATAAGAGAGGGAGAAGGGAGGGAGGGGGAGAAGGGAGAAGGGAGGGAGACAGAAGGGGAGAGAGGGAGAAAAAGAGAGAGGAGAGAGACTGAGAGAGAGGGAGGGAGATAAGGAGAGGGAGATAAGGAGAAGGAGAGAGAGGGAGATAAGGAGAGAAAGATAAGGAGAAGGAGAGAGAGAGAGAAAGAGAGAGAGGGTGGAGAAGATGTGCATCACCACTCCACCAGTTGGAGGGTTGAGTAAATGAAAGATTCTCCAGAGGGAAAGAGCGGAGGGAAAGAGCAGAGGGAAAGAGCAGAGAGAGAGAGAGAGAGAGAGAGAGACACAGACAGACAGACAGACAGACAGACAGACAGACAGACAGACAGACAGACAGACAGACAGAGAGATTAGTGGTGGTGAAAGCACATCAGGCAGACAGAAAGACAGCCGGAGAGACAGAGATGACGGTGACAGGTGGAGAGCCAAGGCAAACGAGGAGTAAATAAGGAGAGGGCTGAGAAGGAGCCGCCAGCGAGGAGGAGGAGGAGGAGGAGGAGGAGTGACGCAGGGTGAGGAGGGACGGGGGAGGAGAGGGCGGCACCGGATAGCTACATAAGTGGAGCTGAATAATGGGATGGGATCGGCCGCCTGGATCAATTCCCAACCGGAGGCCCATCAGTCAAAGCAATTATGCGTGGCAGGCGAGGAATAGAGTGTTAAGATATGGACAAATAAAAGAACCAAGAACAGCTAACAGACGGATGGGTCTCCCCCGCCCTGCCAGCCCCTCGGATTCACTTAATTACAACGATGGCACTGTGTGCACCTCCAGATGGGGGAGTGTGTGTGTGTGTGTGTGTGTGTGTGTGTGTGTGTGTGTGTGTGTGTGTGTGTGTGTGTGTGTGTGTGTGTGTGTGTGTGTGTGTGTGTGTGTGTGTGTGTGTGTGTGGTGGGGGGGTGGGGCTGGCCTCGGTTCTCATATGAGAGAGAACTGAGTTGCGGTGGGGGGGGGGGGGGATACGGACAGGTAAGTCCTGGAGTGTGTGGGGATGTCTCCTCAAATCGTAGGTTGAAGTGCTCCATCTACCCCCCCTGCAATGTGATTTGAGTTGGATTGAAACTGATATGCTGTTCAGCTGAGACAGCAGCAAACCAATGGCGTGTCTCTGTGAACCATGGTGGCATGACATGTGATACATCAGGCTGGATCCATCTCTGACCTTCAAAGACCTTGCTATTCTCTGAATTGTTATTCTCTCCTTCACCAACCCTGATGAGGTAAACAATGGATCATCAGATTGATCTTTCAAAGTGTTATTTGTGACATTTTATCAGAAAAATAATTCTTTTTATTTCTGACATAAGAACCATATCAGCTTGTTGGTGAGTGGACAAAGACCATATTTTCACTTCAGATCATAACATTAATTCAAATGAAATATTAGGCAGCACACGGTGCATTTTCTGCAGCTTAATGCAATGCATGTGCCATTGTTGGGCTCTATTCAAGAGAAAGTGCTTCTTCACAGATCTGTGTATAATGTTTTTAGGGACTTCTCCCCTTCTGTTCTTTGACCAGGGGGAGGGTCTTTCTCTTTGTTACTTCACCATACTCATTCAAAAAAGAAAGAAAGAAGTTCAAGCATCTTTCAATTGAGGACCAAAATAGTAACGCTGACTGAAGTTGAATCACCATTTTGTTATGGTTTTACATACAATTGATCGTATGACATTGCCACATTAGGCTATGCCTTTAATCGATCGATTCAAGGTTTGGTCATTTCAATGAAGAGAAAGCCTCTTTGTTTATTTTGTTCTCATGAGGAGAGAGAACTTGAGATAATAGTCTGATTATCAAAATGTACAAAAGCGTCAACATGAAGCGAGAGAGTCAGATAGCGTTTGAAGCAGAAGGCAGTGGACAAGAAGCGAGAGAGCGAGAGAGGACCGGAGTGGGAGCGAGAGGGACATGAACAAATAGTGAGTGGGCGGGCGTCCCTAGCTAACACTGAACGAGAGAGTTCGGGACAGAGGCCTGGATAAACGTAACGGAGCGTCCCAGAAGCGGCACGCTCCCTCCCTTAGATGAGGGGAGTTAGCAAAGCGAAGGCGTTGGAGAGTCAGGGATGGAGAGGGCCCGGTCGCAATCGCAGCACGCTGCAGGGAGACTTGCTGGCCTGCTTCAGTCTAATTACACCACAGCCCCCCCCCCCCCCCCCCATAGGATGCAGAGAGAGCGACTGACAGAGAGAGAGAGATGGAGAGAGACATGAGACATGTGGAGGGAGAGAGGAAGGAAATACAAGAAAAATAAATTGAGGATGAAAGAGAGAGAGATGGAAGGAGGGAGGAAGTTAAAGAAAGAGAAGATGAAAGAAATCATCGAAAGTTGCTCTCTACTGCCTCCTATAGGAGGCAGCAGTTAATTTCGATACTTTTTTGAATTCATTCATTTGTCCATTAATTCATTAATGGACAAATTAATTAATGAGATCTGTCCCCTGAGCTTCCGGGTTTCACCGGCGCAATCCCGCAGCTGGCGTGAACTGGAGTTCATGTGAACGAGCACTACTTGTTATCTCGATGATGTGAACGTCAAACCCTGCCAAGCTGAATGGGATTTGAGACTTTTTGTTTCGTCAAGTTTAGAGCGGATTATCAAAGTAAATATTATATTTATTTGATGCGATTTCGTACATCCAGATTCAAGGGTGGTTGAACGGTGTTACGACCTCAATTGGTATCCAGGGGGATAAGGGGAGTAACAAAAGAATATTGTTTTTCCGGGGGACAAGGAGGAGTCACAGACAGAGGTAAAAGTTAACAAAAGGTTTATTATGAGAATGGCAACTGAGAACCACTTTCCAAAAAAGGGGAGAGCACAAAACGAAACAACTAGTATTCACCAAAGCTACAACTAAACACTATCTCACTGAAGTACAGGGACCAAATAAAAGAGAGCTCATGCTACCCGTTCCAGAACAGCTAATACAAAACACAGCACTGAGACAACTAGCCTCCACACATGCAGCCACATTGACTGCTGAACGGCCCACTGGCCCTGTGCTCCTGTCGGCTCCCAGCTTGTATACCTTCCTACTCTGAGCAGGTGAGCACAGGTGCACTCAATTGCCTGATTGCTAGAGCTGCAGGAAGGAGGGGGGAAGGGCAGCAGTCCGGGGAGAGAACACAGTTAGACCAACAAAACACACTTCGACCGAAACAAACGGTCAATAAAAAAAGTATGAGCCCTTGTGTTGCGTTTGTGATGAGCCTTCTTTCAATCAAATACGCTTGTACTGCACTTGATGATACCAGTGGAATATTTAGAGTGGTGCTATTGTCTACTAATCTCACTTTAACCTATTTGTCTCCACATGATCAAATGTCCGGTGCCGTACATACGGTATTATCTGTAGTGATTGATTATTTTACATTATTACAGGACTTACACTGGTTACTAGCCATAGCTAACTTGAAAGAAAACTAACTTGAAAGATGCGGTTGCTGGGGTAAAAACCGACGTCAACCTTTTTACATTGAACTTGTTGACATTAGTTACATTAATCAAAAGTATGAACGGACTAAACAGCAGACACTCCGTTAGCGGTGACTCAATTCTGTCTTCTGATCAACCGAATTGCATACGGTTGTGGTTAAATACCTAGATGTATGATAAGGGGACTCCCATGGTGCTAACATGGCCACAGCACCACACACATTTAATACAAATCGCATCCAACTCCATGGCTGCCGCAGCTTGTTGCTCGTACCCAGGGAAACGTTTAAAATATACCACTTTATGTTCATATGTATCTACAATACGAATAATGTTTTAAAACTTGAACTGCTTTCTACACGTTTCGTAAACAGTTTTTTATATATAATATTTTTTTATATAATAATTATATATAATTTATATATAATATAGCGGTTATTGCGTTTGCCTTTTGACACAAGCCACGGGCCCATTCCTTGGGGCCCGGTTGGTGCTGTCGACTGGCGTTACTGCTGGCGGCTGGTTCACACACACACACACACACACACACACACACACACACACACACACACACACACACACACACACACACACACACACACACACACACACACACACACACACACACACACACACACACACACGTGTGTGTGTGTCAATGTTTGTCTTTCTGGTCCTGGGAACTACACTGTTCATTTTGGATAAAGTAGGCAATCTCAAGGGTATAAAATATGAATGCTGTTCTGAAGACTATCATCATATCTGTGGAGAATACATTGTTTTATTAATTGTGTGTTTAATTAACTGTGTTTTGACTGTGCGTGGAACAGCAATACAATATACTATTATGTACAATGTTAGCTGTTTATTCGAAACGAGGTAAATCCATCGCAACTTTTACGATTGTTGAGGAAGTACTTTTTCTTCTGCTTCCCTTTACAGCAACATTCCAGTACTATGAACTCACGTTTTATTCAGTAATTAATTATGTATACGTTATTAAGAAACACACACACACACACACACACACACACACACACACACACACACACACACACACACACACACACACACACACACACACACACACACACTCACTCATCAGCTGTCATCAAGAGTCACTGGCTGCCGTTCATTTTGTAAAGGTTGTCTATGTGTACATCAGTGGCTTGCAGGTCAATAGGGAGGGAAGAACAACGTATAATGTATCTTTCTCATGCTGGATTAAAGTTGAGTTGGGGCACGCAAAGTACAGTCAGGAAGCAGAGCCAGGACTTGGGTGAGTCACACCAGCCAAGCCCGACTCATTATCCAAGTGATGTCGCTGCGTTGCTGAGTGACATGCAGCAGATTCTCGCCTTCACCAAGCGCGGGTTTGCCTCAACGTGTCGGGTTTATGTACCCAAACACACGTCCTCCGTGGCGCCGACATTGGTACAAATCCTCAGCGCCTTCAGAAACATGTCTACTGCTTCTTTCTTGTCCTATTGGTATTCAGCAGTGAGAGACATGATTCAGACAACCGTTGGCTAGGTCCCCCACTAATGTTTCTGGGATACTATTCTTAAGCTTGTGCTAATGCCAGCTCATGACGGATGTGCCAAAAGGTACTCATGCTTTATTGGGAGTATTTTTGTTAAGAGACAAGCCTACCTTCACCATTTCCTCCTCCCTCCTCACCTGCACAAGTCCCTCCATGCCCGGGACACCTACACTAGGACCACCTCCTCCTGGGAGTCTCCTTTGATCCGATGCCGGACCCCCCTATGTATTAGAGACCCAATGCTTGAGGTGTCAATCGCTTGTGCTGCTGCACTGACTCTGCCCCCCCAGATGGGGGACACATGTTTTTATCATGGCCTATGGAGCTGTCTCATTTGAACTGCTGTATGCTTTTATTTATGCCATTTTAGATACGGGTCCTTGGGTTTATAATCAAAATGATAAGTCATAATTATTATTTTATTATCATATTATTAATTCAGTAAATGGGATATTGCATTAAACATGTTTTGACAGGAGATAGGCTGGATAAATGATAACATGATTTTGTCACTTATTTAGATTATAAATACTTTATCTGGAGGTCAAACTGTCCAAGTTCATTGGGAAGAAAATATAAAAAAGATTTGCTAACCTTCCATGGCAACATTCTTGGCGTATGGTCAGACATTCTGCTAGATTTATTGATTGTTGATGTGGTAAACCTCAAAATGTATACAGTATAGCTATAAATTGAAAATGGATTTGCTTGGCATTGAACAGCTTTAGATTATACCACGCATGGGAGAGTAACGAAAGATGTGTTTAGGTTTGGGAGGAATTTCTATAAATAAATCTGCCAATCGGACAGAGGTTCACCGTATGGATTATCCAACATTAAAGTGCAATGAACGGCTTGTTTAGAAAATGTACAACATGTATATCTAACACATTAATCCCTGCTAGTTTTACAGCTGATTAGTAGTTTTGGTCACGTTTACCTCTTATTGGCAACATTATCTTATAGTCAATCAAACCCAAAAAAATAGATCAAACTGTTTTACCAATCCCCGAAAGCAACTGTAGGAAGGAATGGCCAGACATCTGACCCTTTCCGTCTGGTAAGAGGCATGCGACCGGGATGCCCACTGTACCTTCATGTTCCCTCTCACAGTAGAGCCTTTAGCAAATAAGGTAAGGTCGCATAACAGGTTATTAGGAATAAGTGTTGGAGCAGAATCTCATGTTATATCGTTGTCTGCAGATGACATTTTATTATATCTATCAAAACCAGAACAATCGATACCAGCACTAAAAATATTTATCGGTATGTGGTTTGAAAGTCCATTTGGGAAAAACTGAAGTAATGCCTATTTCTAACTATGACAGTAGTTTACTTCAGAGACAGTTTAAGTGGAAGTGGACCCAGAGATATATTAAGAACTTGGCTGTGCTGATTTCAAAAAACGTTGGATGAAATGCATAAAATGAACTACACCCCAGCACTGGAAAACATAAAGGCAGATCTCAAACAATAGCAGACACTCTCAAAATCCATCTTAGGCCGTGTGAATGTATTAAAGATCAACATTTTACCAAGGCTAACGTATTTATTTCAAATGCTCCCTATACAGATCCAAATTATTATTTTTTTATCGGTAACTACACCCCTAGCATGGTGATGTTTGTCCTGTTTGTCTCATCCTGTCTGTTCGAGGGCACCCCACAAACATATACAAAGCATACACATAGCACTGATTCTCAATCTGCAGGGGTGGGTGTGGGAGAGGGTGCTGTCCTCACAGCGAGCCAGCCCCGCCTCTGTTGGAGAGAACACTGGCAAATCCAGGGGAGGGCTGTAATGTACTGTATTGCACTTTACTGTGTCTTTTGCACATTTCAAGAAATTAAACAAAATAAAGTAAAAGATGTTCACATTAATGGATGACTATAATAACTCTCCCAGGGTCTGAATGATTGACGTTTGGCGCCTATGAATAAGGGGAAGTTCCAGTTTAAGAAAATAAAAGTCCTTCTTTAACCGGCTGTCACTTAATGCGTCCATCTGGCTGTGCTACTGAGCTCATACTAGGGGGTACAACAAATGAGATGCATAATCTGGCTCAGTGCACGGGTGCGGTGAGACCACCATTATTATAACTATCTGGTAGAGAAACAGAGCGTCTTACGGGCCAGTGGAACCGTCGCTTTTGCCTCGACGCATTTAAGGAGGTGAACTGGTTCACAAAACTCGACTGTGGTTAGAAAAGTGTTTTGAGTTTTTTGACTGTTTTCAGACTGAAAAAAACTTTTGAGTTTTGAGTTTTGACTGACAACTCTGTCAAAAAACTCGACTGACAGTTTCACGGACCACTTGTGAACACACCACTTACAAGATGTGTTCTACAGAGCCGGCTCAGCTTGGTCCCACTTCATGTTATTCAAGTGGACTTGAAGCAAAAGGAGGCTTTGACCAAGGTTGACAAGGAAATTAAGTGCTTGCTGATTCGTTTTCATTATAAAAAACATGAGTCATGAGTGAAAAGTAAATCGTCTCTATATTTGAATGCAGGGTGAACACATTCATACTAATCTCGCTGTGTTTCATTTGCATTTTATGTCAGGAACTGGGTGCTTCATAAACGCATGCATAATTTATTCAATTCACTATTGGCACAGACTCATATTCTCAGAATCTTGGGGCGTTCTTGAAAATATTCACCCTTGTTATGTGCAATGTGCCTTCATTTGGGGGGTTTTCTGCACTTGTAGACACGTGAGACCCACACACAGTTCTAATGTTGCTATATTGCTGGGCTTTTGGGCTTTTAGTGTCAAGCTTTCTGTACACATCCTTTCCAACGACACATCATCTCATTTGGGGAATTGTCAATGTAAGATCTGGTACAATGGCCGCCGTCGTCCTCACTATGGTTGAAATGGATCTCAGCAGAATTCCTCGTTCTAATAATGACCTCAATGACAAAAAGCTGCTGGGTTCCTGGTTGGACTGGTAAAAAGCTATGTCATAAAATTTTGAGTTATGAGAGTAAAGGTTAATATGAGAAATGTGATCTTAAGTACAAAATGAGAAGGTAAATGAGCAATTCAATGTAATAGAAAGGCATGCCCTTATCTCATCCCTATCCATCTCCCTTCTTTTAAATCTGGATTGTTGGATTTGTATTTTGATCCAGCCTTCTTTTCCTCTTAAAGCTCACTAGATTGGTACATTTAATTGTTAAAAGCTTGCTCCCGGACCACCTTCGAGGGTTATAATACCCCCACCATAGTTTCCCAAAATAGGCCCCCCCCCCTAACAAAATTTTGCATGGGCCCCCATAAAGTTAGAAATGGCCCTGTGTCAATCTATCTATCTCCATGAATGCACCGTTGCAATGTTAGGATTGTATTCAATGTCGCTGTTCAATGACTATAAAATCTCTCTCTCTCTCTCTCTCTCTCTCTCAACTATGAAGGCTTGACAGAGGCTTTTTCAGACAATATTCTTTCTATTAAGAGAAAATGGGAAGTTGATCTTGAGGAAAATGTCGATGATGAGGATGAGTGGTTACAGATTGTGTGTGAGAAAGCATTTGTTACTAAACAAAAGTTACTATGGGTGTTACTATCAGTCTTACTACTTATGTTACTGAAACTTAAACATATTACATACACTTTATATTGTCAACATTAGTTTAACCTATTCAGTGAAAATCCATAGAATATGGATGTATTAATAACACAGCTTTTGCCTTTTAAATCATCGGTTTCCACACAGGCCATTCTAAAGAATGCAAACATCTGCTCTGATGTGGTTCTGCGCTGCTCTTTAATTATGCCTGATATTCCCATATGGATTCAACCAAACTAAATCACATGTAGTTTGACTTCCACTCCGGATGATGATGATGGTGATGATGATGATGATGATGATGATGGTCACTTTGTGATGGTAATGTATTGTGATTGGTGTTGAACAATTGTCTGTGCAGGTTACTGGTTTTGTGCCACAGCAACGACAATGCTTGGCCCAAAGTAAGGAAGAAAAGGTGTGTGTGAACTGGAGAGAGGTGTGATAATTGGAGTGGGTAATGAAGTGAGTGGTGTGAACAGCAGTGGTTGTGGTCACCGTGGCATTAGTAAGTCCCTGCTATTCACTGGCCTGTGTGTGTGTGTGTGTATGTTGGCGTGCAGTCAGTCTGCACTCACTGCAGAACGAAGTCCTTTTTATTTGATTTGTATTTGTGTTATTTGAGGATCAAACGAGTAGCTGTTGCAGTGGTACACTGGTGAAGCTCTTCCTGCATGGAGCCATGGCATCAACTCAACTAAGTTAGTTGTTTGAAGAACATACTGTGAAGTGTCACTGAAACCTCTGCGATCAGTCTTTTCCCGCTGAAGATATATTCAACGTCGCCATCGAACGAAAATGAGCTCCACTGCCCTCACAGCACATATCACAGGAGCATGTCAGAGAGCGACAGAGATATTTTTTCCACTTAAACCAAAACTGCTGCCCCCGACATGGCCAGCGAGCAGTGGGCATGCAGAGGAGAGCTGCATTTACCGCTTTTTGCGCACATTTTGCGCAGCACAACACATCGCAACACAGAGATGCCTGTGTTCGCAGAGCCGCCCGCAGACCTGGTTCTACGTCATGTGAACGTGTGCACGAGGGGGGACACGAGCCGACAAGCAAATATGGACACAGAATCAGGAGACGGAGTTTGTCCCACTGAAAATGTGACATGTAACAATGTATCCGTGTGAAAGACATGTTGCAAAATCGTGCAGGTGGTGTGGCATCCATTTTATTCCTGTCTGGCTGTCGAAAACCAAACCAAAACACTTTGCACCCATTGCCTGCTCGACCAATTAGTGGCTTCATGACGCGAACCTCCGCAGAGAATGACGTCACGTTGCAAACCTCTGGGGGGGGGGGGGGGGGGGGGGGGGGGGGGGGGACTGCACGGCTCCGCGTGAGTGTAGGTCCCAGCAGAAGGGGCGTGGGGCGATCTCTGAGAAGGGGCGTGGATCTCCCCTGATCTTACAGAGCATACAGGGGCATACAGAGAAGTGGTAGTTGTAATGGTTCATTCATGAAATCCAACCCTGTGATTGTTGTTCTGATGTGACCTGGCCACGGCCCCCTACATAGATCGGCTGGTGGATGGCTGTGAGTATCAGAGCACCTCAGGGCCTATAGCTGTGGCCGGAGTCTATTTATAGTGACGCTAAAGTGAGACAATCCAGGTCATAAAGGATAAATGTTTCAGTGGAAACACCCTCCCGGAACCTCTAGAGATTAGGCTGGCGCAGGCATCTCTTGCCCAGACTGGAGATACTCCTTATCCCTCATTGGCCGTGTGTGTGTGTGTGTGTGTGTGTGTGTGTGTGTGTGTGTGTGTGTGTGTGTGTGTGTGTGTGTGTGTGTGTGTGTGTGTGTGTGTGTGTGTGTGTGTGTGTGTGTGTGTGAGAGAGAGAGAGAGAGAGAGAGAGAGAGAGAGAGAGAGAGCGGCCAGAGGGAGGGACAGGAGCGTTTTCTAGCTCTTCTCAAGTCACACGTTTGAATTTCTGCTCACCGCCACATGTAAACAGAATTCTGCTGCAGATCTACTTCCGATATCATTTGTGTCTATAAGATCATCAGGTTTAAGCCTTATATTTCAGGGTGTGTGTGTTTGTGAGAGAGAGAGAGAGAGAGAGAGAGAGAGAGAGAGAGAGAGAGAGAGAGAGAGAGAGAGAGAGAGAGAGAGAGAGTGAGACAGTGAGTGTTTGTGCGTGAGAGAGAGTGTGTTTGTGTGACAGAGAGAGAGAGAAAGTGTGTGTGTGTGTGTGACAGTGAGTGCTTGTGTGTGTTACGGCCACTGTTTTTATGTTGCTGCCTTGTTTCCCTCTGCTCTCATGTGCAGGTGCCAGTCAATTAACTACTTCAATCATCATCCCGCCTCTACCAAGCACCTCATCAGTTCCCAGCAAGGGGAGGCCTGCCACACATCGAAAAGCCAGTGTTGCTAGGCTAGCTCTCTCTTTTTGGTTGGTTGTTTTGTGTCTCTGGAGAGTTTTGTTAGGATTGCTAGATCCTTGGATGATAGATAGATGGATAGATAGACAGATTATATTATATTTTCCCTTCTCCCCCTGCTTGCTTTTATTGTGCACTGTTTGTTAGCCCCACCATTTATTTTCTTTGTTGCTACCTTGCGGTCTTGGGACAGGTAAGACAGAGGCCTCTATACATTTGGTTTACTAGTTGTAGTGTTGTGTGGCACAACCTATTTGTGTAGGTGATAGGGATATGGCTACCTTTGTTTTAGAGGAGTTTGTCAAGGACCCCTCCATTTTTGCTTTTGCTTTTTGCAGTGCAGGAAGGCTGACATGTTGGCAATAGCGGAACATTTTGCTGTGTTGGTGTCGAGGTCTCTTGGAAAGAAAGAGATTAAGACAGCGGCGTGGGAGAAATTGATAGACAACAATGTCTTTGTTAAATCTCCCAGCCAACCTGAGTCACCCATGTCTTCTTCCTCTGGGGAAGAACCCAAGTCACCAGTTGGCCCCGGCATTTCCGCCAGGAAGGAGAAGACCCCGGCTGGCTTGCCGAGGTGTGAGGCCTCCACCCCGTCAACGGTTGACGGTTGAAGGTCCGGCTAGCCCATCTTCACTTGGCGGCCCAGGAGAAGGCTCAGGTATTCGAGGCACAGGAGAGGACTCAGAGGCTGGAGCATGAATTGGCTCTGCGTGGGCTGGAGATCGAGGCAGAGACGGTGAAGCTGGACCACACGGAGCTGCAGAGTGCTGCAGTGCGCGGCCACTTCGACAGGTTCTCCAGGTGCGCACACACATCCCCTAACTAGTGCGCATGGTGGAAGGAGACGTGTAGCGCTACCTCCTTTTCGGAAAGCAGAGGTTGATGCTTAGTTCACTACATTCGAGCGACTGGCTGCAACATTGTTGCAATGTAAACGCACTGGCGAAGCACAAGATGTGACCGCTTCTCTTTCTCAAGAGGATGGTCTAGATTATGATTTGGTGAAAGCAGCTGTTTGTTTTGTGTGCTTCTGAGTTGGTGCCAGAGGCCTATAGGCAGAAATGTAGGAACTACAGGAAGGATTCATCGTGTGTGTGTGTGTGTGTGTGTGTGTGTGTGTGTGTGTGTGTGTGTGTGTGTGTGTGTGTGTACGCTCGCTATTTATACTTGTTTTTCTTCTGGGACCAAATGTCTTTCAAAGCATGGGAAGGACAAATAACCCTTGTGAGAATTGAGGACACTGCACTTGGCCACGGATGTATTGTCTTGCATCACAGGTTGAGTCAAGGACCCATGTAGCTGTGGCACATGCCAAGCAGCAGGTGTAATGGGAAATTGATGTGGACTCAACGGATTGTCCTCAGAAATGGAAAGTCCTCATCATATTTGTAATGAAAGTGGGTGGGTGGGTGGGTGTGTGTGCTTGTATGCTGGCATGTGCAACATGACCCCATCGTTCAGCCTGGTATTCCTGGCCAGCAGAGCTAAGAGATGCATAGACTGCAGGGAGGGGGGTTAGGACATTAACCTATTTATACCATTCTGACATTTTCCGTTTTTTTCCAGCTTTTGTTTGGTTTAACTTTGGGCCCAAAATGTCAAAGGAACAGTTTGTTTGTGTGACCTCGACCGAATGTTCATTTAAACAAATAGTCTATTTTGCATTGCTTTGACATGAAAGAGGGTTAATATTTAATATGATTTTAAAGTCGCAGTCGGCCTCATACTATAAGCTCCATCCCTGCGCCTTATCTCGTCGGCTACCTCCTGCCAAGAGGCACAAGGACATCAGCAACCAAGAACTTCTGAATGTGACGCTTGCCTTGGAGGAGTGGAGGTATTGTTTGTAGGGGGCTGAGCTTCCAATCCTGGTCCAGATGGACCACAAGAACCTAGAGCATATCCGGATAGCAAGGAGGATTAACCCTTGGCAGGCTAGGTGGGCCCTTTTCCTTTCCCGGTTCGATAAAATGTAAACCCTGTCTGCTCTGTCCGGCCGGTTCGACGCCGCTGACCAAACCAATGATCCCGAGCCCATCTCCCGCCTGATTGCAGCTGTCGCCTGTGGCATTGAGAAAGTCATCTGTGAGGCCCAGCAGCAGCGGCACCCTGATCCCGGGGTTGGTCTCCCAACCCTAACCCTAACCCAGACACGACTGGTCTCTCTGGTACTTTCACAACAAGTGAAGAGTCGCAATGGTGGCTATCTCTATGGTTGGTAAGAATGAATTGGCGGGAATAAACGTTGGCGTTCACAAGAGGTAAGCCCCTCCCCCTAGAGAAGGGCGAACATTCGCGGGTTGCACTCGAGCGCGAGTAAAGTTTGCGTTTCGTGCGGTCAAACGAGCGCGAGGCGATGACTCGCGCCGCTTTTGGTGTGAACACTTGAGTACGGAACCGGATCCTTTCGTTATTATTCCATTCCTCAGATTTAAGACAATTTGAGACTTCCCTTCCAGTAAAGGTCATCTGATGACAAATGACGTTGAGAAGGCCATCTTTTATTACAAAAGCCATTCAAGATTCACTGCAGCTTGAGAAATAAGGTTTTCTATCATTAAACGTCATGACTAAAGAGTACAAATTACACCAGCAACACTGTCAGGGAGCTCATAGCCTGTAATGGCTACACTTTAGCCCAAGCTTCCACTGAACCTCATTACACCTGACAACTCGCAAATATGCCTATGGGCTTAGCCGTCATAACGAAGCACTCAAACACCCATGCTGATACCACAAGCACCACAAGGGGATAGGAGATTAAATCTGTGTGTGTGTGTGTGTGTGTGGGGGGGGGGGGGGGGGGGGGGGGGGGGGGGGCAGAGATCCCCACACATGCAAGTGTTTCTACATTTAGCTTTTTATTGTAGTTTTGTTAATTTCATGTCTTGTCTCTTGGGTTAGATCAACATACTAGTAAACTCATCAGCATGCAAAGGACCACATATTGTCACAGGTATACACACACACACACACAAACACAGCTTATCGTCCTCACTAATAGTATGAGTGGCTGTGTGCCTGCAGAGCTTGGCAGAGCGCCAGACGAACCTCAGACAAACGTAACGCATAACAACATTTTGGTGATAACACTTTGGGAGAGAGATATATCACTCAATACAATGCAAGTGAAGATTGAAAATGCATGTATACATCTCAAGGCCGACTGTACATAAAGTAAACATGATCCGACCATAGACATTTGCCAACACTGGACTCAAACGCAGTATCTCCCATTGTGACATTTGCACGATGTCATCTCTTCTGACAGAAAATCTCACAACGCTGTCATGTCTTTTACAGGCAGCTCTTTCAGCCATGCATCTCTAGGAATGGAGATGCACAGTTAATGTTCTGTTCCATGGCACTTCCACAAAGCCCTCTCCCCCCGCTCCTAATTCCCACCTATTTTTGTCACCGTCACGGGGGAAGCCTAAAGCAGGGAGACACTTGAGAGGGACGCCCAACACGCCCGGGAAGAGATGTGTTGACGGGTTCCCCTAATGAGCCTGGCTGGTGAAGACTCCCTGGGAAGAATGGGCCGTCTTCTTACTTCAGGTTACGAACTCCCGAGTAGAACCAAGTCACCTTAGTATCTGCGAGCCCGCTGAAGCATCACTACAGGTTTTTACTTTACTTGCCTCTGCTGTATTTCCCCCGTGTCCCATGAATGCTAGTGGTTGCTAACTGTCATTGTTGTGTTTGTTTTTGGTTTTCTGGGACTTTGTGGGTATGGAGCAGTGTTTTCTAACTGGAGATCATCAGGTTTAAAGACTAATTGCATCCTCATTCAGTAGGTCACCCCCAAGGGGTAAATAAGTCATTGTTGTGAGGGAGGATTTATTCAGGTCCACAACAAGGAAGACTGTTTCTTCCTTGTTTACTGTTTCACTTGAGGACTTTAGTTCCAGACGTATAATCACAACACCCAAACATGTGTTAACTCTAACTGGGGCAAGGACTGGTTAATATTGTCCATGCTATATATTAACCATGAATCACCCATCACCAGTACCTCCTTAATAAGAGCAGAGCCAAACCTTATCTCCCACAGTGATGAGAAGAGACAACACACTGCACTACAGTACAAACAATTCGAATGATTCATCTGCCGACATCAGTAATTATGATACAATGTATTCATTTTTATTTTTAGCTAGGCGCTGCTTCCAGCCTCACTCTATTGGTGCAGGCACCAGATTGAATTCTTCATTCATAGACAGGAAGGATAATCCTATGCAACTCAGCAACACCCACACGCATATATTTTAATTTATTTAAGTGGTTACTTGCCTACCGTTATAATTTAAATAGATCCCCTTTTGAAAGACTTCGAAGAAGGGGTTAAGATAATGAGAAATGGCAATGTACTTCAGAGCCTCCAGCCAAGCTTGGTGGTTAAGTTAGATTTATATAATTGTTTGCTGAACAATATCATACTCAACGGGGGGGCCCAAGTAAGTATTACGAGTAATCATTTTACCAATGCTAAATGCAATTCATACTCACACTTTTGCATGGCCATTGTTTGTTTGTGCTTGGGGTTAGAGTGAGAGTGCTATAGTGCCTATTGATGTGTACGTCACAGCAGCCAAATAAATATGATTGATGTATGGTGTGCATGTACATAAATCTCAGTCGTCACCTTGTTACTTGTGATCATCTTCTCGGCACGCGTATATGGCATGTGCAAAAGCTCATCCAGAATTGCCTCGACTTCATGTATTTGAAATCAGATATGCTTTGAGTGAAGTGTCTCCAGCATCCAAGCCATTAGTTCATCTTCGAATTCCTACAACCATGAATCATTTACAGCATGATGGCGTTCAGTACAAGGTGGATTTGTTGAATAGCTGATTGCAAATGTTGGGTTAATCTGCTTCAAGTTTACGCAGTGAAAGTCCACATATTCTAGCAAGGCTGCTATGTCAATGTTCATGAATGTGAAATTATATTGTAGGTTCTGGTCGTTCAACCTGGTGAACCAGCAAAACCTTTCATTGTTTTGTTTTTCTTCAAATGCTGGCAAATTGATAGTGGATAGTTGCCTATCCAAATAAACTTATTTGACTTGAGTCAACTGTCATCAGGGATGTCTGGACCCCCCCCCCCCCCCCCATTATTTAGTTTTCTGTTTTTGTCATACATTTTAATAAAAAATGTATGACAAATGTATTGCTGCTCTTCTTGGTTCCAGGGAGACAAGCAATCGTTTCAAGCACTGACAAAAATGTGATTGAAATAGAAGTAAGGTCAGTTCTGCCATTCAGTACTAAGTCAAGGTCACATTCTGATCTAACTTCATCAATATAATGTCTGCCAATATTAGAATTCAGCCTCATCAGCTAATTAATATGTGACCAAATTATTTGTTAACCTACTTCATTTCATTATAATAACACCAACAAAGCAACGGTTATATTCCCACATGTTTCTTCTTGAAAGTGGAGAATGATATTAAATGTTCTGTTTGTTTGTAAAAAAAAAAAATAGCATGAGGACATGATTAAGACAGCAACACATGGAGCTGTGAACAAGCCCTGATTAATTCATATTTACAGACGAAAATCTGTAATAACTATTCTGGCCTGGTGTACTAATTACAGATTACAGGTTTAGATGAGGAGGAAATTCTTAGTTTTTTTTCAGTTTATCTATCTTTTGCGACTGGACAGTAAATATCACGAGCAAACACAATGTTTTATTTTTTTGGTAAACAAATATGAAAGTTTCCTACTAGCTTTTGATTTGTAGTGTTTGGACAGCTAATATTGGCTTGTCTGTGCTGCTGTTCAGGTGGTATGATATGAGCAAACCAGTCTTGCATCGAAATGTGTAATAGCTACGTTAGTCCACAGGCATTCTGAGATGTGAGATTTTTTGCCTATTCTTTACTGCTGGCCTGCAGCCACGTCATGTGACTTTCAAGTCTATGTCTGCGAAAAACAAAACAAAATGGCTGACATACCTTTTATTCTCAGTGAAAAATGCTATATTTTACAATATGTTCAGCGTTAAAATGGATTTTGATAACATTTCAAGCGAGATACGTTTATTTTACTTTCAGAATCTTTGTTCAGTGAATGTATCTGATGTTTAGTTTGTTAGTTATTATGAACATTCTTGTTGCTATGGTGGTTGCAGAATCAGAATTTACTTTATTGCCAAGTAAGTTTAAGAGGTGCAAGGAATTTGTCTTGCTGTTGTCTTGATGCATAACAATTATAAACTGTGGCGTGTGTGTGGTTGATGGCTGGTTTAAGCAGCCTCACCTGGCCCGAGTCAGACTGATTGGACTCTGGGGCTGGGTGAGGCTGCACACCTGTTGTGCATTGAGTAACCAATGTGCTCAGGTTAAACCACACACACACTCAGGGATATCTCCTACATGGCGTCATGGATCACAATCTTCATGTAACATTGTCTGCAAATGCTCCAACAGTGGCTGCAGGAGCCAAGTAAAAGCCACCTATTTTGAGTGTGGCAGCCACCTAGGTGGCCTGCAGCATGGACATTGCTACATACACAATGTAAATAAACATCAATATATAATAGAAGGAAAGGAAGTAAACCCCAAGTACCGTAAGTCAAGAAACACAAATAGAAAATAGAAACATTAACCATAAGAACACATGTAAAAAATATCAAGAATGTAGAGTGTGTCTGTTGTTCATATGAAAGTGAACAGTTTGTGCATGAGCATGCAAAACATGAACCATAAAATGAGTAGATATTATTTTATTGATTGCATTTACACCTTAAACATTAGAAGAGGTATTAATTTGTCATGATTATCTCGTTAAAGAAAGTGTGTGTATATATAAAATGCACCTTCGGAAGCAGAACCTCCAGGAGGTTATCCACAAAAAAAATAATCTGAATACCGAAGGGTGGCAGTAGCGTGTAGTCTGTCGGAAAGCAGAAAAAAGACGTCATCCCCGGGGCACTCTAAAATCTACCTTTTCTTATTCAAAGAACATCAAAACAGTTACATTAAACAATAAATAATGCGAGGGTTTTTATAATGAGTAACAAGTCTAAACTGAACTAAGCATGCACTCATCTCGGAGAAGTTCTCAACCGCTGATATTTTCTACAGTTGTATTTAGTTTCCAGTTAAAATGTTCAGCTCTATGAAAATGACCTCAAAGCTACAGGCATGACTGTGTTCTCTCCCCCTCCTTTGTAACTCTAGCAATCAGGCAATTGAGTGCACCTGTGCTCACCTGCTCAGAGTAGGAAGGTATACAAGCTGGGAGCCGACAGAGCACAGGGCCAGTGGGCCGTTCAGCAGTCAATGTGGCTGCATGTGTGGAGGCTAGTTGTCCAAGTGCTGTGTTTTGTATTAGCTGTCCTGGAACGGGTAGCGGGAGCTCTCTTTTACTTGGTCCCCTTTTGTTAGATAGTGTTTAGTTGTTGCTTTGGTGATTAGTTGTTTCGTTTTGTACTTTCCCCCTTTTCGGAAAGCGGTTCTCAGTTATCATTCTCATAATAAACCTTTTTGTTAACGTTTACCTCTGTCTGTGACTCCTCCTTGTGCCCCCAGAAAAACAATATTCTTTGTTACTCCCCTTATCCCCTTGGAAACCAATTGGGGTCGTACCAATGACTATAACAGCTCAGATAACTACACAACGAAAAAGCAATGAGTCGAACAACATGCCGGCTACGTGGTCTCAGTGATAGCATCCATGCATAAACATATGCTCAAAGCACCACAGAAGAATATCTCAATTTCAGCTGATTAAGTCGATAAAAAAAAAAAAAAGTTTTAGACTAAGTGACTAACCTCTAATAATTTTGGTAACTGTGGTTTATGCAGAGTAAACCACCCTGGGGGTGTCCTGTTATTCGAAAATAAATGGATTCGGCACTGAGAAGCAATCACTACTCCTGTTGTGGTTTATTCCTTACATGGTCTGGCCTGTTTCTCGGTCTTGTTTTTTTCTTTTCCGTTTCATATGCACTTAGTGTTTTGGTGCTCCTCACAAGAATAAGCTCGACCTTTGTGGTGTTCGGTCGAACTCCAGGTTCCGGTGCTGAACCCGTAACAAAATCCCGTTGGTCTGTCGATAAAGGAGCTGCTCCTGCGATATAGGGGATCAGCCGTTGCGTCTAGATCTTCGAGGGACAACCAAAGGGGCCTTGTTCAGTCAGATAGTGTAACGGTTAGTATCTCACACTCGGTAGGCCATCTTTTGTGGTGTACAAACAAAAAGGAGACATTTTAGAACGGTGTGCATAGGTGTAAATTGTATTTTCCGCTTGTCTCCACACATTTGTTAGACTGTTGACTGACAGCCATTGCTTAGGTGTCTCACTCCTTCTGGATTATGAGTGTGAGGCACCATCTTCATACACCCCTTATCATGAAGATATTGATTCGTAATATTGACTGCTTTAATAGCACGTCTTTCTAATCACAATATTAGTAATTATTTAGTCTCTAATCATACCATTTTTACAGTATTGATTAAAACTGATTAATGGAAAGTGGAAAATACAAATCCCTTTACTGATAATATCAATAATAATATACAAAATAGTATTGAGTACAATAAAAAGAAGTAGAAGAAGATGATTTATTATAGAAAAGTAACATGGACATCCATTTAAGACAAACCCAGCACTCAAGTCCTCATCTTTGTTTTAATGCATAGAAATCCTCTAATGCGAGGAAAGAATCCGTTCAGGTCATTGGACATTTATATATTCAAAAGCAGACACTATTATAGTCTGATTAACACGTGTGTTATACAGTAACATTTTGGCAGGGTTTGTGGTGATAATCATGACTATAGAAATGAGCAAACAGGGTGAAGAAGTTTTGAATTCAGAAACAAAATTAAGAGGTTCCTTTCATTCGTTTTTTCTCTCTCTCTTGGTAGAAACCAGACTTGTAAGCGGACACGGTAGGCTGCGTCTTTATTGGGAGAGACTTGTGTTGCCTTTACAAAGGGATGGATGGAACAACAAAGGGAGAGTGCTAGAGAAGGGACATTACCATCACCTGACTCAACTCCAAACATGAGGTCATCTCCCTGCATGAACCTGCTGCAGGGGCTCTTTGTCACGATGTCACCAAACCTATCCCAACCAGCATGATGGTCCTCTGACATCACCGGTCAAGACAGGAAGTGGTCCGCTGCCGAAGGGTTTCACTCATTTTTAAAAAGAGCAGCGCTGCATGACATGTTGCTATCTATCAGTCTGTCCCTCTCTTCCTAAAGCAGTCTGTTTCATCAATCTATCCATCTGTCAAATTTCCATGATGAAATAACCATTGTTCAACATTCATGTTTTGGGGAAATTGGAGATGACAAAATGTGAATTATGTGTGGCTCTTCTGTGGCGATAGAAACATCGGCTAGTGCGGCAGCGCAGCCAATTGCTGACACGTGATTTGCACGTAGCAATATCAATTGACCCCATCCACGTCCTCGAATGTGACATTATTGACACTGACAATGATGAGCGCGGGTATTAAAGACACAGGATGTTAGCCGACCCCAAGTTCAATAAGATATAATCTCCCCAAAAAATTGATTTGAGAGGAGAACTTTGGTTGAGTAACCAAAAGTCAAAGAGTTTGGGTAAGACCAACCTGACATCAAAATCAGACAGCAGCCTGGCAAAAAGAGTAAAATGTACCTGCGTGGCTTCTCCTCTAAGTGGTACAGTAGAAAGGCTCTGCTTACGACCCATGACTACCATTTGACGCTTTGTTTTAAGATGGTACCGCCATTGTGTATGAGTGATTTTGTATATGAAATGTGCCACACACACACTGTAGGATTTAAAGTGTGACATACAGATGTCAGATACAGAATACCAACAGCATACTAACCTTTGACAACGGGGAGCTCTATACAATCCCCCGTGGGGAACGTCAGATATCTCAACCCACACGATACAGAGCAGAACCAAAGCAGGTGGAGGCTGGGCTGGTGATGGGCGAAATTCAGCTCAGCACACTTAACTTCGCAGAGTGAGTGTTTGAGATGGAAGGTCTTAAATTGACCGCCTATCAGTGTGCGTGCGTTTGATTGGATGAGGGGGCGCATGGCTAGAGTGTCCCGCCAGAACTTGCCACGCCCATTTTCTGTAGGGTTTAATCTCTGGTGTGATCCATTTTTATTGTCACAATGTGTTTTGGTCCTTTATTTCACATTCCACTGGTTAATGTAGTAATGTGTAACATTTCAGCTAGCTCGCAGCATCAAATGACCTGGACATATCTGCAGTCAATGCTGATCGCTAGTGATTTCAATAATGTTATCAATATAATCACATCCTATGACTAATATATTCTACAAGTAAAACATTCTGGACAGCCTGTACCTCTCTTTGTTTACACAAATCAAACTATAGACACTCCCAAAACCCCTCCAACTCACTGCACCCACACAGCCGAGCTACGCTAGTTAGCCTCACACAGATAAACAGGCAGCAAGAGCGAACAGAACACTGGTATTGAGTTGTTTGGATTCTGAATGTCTCCCGCCTACTAACTGGGAGGGGCTCAATCTTATACATTGTGACTTTAAGTGGCTGACATTCAAACATTATTAAAAATGACTATTTAAAGGAAGGTGCTTCCACCTGCATCTTTAACGCTGCAGTTTATCTCCATATTGTTTAGCATGCACGTTGCCCCTATCAACATATGAAGATCGTTAACTTTAAAGTTTTTTTTTCCAAGACAAAAACATCCAAGCTTAAGCGCAAACTGCTAATGTGTCTTCAAGCCGCAAGGCAGAAGCCAGAAACACATTGATGTTTGTTTTCCATACTTTCATTTCATCCCTCTTAATAATATACATACATAGTTTCTGATTTACATCTATGCATCTGTCCTGTCAAAGGAAATGATGCAACCTCATGTAATGACACTTTTCAGCATTGCTCGTATTTTCCTTCCTTCAAACACACCAGGCTTAATCTCATTACATCAGGCTTAATCTCATTACATCAAGCTTAATTTAATTACATCAGGCTGTTTAGAGGAGGAACACCAATTACCTGAAGAAAATGCAAAACATCCAGTGAAGGTATACACCCTTCAGTCTAGATTACAGGATGTTGACATACTCAGGGTTAAAACGATTTGCCCGTTGGTACTCTGCAGTAAAGTGTGCGTGTGTGTGTGTGTGTGTGTGTGTGACCACCTGGAGCGCTCACCACCTGTCCCCTCAGTAAAACATCTCCCTCAGACTGGCACCATATGTCCGGAAAGAGCAGTTTAATGTTACACACACACACACGCGCGCGCGCGCAATAACACACACCAAAGAAATAGAGAAAACAAAGGGAGTACAACATAAAAAATGACCAGGGTCAGTTGGCCTTATAAAGATTGTGTTTATTTGAGGACAACTGAGGACAGCACCTGATCCCTCGCTGTCTAGGCGCTTCATCTGGGGGGGGGGGGGGGGGGGGGGGGGGGGGGGGGGGGGGAAGTACCACCGTTGCTATGAGGTCAAACTAAGGAGCACATGGCACGTGTCATGTGACATGGGCCACATCGCCAACGACACAGGTTGGACTCATTGGACTAAAGTGTGTGTGTGTGTGTGTGTGTGTGTGTGTGTGTGTGTGTGTGTGTGTGTGTGTGTGTGTGTGTGTGTGTGTGTGTGTGTGTGTGTGTGTGTGTGTGTGTGTGTGTGTGTGTGTAAGTAAAACATCCTAATTAGTCCAGAGCACAGCCTGGCACGGGTCCTCACCCATGCACTGGTCTTGCGGTTCATGGTAACTGAGGCAGTGTTGACTGTTTTCACTCAGTCCGAAGTCAACTGGTTGTGTTAGGAACAAAAGAAAGGTAGGCTTGCAACCCAATTGTCATCTTAATGGTGTGTGTGTGTGCGTGTGCATAAGTGTGTACATATGTTCAGACCCAGGCCACTGGGGCAGTCTGTGATCAGCGACAGTGAGCCTTCACATATGTTGGCAGCTAATCAATAGTGGATAGTGTTTTATAGCTTTTAGGCTGGGCTATTTATAACATATTCCACCATGCCTTTCCAACCAAATCACTATTTCCATAGGTCTGGCAGGGCGCTGCTCCCTGACAACATTTGTGCCTGTGTTTGTTTTCCTCTGCCTATGTGCCAGCCTGCTCCCTCTCTTTCTGTGTGTGTGTGTGTGTGTGTGTGTGTGTGTGTGTGTGTGTGTGTGTGTGTGTGTGTGTGTGTGTGTGTGTGTGTGTGAGAGATACGGAAAGGATAGTATGAAATAGCATGTGTGTGTGAGATACGGAAAGGATAGTATGAGATAGCATGTGTGTGTGAGATACGGAAAGGATAGTATGAGATAGCGTGTGTGTGTGTGTGTGTGTGTGTGTGTGTGTGTGTGTGTGTGTGTGTGTGTGTGTGTGTGTGTGAGATACGGAAAGGATAGTATGAAATAGCATGTGTGTGTGAGATACGGAAAGGATAGTATGAGATAGCATGTGTGTGTGTGAGATACGGAAAGGATAGTATGAGATAGCATGTGTGTGTGTGAGATACGGAAAGGATAGTATGAGATAGCATGTGTGTGTGTGTGTGTGTGTGTGTGTGTGTGTGTGTGTGTGTGTGTGTGTGTGTGTGTGTGTGTGTGTGTGTGTGTGTGTGTGTGTGTGTGTGTGTGTGTGTGTGTGTGAGAGATACGGAAAGGATAGTATGAAATAGCATGTGTGTGAGATACGGAAAGGATAGTATGAGATAGCGTGTGTGTGTGTGTGTGTGTGTGTGTGTGTATGAGAGATACGGAAAGGATAGTATGAGATAGTGTGTGTGTGTGTGTGTGTGTGTGTGTGTGTGTGAGAGAGAGATACGGAAAGGATAGTATGAGATAGCGTGTGTGTGTGTCTGTGTGAGCATCTGCCACTACCACACACCATTCATGCGACATGGGTAGGTGTGAATGTTTGCGTATCTGACACACATGAAGACACGTGTGTGTGTGTGTGTGCGCATTCCTTGAACGATACTTATGCCAGGAATAATAGTAGTAGGCTATTTAAGTGTTAAAGATTGGCGTGAGAGAGAAGTCTGTCTTCCTTTCCTTCTCTCTATCATATACACTGACACACACAGACACACTTACATATGAAGAGAGACCTATACACTCATCACTCCTTCCCTCCCTGTCAGGTTCTCTCTGCTTCACACCACTCCTTCTCAGCCCATCTCTTACTGCTTTTCACTGCTGCTACTGTTCATTCATCCCCCTCTCTCTCTGTCTCTCTTTCTGTATCTGTGTGTCTGTCTCTCTGTCAGTCTCTCTCTCTCTCTGTGTCTCTCTGTCTCTGTCAGTCCCTCTGTCTGTCTCTCTGTCTGTCTCTCTGTCAGTCTCTCTGTCAGTCTCTCTGTCTCTGTGTCTCTCAGCATTCTGCAGATGACATGTCACCTCGTTTCACTAAACAGGCGTCTCTCCATAATCACGAGGTGGATGGAGTCATAAATCAATGTCGTTTGTGACATCCTACGTGGTGAATGATGCTTTCTGTTTTCCCCAATTTGTCAGAGGACAAAACAGACAAAACAGCATCAAACAAGTGAGATTAGAAGGGACGTAAAGGAGTGTTGGCTGCGCGCATCAACTACAAAACGTTTTGGTTCCATAAACTACCGTGGTCACATTAGCGACAACAGCATTGTAATCAATGTATAAACGCTGTGATCCTTGAAAAGCCTGACAATGGAACGATAAAACCCTATCCAGAGGTGAATGTGTTGGTTTGTATTTATTTTGCATGTTAATGTAACGTAGGGTGATATTTGTTTGTAGGGTCATCCTGTATCTTACGGTGGCCGAGATGTGTCAAACAAACTGCATCTCCAAAACGCTTTGCAAATTTGAAATGAATGACATTTTCAATTCGTTAATGAAAAGCACAAACACAAAAGTCACAACACAAACACAAATGCCAAAGCATGACTGCAAAGTCCACAACACAAATGCAAAAGTCACAACACAAATGTGAAGGCACAAAGTAACAGAATTGAGTGTCAACGAATGATGAACGAATTGACAATGACAGACTATTATTGCAGGCGGACTATTATAGTTATTACAATTATAGCTTTTTTATTTGTGTTGTGCTGTTTGCAGTTGAGTTGTAGCTTCTGCGTTTTTTTATGCCTTTTGCGTTTTCCGTGAATGATCTCGTGTTTTTTCGAACGCGTTAAACGTTTTCGATATGCAGTTCGTTCGACACGTCTCGGACGAACTATAAAATCACTGACTTGAAGACTATAATTTGACTGCATGCATAAATGGTAGACTTTCGCCCTCTTGTTATTTTAAGACATGTGAGAAGGCTAGCTGAAGTTAACTAAGTAACGATAAACATTATGACAAAACCCTTCTATAGAAACCGGCTGATTGTAGTGGTGGTGGAAGCGCTCAGAGCCATTGCTAAGATCAACACCAATGAGAGTGCGTTAACTATTTATGAGTGTGTGTTACCTTTTGATATAGTCCATTTAGTTATGAATCAGCCTTGTCGTCGGCCAGATACCACCAGATGCATGATTTGTATTCCTATCAACGCACTGAAGAAGCACGGGGACACCTTACACATGGCTGCCAGATCCTTACCCTGACCATTATATCTGCACTGTGCTATATCTTACAAGTCCTTTTTATTGCTTTGAGCCTATCAGCCAAACTAAACTCAAGCCTAAATGTAACCCTTTCCTATAGTATACCTTAATCTCACAGCCGGACAGACAGCCAGTCCGACAGAAAGCCAGTCAGTCAGGCAGACGACCATACAGACAGCCAGGCAGGGTTGATGTTACCTCTGTAAATTGGGTCAAGATCCCCCTGTACCCCTCTGTGGTTCCTTCTGCCTCCTTGTGCTGACTCACTGTGACAGCACCTAGGTTCCAAAAGAGATGGGAGGAGCCAGCCGGGGTTCCTGTGAGGACACATTTATGTGTCTGTTTTTCAATGTGCACATTCCAGGAGCCACATCCAGGGGGACGTTTGAAGGAAATAACCCACTGCACCACTGTGGCTACCGTGTGTGTGTGTGTGTGTGTGTGTGTGTGTGTGTGTGTGTGTGTGTGTGTGTGTGCCACACATACACACAGAAAATAATGGGACTTAGGGGAGTTTTCTTCATGCCTATATATTATATGACTATATTCCATGGGATAAATGAATACATTAAAGATTGACAGATGAATTACTCAGTCTCAATCTGTCTTTTACTGCTCTCCTCTCACTTATGGTATAATTTTCTTAGGATGTTGATTCTTCTATCTGACTGACAATTGTATATATTTGCATCTCAAATAAATCTTTGCCACTAAAGCCCTCATTTTCTATCTCAATGATATTCCACCTGCTCAGTCAAATGACCCCCCAGAGACCCCTAGATGATGATAACAGGACCGTCCCCATGCTTCACCCCGCAGAACCCTCTCTCTACCTCTTCCTCTCCTGTCCCTCCTCCTTCCTGAGATCTACCAATCATTTCAAATATATGAGGGGGGAGGGGTAATACTAGATCAGGCCTGGCCCCAAGCAATATTTCAGATTTGTTTTATATCCTATCAGAGAACGCAGCACACTCTAACCTGCCTGTGACCACCTCCACTGCCCAGCCTGCCTGCAGCCCAGCCTGAAGCCCAGCCTGCAGCCCAGCCTGAAGCCCAGCCTGCCTGCAGCCCAGCCCAGCCTGAAGCCCAGCCTGATGCCCAGCCTGAAACCCAGCCTGCCTGCAGCCCAGCCCAGCCTGAAGCCCAGCCTGATGCCCAGCCTGAAACCCAGCCTGCCTGCAGCCCAGCCCAGCCTGCAGCCCAGCCTGCAGCCCAGCCTGAAGCCCAGCCTGAAGCCCAGCCCAGCCTTCTTGCTGCCCAGCCTGAAGCCCAGCCTGCCTGAAGCCCAGCCTGCCTGAAGCCCAGCTTGCAGGCAGCCCAGCTTGCAGGCAGCCCAGCCTAAAGCCCAGCCTAAAGCCCAGCCTGAAGCCCAGCCTGAAGCCCAGCCTGAAGCCCAGCCTGAAACCCAGCCTGAAGCCCAGCCCAGCCTGCAGGCAGCCCAGCCTGCAGCCCAGCCTTAATCAGCACATCTAAAAGATGATGTCCTATCGAAAACTGTTAACCTTTCTTTCAGAGTTAAAATGCTTCAAACGTGACATACATGTTCATAGGTCATTAGTTCAGTTAACGATCCACTGACATCTCTCAAAATCCCATTTGTTACTCTAGAAGACGAGATCTTTCAATGTACTTAAACAAATCGAACACACTAAATCTTTAATATAGTGACTACAAAGCAAAATGTTTGGTCTGGAACCGTAAATGATTGGTGGTTTAAGAGGTGACCTGGGAATTGTCAATCAGGTTGCTGAGCTGGATCATTATAAATGATAAAGGGTTATAGATGGATCTTAAAAGGAAATTAAAGCTTTAAAGCATTTCTAATGATTTCACAGTTAAATGACAAATGCATTCAAATACAAGTAAGTATTACTATAATATATATACATTAATAAGGTTACATAACTATCACTTGAGCTCCCCCCCCCCCCCCACACACACACACACACACACACACACACACACACACACACACACACACACACACACACACACACACACACACACACACACACACACACACACACACACACACACACACACACACACACACACACCACCACCACCGCAGCTTTATTTATTACATGCTTATATTGATACTTTGTTGAAGACTCATAGTCCCATCCCACAGATAATAAACGGCAACAAAATGGCTACCCTAAGTGACTGTAAACACTCGTAGTTGGCAATGCGTTGGCCTCAACGACAACACCGCTCCAGGTCTGTAGACATCACCGTCGGCTCGCCGTGTGTAGGTCACTAAAAACAGACACGTTGTGCAACTTCATTAAACACAGAGAAGCCCTGTTACACGGCTCCTTGACGGAGCCCCGGGATGACAGGTAATTACTTGGAACGGGCGTTCCCGTCGTACAGCACGGGCCCTGTGGCCCCCGCTGCGGCTGAAGTGACGAAGAGCAGAGGAGACGGGAGTGTCGAGTCAATGATGTCGTCACTGACAGAGGAGAGCAAAGAAAAAAAGACACGCAGACCGCGTAAAATGGGCAAAACGAAATATGAAATATTAACGCGTCCCCTTTTTGCCTTTCATTTATTTCCAGAGACATCTTATCTATAGATGGGGGGGGGGGGGGGGGGGGGGGGGGGGAATAGCAAATATGTGCAATTTGTAAAAAAAATAATAAGTAGGACAGATGTTGGGGATGTTTTTATCGCCTGGGCTGGTCTAAAAGGAGGGGAAATGAAAACGCTGTGACCTGGGAGGATGGAACATGGACGGGAGGGAGGACTAAAAATAGCTGCTGCTGCTGCTGTGCCCCGGGCTGCACTGGCTCCATGACCCCTGCCTAACCACCAGACCTCCCCCCTCTGCCCCCTAAACTGCTGCGCACGCACACACACACACACACGCACACGCACACACAATATATATTTTTTTTTTTTATTGCTGCATGATCGCACCGAGTCGTGTGCTGACAATACGCTCCCCGTGTCTTGAGAGACAATGGACTGAAATAGATCTTGTACTCTGAGAAAAATCAGTGAGCCATTCGATAGCCTCCCAGCCCGAGGCAATCAGGAAGCCAATCTTACTTTGGAACTTGCAGCTAGGGACGAGATGTGGGTTAGTGGAATTGAAGTAAGTGTATCCAGCGTCATCGGCATGTCAGAAAATATTGTAAGCGCATATGATTCTATAATAGATGTATAATAAATCAATATACAAAAATAGCGGTGTAGAGAAACAAAATTACAAACAAAAGTGCCCATAGACTTGTTTTAAACAAATGTAAGGGCTTGACTAGATTTCATTGTTGCCCAAAAGCAGATTAGGACAGTTCTGTGGGCTCTTATTTAGTGTAACTTTGGTCAACAATTGTAATCCAAGCAGAAGAAAATAACCAGATTTAGACGTGCTTTACTAAATGTATCACAATTATTTCCCATACAATCAGTTTTCATTTCTTAATATTAATTTATTGCAATCATGATTAAGACACTAGTTGATTTAATTATCTTGGATTAATATCCATATTTTGGTTATATCAGTTTGACCGTGGTGGTAAAGCAATGTTACATCCTCACCATGTGTGATTTGATCGTTTGGTCTTTAGTTATTTCCATACATTAGAACTCTGCCTTTTGGATAACCTGATAGTTAGCAAGATGCACAGAGAAAGCCTGCCAAACACACAGAAGCCTGGGAAGGTAGCCCTGTTAAAGCCACTATAGCCAGATGCTAGGCTAACCTCTTTCACTTTCTTTCTCTTCCTCTGTCTGACTCTTTTATCTCTCCAAGTATTTTTTTATCTACAAAACAGTACTGTTCTTCCCATTTTGAGGATTTTAACTCTGTCCAAAGGTTTTTCTCAAATATATTAGGCTAATTTATTTGCTTAGCCACCTCTTTAGACTCACCCTAAGAGAGGGGTTTCGCATAAATAATCTTTAAACAAGCATATTTTGCATATACATAATGATATGTATATCCAATACTGTACATAATGGTTTTGCTGCAATTTTTTTTCACAATGCATCACTAAGATGTATTTTTGTTAAAAGGTGCAACATGTAACATTGACACCAACCATTTAAAATGGGTACTCCAGTGCAAATTCCTAGTATTGGATAGAATTGTCCCTCTCCAATATTCTCTCACCCCCTCCAGACTCTGAGCTCACGTGGGTTGCCAGGTTGAGCAATGAATGAATCAGAATGCAAGACGAGCCGAGAGCAACATTATATTTTGAGACAAGCGCATTTATTCTAATGCGTCAATGAAAAGCAATGACGAGTCCTTCTCTGTAAGTTCATCAACTAATGGACAGGTTTAAATTGTTTATTTTTTGTTTGCAACTTATGACCAACCTCACGTGGAAATCTTTCTGGGCTCTAAGCTGTCTCCATCTTTCAAATGCTACTCTAAGGTTTACCCTTGTTTTGGCAGTGCCATGGAGAAGAGTCATGGAGCTTTTTCGAAAGAGGACGAGGCATTTTAGGTTTCGTCGAATGTAGAGGGATCTCAGTGGATTCAGTTTGTTTGCTTGCTTCCATGGCCGCAGCATGCTGTGTTTGTGTGCCAATTTGTTTCATACTGTATCTGGCAACCAGGGGTACTCGATGAACAGTGAATCAGAACACACGGGTCACAAAATTATATTTCAAAGGAGGACATGTTAGCTGTAACATTGTTGTCAGAGAAGCCGACTTGGCATGTTTCCTTAATCTCTGATGACATGTTATGGTCGTTTTATGATTTACATATGTAACATATTGTCCCTCCAAGTAACATTGCAATAGATTTGAGCTCAAGGAAGTCACAGCGCACACATTTGCTTAACTTGTTCTTGTATTAAACTTCTTATTCTCGTATAAAACCAAAGAGGTACCTATGTAGGAATGAAGTTTTAGGGGAAACAGATTTAGGTAACTTGTATCAGATACCAACACAAATATGTAGCACCTCATGTCATTTTCCATGTCTACATTTGACCATTGACTGTAGTAACCACATGTTACCATAAGGAGTACAAAGAATGGTAGGTACAGTATATGCACATACTTCAACTACAGAGATTAAGATTATGTAGTATTGTCTCTACATGTTGTTCAATGTACATCAAACAAAAAGTATTTATGTGCACGGAATAGCTAAATTGATACACAAGCAAAGAGTCTGAAAATGTTTCTGAATAAACGTATAAATAAAGAAAAGCAGACGATTGTTGAGAGAGCACTCTCTGAACAACAACATTGGGTGTGAATAAGGTTGAGTCCAAAATCACCACCATTTCAGTGTGCACTCAAACCTTTACTGACAATCACCAATTGGAGTTGGGACCTTTCTGCTAGAAATAAATCGATGCAACGTTGACTATGTGTTCTGAAGGTGCTTTTATGTTATCTGGTCGACAAACGGTAACCGCTGTCATTTAGTTTTTCTCAGCATGTGCAAATCACACTTTGTCCGAGGAGTGCTTGAAGGTTCAACTCTGTGTACCCTGGAGAATAACGCAGAAGCTGTGGTACTCACTACAAAAGCCCCATGCGTTCAGAAGCAGGCCCAGAGTTAATGGAAGATGAAATGGACTGGCAATACCACAACAGCTTCGATGATTGGGATGACGATGTGGACGATGCTGACGTATGTGATTGATGTTTATGCTGTGAAGGTTTCTCTTTCAATTTCATTATCATTGCTCTTGGAAAGAATCCCAGTTGGTAGTAGGTGTGTAAGTTATCTAATAAAATTGTCTTGCCTCATCAAGCAATACATGTTTTTTTCACAGAGACCTCGCTGTTTCACTTTTTTATTTTATTTTTAAACATTAAAATGTTAGCTGTGACTACCCTGTCATACTTAACTGTTTACAAAAATATAATATAAAAAACAGATATTTATATAATAGCAGTACATTTTGGGGGCATGTTTTACCCTTGATGCAGTCATATGTGATTGATTTTAAAGCCAATAAAAAATTAACCCCGTCAACCAAACAAACAACACAAAAGGTGTTCACAAAAATTCTTGTTCATGCCTATTGGAGACCTCGTGGGACCATTCCTATCTCGTGGTTCACATTCTGTTTCTCTCTGGAGACCAGTCTTGTCACGGTTTCGGCCGAGGCGGCCCCTCCTCCTTGTTCGGGCAGGTTTCGGCGGAGTATTAGCTGCCACCGCTCTATGTTTCTTGTTTGATTGGTTTTGTCTGTTTGTCACACCTGTTTTGTGTAATGTCTCAATTAGCACCCTATTTAGTTTCCTTGTTGTTAGTTAGGTGTTGTGTGTAATTGTTCCATGTCGTGTTGCTGCGCTACATGTATTTTTATGCGCTATTTTGTGCTTTCCTCCTGGTTTGTTGTTTAGGAGTAGATTACGCACTTGTTTACTGCGCCCGTTTGTATACGCCTGTGCGCGCTTTTCTCGCCTCCGGGCTGGTTGTGGATATTCATTGTGTATTCTACTAAAGTATCTTTTGTTGGACTTTACTTCTGCCTCCTGCGCCTGATTCCACACCACACCTACCATAGCAACCCTTGACAGAATTACACACCTTATATGGAATCAGCAGGAGTCCCCACCGACATCATGGAGGAGCGTCTTCGCGGTCAAGAGGATCGTATCAACCAGATCGGACACGCCTTGGACCGCGTAATGAACATCCTCCATCGATGGGAAACCAGCGATGTACCCACACCCCCACCTATCGCACCATCACCAGCGGACAGCCCGCCCGTCCAACTACCGGAATCCAGTGGGATTCGGCTCTCGCTCCCGAGGGCGTACGACGGCACCGCTGCCGGGTGTCAGGGGTTCCTATTACAAGTGGAACTCTACCTTGCCACCATACACCCGGTGCCCTCGGGATACGAGAGCGTTTCCGCCCTCATCTCCTGTCTCACCGGCAAGGCGTTGGAGTGGGCCAACGCCGAATGGAGGGGAATAGACGCCGCCACAGTCACCTATGCGGAGTTCTCCCGCCGCTTCCGTGCTGTCTTCGACCATCCACCAGAAGGGAAGGAGGCGGGGGAGCGTCTCTTCCACCTCCGACAGGGGATGAGGAGCGCTCAAGAGTTTGCGCTGGAGTTCCGGACTCTAGCGGCCGACGCAGGGTGGAATGAGAGGGCCCTCATAGACCACTTTAGATGTAGCCTTCGGGAGGACGTCCACAGAGAGTTAGCGTGCAGGGATATTACACTAACATTTGACCAGCTGTTGGACAAGGCCATTCGGCTGGACACCCTGCTCGTGACCCGCGGACGTCCCAGGTGGGGGTCTCCCATTCCACCCTCCAGCGCCTCCGAGCAGAGCCCGATGGAGCTTGGAGGTGCTGGCGCTAGAGGGAAGAGAGGAAGGAACCCGAGGGGGGCAGTCTCCTGCACCAACTGTGGCCGCGGAGGGCACACCGCGGCTAGGTGCTGGGGAGGGTCCCCTGGTGAGGGAGATGGTAGGTCACACATTGGGGAGTCCTCCCAGGTGAGTAGGCGCCCTACTTACCCAGAGCTTTCTGTCGTACACATTACATTACCTGTTTGTTTCCCACAGGTTGCACCTCGTTCCCAGCATAAGGCACTAGTCGATTCAGGCGCAGCTGGGAATTTTGTAGATCGTAATTTCTGTGTTAAGTTAGGGATTTCCCTCCTTCCAGTCGATAAACCCTTCCCTGTACATGCCTTAGATAGTCGTCCGTTAGGATCTGGGTTAATTAGGGAGGTCACGGCGCCACTTAGGATGATGACGCAGGGGGGTCATGAGGAGACGATTCAACTCTATCTGACTCTCCTGCGTATCCGGTGGTACTGGGGCTTCCCTGGTTGATTACCCATGATCCTACGATTTCGTGGCGAGAGAAGGCTCTTAAAGGGTGGTCTGCTCAGTGTGAGGGGCTATGTCTGGGTGTTTCCGTAGGGGTGACCTCGGTGGAGAGCCCGAACCAGATGCCAGCACTGCACATTCCGCCTGAGTATGAGGATTTGGCACTCGTGTTTAGTAAGACCAGAGCGGCAAGGTTGCCACCTCATAGACAGGGAGATTGTGCGATAGACCTCCAGACAGGAGCTGGGCTCCCGCGGAGCCATGTGTATCCTTTGTCACAGGAGGAGAAAAGGGCAATGGAGACTTACATCGCCGAGTCTCTGAGACAGGGATACATACGGTCCTCCACTTCTCCCGCGTCCTCGAGCTTCTTTTTTGTGAAGAAAAAGGATGGAGGTTTGCGTCCATGTATTGATTACCGCGGTCTCAATCAGGTGACTGTGAAATATAGTTATCCACTCCCGCTGATTGCGACCATGACGGAGTCATTACACGGGGCACGGTTTTTCACAAAATTGGACCTCAGGAGCGCATATAACTTGGTGCGCATTAGGGAGGGCGATGAGTGGAAGACAGCATTTAGTACTACCTCCGGCCATTACGAGTATCTCGTCATGCCATATGGGTTAATGAATGCTCCATCAGTCTTCCAATCGTTTGTAGATGAGATTTTCCGGGACATGCAGGCGCAGGGAGTAGTGGTGTACATAGATGATATTCTTGTGTACAGTTCTACTCGGGCCGAGCATGTAGCCCTGGTGCGCAGGGTATTGAGGAGACTGTTGGAGCATGACCTGTATGTCAAAGCCGAGAAATGTCTGTTCTTTCAGGAGTCAGTCTCCTTTTTGGGTTACCAGTTGTCTGCGTCAGGGGTGAGAATGGAGGTGGACCGAGTGTCTGCCGTGCGTAATTGGCAAACCCCAACTACGGTTAAAGAGGTGCAGCGGTTCTTGGGTTTTGCGAATTACTACCGAAGGTTTATCCGGGGTTTTGGACAGGTGGCAGCTCCCATAACGTCTCTTCTTAAGGGGGGTCCGGTGCGCTTGCAGTGGTCGGCTGAGGCGGACAGGGCCTTTGGGAGACTGAAGGACCTGTTTACCTCGGCTCCGGTGCTGGCGCATCCGGATCCCACTTTACCCTTCCAAGTAGAGGTGGACGCGTCTGAGGTCGGTATCGGGGCAGTTCTTTCACAACGGTCCGGCACACCACCTAAGCTCCGCCCCTGTGCTTTTTATTCTAAGAAGCTCAGTCCGGCGGAGCGGAACTATGACGTAGGGGACAGGGAGCTGTTAGCCGTAGTACAGGCCCTAAAGGTGTGGAGGCATTGGCTTGAGGGGGCTCAGCACCCTTTCCTCATTCTGACCGACCATCGTAACCTGGAATACATTCGGGCGGCTAGGAGACTGAATCCTCGCCAGGCTCGATGGACTATGTTTCTCGCCCGGTTTGTGTTCAAGATCACTTACATCCCTGGGTCTCAGAACGGGAAGGCAGATGCCCTATCCCGGCGGTATGACACGGAGGAGAGGTGCGTGGAGCCCATTCCCATACTACCGGAGTCTTGTCTGGTGGCACCGGTGGTGTGGGAGGTCGATGCGGAGATCGAGCGGGCATTACGCACCGACCCTAGCCCTCCATAGTGTCCGGTGGGTCGGACGTACGTCCCGCTCGAGGTCCGGGATCGGCTGATTTATTGGGCTCACACGTCCCCCTCCTCTGGACATCCAGGTATTGGCCGGACAGTGCACTGCCTTAGTACGAAGTACTGGTGGCCAACGTTAGCCAGGGATGTGAGGGTTTATGTCTCCTCCTGCTCAGTGTGTGCCCAGTGTAAGGCGCCTAGACATTTGCCCAGGGGTAAACTACAACCCCTGCCCGTTCCACAACGACCCTGGTCCCACCTCTCGGTGGATTTTGTTACAGACCTTCCCCTCTCACAGGGGAATACTACCATCCTGGTCGTTGTGGATCGGTTCTCGAAGGCCTGTCGTCTCCTTCCCATGCCGGGTCTTCCTACTGCCCTACAGACCGCTGAGGCTCTATTTACTCACGTCTTCCGGCATTACGGGGTACCCGAGGATATAGTGTCCGATCGAGGCCCCCAGTTTACCTCCAGGGTCTGGAGAGCCTTTATGGAACGGTTGGGGGTCTCGGTGAGCCTTACCTCGGGTTACCACCCGGAGAGTAATGGGCAGGTCGAACGAGTCAACCAGGATGTGGGTAGGTTTCTGAGGTCATATTGTCAGGGCCGGCCGGAGGAGTGGGCGAGATATGTGCCCTGGGCCGAGATGGCACAGAACTCTCTCCGCCACTCCTCCACGAGACTAACCCCTTTCCAGTGTGTGTTAGGGTACCAGCCGGTTCTGGCACCTTGGCATGAGAGCCAGATCGAGGCCCCTGCTGTGGATGAGTGGGTGCGGCGCTCGGAGGAGACGTGGAACGCTGCACATGTCCATCTGCAGCGAGCCATCCGTCGACAGAAGACGAGCGCCGACCTACACCGCAGTGAGGGGCCAGTGTACGCACCTGGAGATCGAGTCTGGCTCTCAACCAGAAACCTGCCCCTCCACCTGCGCTGCCGGAAGCTGGGTCGGCGGTTTGTGGGGCCTTTTAAAGTCCTGAGGAGATTGAACGAGGTGTGTTACAGGTTACTACTGCCCATTGATTGTAAGAATATTAACCCCTCGTTCCATGTGTCTCTCCTCAGGCCGGTGGTAGCTGGTCCACTCCAGGATTTTGAGATTGAGGAGACTCCTCCGCCCCCGTTGGACATCGAGGGGGCTCCGGCGTACACTGTTCGTACCATCCTGGATTCGAGACGCCAGATGGGGGGTCTCCAATATCTCGTGGAGTGGGAGGGGTACGGTCCGGAGGAGCGGTGCTGGGTGCCGAGGAGGGACATTCTGGATCCGTCCCTGCTGACCGAATTCCATCGTGGTCATCCTACGCGCCCTGCTCCGCGTCCTCCGGGTCGTCCCCGAGGCCAGGGGCGGCGCACGGCTGGAGCCGCGCGTCAACGGGGGGGTACTGTCACGGTTTCGGCCGAGGCGGCCCCTCCTCCTTGTTCGGGCAGGTTTCGGCGGTCGTCGTCTCCGGAGTACTAGCTGCCACCGCTCTATGTTTCTTGTTTGATTGGTTTTGTCTGTTTGTCACACCTGTTTTGTGTTATGTCTCAATTAGCACCCTATTTAGTTTCCTTGTTGTTAGTTAGGTGTTGTGTGTAATTGTTCCATGTCGTGTTGCTGCGCTACATGTATTTTTATGCGCTATTTTGTGCTTTCCTCCTGGTTTGTTGTTTAGGAGTAGATTACGCACTTGTTTACTGCGCCCGTTTGTATACGCCTGTGCGCGCTTTTCTCACCTCCGGGCTGGTTGTGGATATTCATTGTGTATTCTACTAAAGTATCTTTTGTTGGACTTTACCTCTGCCTCCTGCGCCTGATTCCACACCACACCTACCATAGCAACCCTTGACAAGTCTGACCTCGAGCCTGTTGAAAGCTTTTCCAAAAATGATAAGACCAATCAGTGCTAGGGGGAGGGAGTTTCTGTTCATGATGGACAAGGAGCACCGTAGTCCGCATCACTTCAAAACAATGGCAGACCCCTAGCCTGCGATCCAGACTAATCTCGCAAGCTCACGTTTCATTTGCTTTGGCCCCATCATAAGGTCTCGCCCCCCTCCCATGCAAAAAGATTTCTGCCTGGTACGAAATCGACCGACCAATCATAACTGTTTATCTAATATGAGGCGGGATAAATACGATGACGGTGCAGAGGAGCGCCATGGAGGCATTTTAAACAACTACTAAGATGGCTGCCGCTGATGTTGAACGGTGTGTTTATTCCGTTATAAACGAAGTGGACAGTATATTTTCACTAAAAGAACGTCTGCACTTAAAGCTTTTGTTCAGAAGAAAATCTTCTTTTTTCGTCACTCAGTGCTGCGTCACCCGTTTCGTTGCTCCGATTGGTTGTAGGCCTATCCAATTGCATCCAGAGGCATTTTGGTCTGCGCCCGTTGGTGACGCCCCTTGGAAATCGAAACTGAACGGAGAGGTTCCAGACTAATGAGACATGTCAAGACAAAAATGTACATGTTCCATTTTTGGTCTCATTTTCTGGTCTCATCAGGTCTCATCTCAGGAGGTAGAGCGGATTGACTGGTAACTGGAGGTTTGCTAGTTCGATCCCCGGCTCCTCCTAGCGGAGTATCGAGATGTCCCTGAGCAAGACACCTAACCCTAACTGCTCCCAACAAGTTGCCTGTTACCGAACCCCTGCCTGCCCGACTGTGCCTGTTACCGAACCCTTGCCTGTCTGACCACGGTTTTCCTAGCCCCCTGCTTGTCTATACTCTCCCCCAAAAAACTCCCTTGAACCTTTCCGCCGTCTCCGCCTCTGTGTTGTGCGTTTGGGTCCCCTCGTGAGTCCGTTCTGCCATTCCCAGCGTTCCGCTCAATCTCCCCGTGTCTCGGAGTCCAGGACCACGTATGCGCCCCCCGACCTGTCCTCCGTGCCGGAGGTGTACCACGACTTGGGGGAGGTTTTCAGCAAGACCCACGCCCTATCTCTGCCTCCTCACCGCCCTTACAACTGCGCCATAGACCATCTTCATGGAGCCCCCTGCCTAGAAGTCGCCTTTATAATCTCTCCCGTCCCGAACGAGAGTCCATGGAGGAGTACATCCGAGAATCCCTTGCCGCTGGAATCATCCGCCCGTCATCCTCCCCGGTAGGGGTGGGTTCCTTCTTCGTGAGCAAGACGGACCGCTCCATCCGTCAGTGCATTGACTTTCGAGGCCTTAACAACATCACAGTGAAGAACAAGTACCTCTTACCCCCCATCAGGTCCACCTTCGTTCCCCTCCACGGAGCCACGGTTTTCTCTAAATTGGATCTGCGTAACGCTTACCACCTGGTCCGCATCCGTGAGGGGGATGAGTGGAAGACTGCCTTCAACACCCCCCCTGGGCCACTTCGAGTACCTAGTCATGCCCTTTGGACTCACCAACGCCCCCCCGCTGTTTGCCAGGCTCTGGTCAACGATGTATACTTGGACGACATCCTGATTTTCTTGAAGTCACTGGAGGAGCACGAGTCTCATATATGGCAGGTTCTTCAGCGCCTGCTCGAGAACAAGCTGTACGTCAAGGCAGAGAAATGCGAATTCCATGTCCCTTCCATCTCCTTCCTGGGGTACATCATTGGTCAGGGGGAGGTGAGGATGGACCCGGTCAAGGCTTCCGCGGTGGCTGAGTGGCCTTCTCCCTCCTCCCGTAAGCGTCTCCAGCAATTCCTGGGCTTCGCCAACTGGTACCGCCGCTTCATTCGCGGCTACAGCCAAGTTGCCGCACCCCTAACCTGTTCTCTCCCTGTATCCTTCCCGTTACCGAACCCCTGCCTGTCTGACCATGGTTTGCCTAGCCCCCGGCTTGTCTATGCTCTCCCCCAACAAACTCCTTTGAACCTCTCCGCCTCTCTGTGTCGCGCGTTTGGGTCCCCTCGCTCTGTTCCCCTTAACTACTAGCAGTAATCAGTTATAATACAACTTCAGTCATTCATACTCACCAGTTGTCCCGTGTTAAAGGGCAGATCCGCATTTCACTTCCTGTATTTATATCACATGATCGCGCCGGAGTAGGCCATCTCATTAAAGGGAGAGGGGCATTGCCTCTTGTGGGACTGATGTGTGTGACATGTAGGTCATTGTATACTTGTATAGAAAGGTGATAGATTATATATTCTAGATGAGTTTTCACTGTTTAAGAATGTGATTGTTTTTAATGGGTTTCTGTCTGATTGTGATTTGGCTTATGGGTGGGGCTAAGAAATGGATAGCCTATTTAGGCCTGGCTTGTGTCAGTGTGAGGATTTGGATAGGAGAAGGCTGGAGTAGTCTTGTGGGTACCTATGCCTGTGGTTACGTTCTTGTAACAACTGTCATGTTTTGTTATATTATGTTAGTTATGGGTGTCTGCAAGTAGGATTTATGTGCAATCTGCTGAAGCATTTCAAATAAACACTTTAAAATGCAATTTCAATGCCTGCTCAACCTCAATTGACCGCCTGACTACGACATGGGCAATCAAAACCTTCATCCGTTCATTCATCCATTTGCCTGATGAAGGTCTAGCTGTAACGAGACCCTCTGCCACCACCTAGTGGCGCCGGCTGTCACTTCCCCATGTGCCTTTGTTTACCTTTCCGTCACCAACTACCCTCGTGCACTCCGCTCTACACACCGGTCTCCAATCTACAATCAACGCACCCTACTTCTTCCCGCCTCATCAAGCAGCCGGCGCCAGTTCGTCGTTACACTTTACTAAGTCAGTACCTCGTTCCAGTGTTCTAGTGATAGCTTAGCTTAGTTTTAGTTCTAGTTCTAGTCCTAGTTCTAGTTCTAGTTACCCAGTCCTTGCCTGTCTAACCCGCGTGTCCTTCTCCTCTAGTCCTCCCGGTTCCATCCCGACTCCAGCCTTCACTCGTCTGTCTACCTTCCCTGCTAAAGGACCACTCGCCTGTCTACATTCATCGACCTACTATCCACCTGCCTAGCCCTTGTCTTTTGCTGTAAATAAATCCCTTTCGACCCCACTCCATCTCTGTCTTGGTGTCTCGCGTTTGGGTCCTAGCTCTGTACCATAACAGTACGAACTGGCCAAACATGGACCCAGCAGACATCAGTTCCTTGAACCAGGCCATCAGCGGTCAGGGAGCGTTGCTCGGACGTCACGACCAGGATTTGGCGGAGATAAAGACCGTCGTCCAAAGGATTGCTACTGCTGTCCAGGCTATCCAGGTTTCAGTGCCAACTCCCGTTGAGCCGCCTCTACCCTCTGCCTCTCCCCAGCCAGCCACCTCACGTGAGTCATACATCCCGGCCCCCGAACGTTACGGAGGTGATCTGGGTACCTGTCGGGATTTCCTTTTACAATGTGGTCTTGTGTTCCGGCTCCAGCCCCTAACCTACCCCACCGACAGCTCCCGAATCGCTTACCTCGTCGGAGCTTTACGTGGCAGAGCCCTCTCTTGGGCGACCTCCGTAATGGAGAGGGAGGCTGAATTCTGTTCCTCCTACTCTGAGTTCATTACGGAGATGCGGAGAGTATTCGATCACCCTGTCCGGGGTAGAGAGGCTTCCATGCGCCTTTTCTCCGTCCGCCAGGGCACCCGAAGCGTCGCTGATTTTGCAGTGGATTTTCGAACTATCGCTGCGGAAAGTGGGTGGAATGACGTGGCCTTAATGGGAGCTTTCTTAAATGCGCTTTCCGATCCCCTCAAGGATGAGTTGGCTGTTCGTGAGGAGTCACCCAATTTGGACGACTTAATCTCCCTCGCAACACGACTGGACAATCGTCTGCGCGAACGGCGTCGCGAACGCGCACACCGTTCATCTCCTGCATCTATCTCTCTCCCTCTGACTGCCCCGCTACCACCTCCGCCTCTGTCTTATTCTCCCCGCCCGGAGCCAACTTCCCTACCTGAGTCGGAGCCAATGCAATTGGGTCGAGCACGCCTATCACCGACCGAGAGACAACACCGGCTGGCAACTGGTGTTTGCCTTTATTGCGGTCTCCCAGGACACGCCGTTGCCGCCTGTCCCACCTGTCCGGGAAAAGGGTCGGCTCGCTGGTAACTCGAGGGATTCTGGCGAGTCGAACTCTTGATCCCTCGGTTTCCCGTCCCGTTCTGGACTGCGTCTTGATATGGATGGATCAATCATTTCCGCTGTCCGTCTTCGTGGATTCGGGAGCGGACGAATCTTTCATTGATCGGCAGCTGGTCAGGCAACTTGGGATTAAGACAACCCCCTTGGATTCCCCGATTTTAGCCCAGTCCCTCAACGGGAAGAGGCTCGCTCGGGTCGATCGCCGGACTGTACCGTTGTCGCTGATCGTTTCCGGGAACCACCGCGAGTCTCTCTCTCTACACGTGTTGGACTGTCCTCTTACCCCAGTAGTCTTGGGATTTCCCTGGCTGCAGCGTCACAACCCCCAGATGGACTGGAAGGAGAATCGGATCTCCTCCTGGAGCCCCTTCTGTCTCGCCCACTGTCTTTGTTCCGCCCAACCTTCCCTCACTTCTGAGTCTCCACCACCCTCTCCTCCCGACCTCTCCTCCATTCCATCGGTCTACCATGATCTGGGAGAGGTTTTTAGCAAGGCCCGCGCTCTCTCGTTACCTCCCCACCGTCCTTACGACTGCGCCATCGACCTACTTCCTGGAGCCCCCTTGCCCAGCGGTCGGCTGTTTAATCTCTCTCGTCCCGAGCGGTTGTCCATGGAGAAATACATCCAGGAGTCCCTCGCCGCTGGGATAATCCGTCCCTCCTCTTCCCCGGTAGGAGCGGGTTTTTTTTTTATCAGCAAGAAGGACGGCTCCCTCCGTCCTTGCATCGACTATCGTGGATTAAACAGCATCACGGTAAAAAATAAATACCCGCTTCCTCTCATTAGTTCCGCCTTTGTTCCCCTCCACGGAGCCACTATATTCTCAAAACTGGACCTGCGCAATGCGTACCATCTGGTCCGGATCCGGGAGGGGGACGAGTGGAAGACGGCCTTCAACACTCCCCTGGGCCACTTTGAGTATTTAGTCATGCCTTTCGGTCTCACCAACGCTCCTGCGGTCTTCCAAGCATTGGTTAACGATGTCCTCCGCGACATGCTTAACCGCTCAGTATTTGTTTACCTGGATGACATTTTGATCTTCTCCGGGTCCCTGGAGGAGCACAGGGTACATGTACGGCAGGTTCTCCAGCGCCTTCTGGAGAACAGACTCTTCGTTAAAGCGGAGAAGTGCGACTTTCATGTACCGTCCGTCTCCTTCCTGGGTTACATCATCGGCCAGGGGGAGGTGAAGATGGATCCATGCAAGGTCTCGGCAGTAGCTGAGTGGGCCTCGCCTTCCTCCAGGAAACAGCTTCAGCAGTTTCTAGGCTTCGCCAATTTTTACCGCCGCTTCATCAGGGACTATGGTCAGATCGCTGCCCCTCTCACTGCCCTAACCTCTTCCAAGAGGCTCTTCAAGTGGACGCCGGAGGCGGAGTCCTCTTTTCGGAACCTGAAGGAGCGATTCGTGTCCGCACCCATCCTCATTCAGCCCGACCCGACTCTACAATTCATCGTGGAGGTCGACGCTTCCGACACTGGGGTGGGGGCGGTGCTGTCTCAGCGTTCCGCCACGGACCACAAGCTCCACCCTTGCGCTTTCTTCTCACGCCGGCTGACCCCGCCTGAGCGTAACTATGACGTCGGCAACCGCGAGCTCTTGGCGGTGAAACTGGCTCTGGAGGAGTGGCGTCACTGGCTGGAGGGAGCGGACCAGCCATTCATTGTATGGACGGACCACCGGAACCTGGAATATATTCAGTCGGCCAAGAGACTCAACTCCAGGCAGGCCAGGTGGGCGCTTTTCTTCGGTCGTTTCAGGTTCACCCTAACCTACCGACCTGGTTCCCGCAACGTTAAGCCGGACGCTCTATCCCGTTTACATTCTCCCGAGGACACTTGCACGGAACCGGAACCCATCCTGCCGTCTGTCTGTCTTGTCGCTACGCTCACTCTGGAGGTCGAATCCGCCGTTCTCCAGGCCCAGCGACAACACCCAGACCCCGGCTCTGGCCCGCCCAACCGGCTGTTCGTTCCGGAAGTGGTGAGGTCCAAGGTGCTCACCTGGGCACACTCCTCGAGACTCACCTGTCACCCAGGCATAACGCGAACCCTAGATTTCGTCCGTCGGCGGTTCTGGTGGCCCGCCATGGACGCTGACGTCCGGGCTTTCGTCGCAGCGTGTGCCGTCTGTGCCCGTAGCAAGACATCAACCCAACCACGTTCCGGTTTGCTCCGACCCCTGCCTATCCCCAGTCGTCCATGGTCCCACGTTGCCTTGGATTTTGTCACCGGCCTTCCCCCTTCTGATGGTAACACCACCGTCCTCACGGTCGTTGATCGTTTTTCCAAGGCTGCGCACTTCATTGCGCTCCCTAAGCTCCCCTCCGCCAGAGAGACCGCGGACCTTTTGGTTTCACATGTGTTCCGTCTCCATGGCATTCCGTTGGACATTGTGTCGGACCGGGGTCCGCAGTTTATCTCCCAGGTCTGGCGTGCGTTCTGTGCGGCTCTGGGAACCACGGTCAGTCTTTCCTCCGGCTACCACCCACAGACCAACGGGCAGTCCGAAAGGGCGAACCAGGAAATGGAAGCCGCACTCCGCTGCGTGACCAGCACCAACTCATCGTCCTGGAGTACTCAACTTCCCTGGGTTGAGTACGCCCACAACACCCTCATCAATGCATCTACTGGTCTGTCCCCGTTCATGTGCTCTCTCGGCTACCAACCGCCCCTGTTCCCTGCTTTGGAAGCTGAGATCGCTGTTCCCTCCGTTCAGGCTCACCTACGCCGCTGCCAGCGCACCTGGAAGCATGCTCGTTCCGCACTTCTCCGTGCATCCTCCCGCTCTCAACACCAGGCGAACAAGCACCGACAACCGGCCCCGCAGTACTCCCCCGGTGACAAGGTCTGGCTCCGGTCCAAGGACCTTCCTTTAAAGGGTTCTGCCCAGAAACTCTCCCCCCGGTTTGTCGGACCGTTTGAGGTTGAGTCCCTGATCAACCCTTGTGCCGTCCGCCTCAAGCTCCCCCCTACTCTCCGCATTCACCCCACCTTCCACGTCTCCCAGCTGAAGCCCGTCTCCTCTAGTCCACTGTCTCCTCCGTCCCCGGAGCCACCTCCCCCCCGGCTGATCGACGACCATCCGGCGTACACGGTCAGACGCCTCCTCGACGTGCGTCGTCGCGGCCGAGGTTTCCAGTACCTGGTGGACTGGGAAGGCTACGGACCTGAGGAGCGGTCCTGGGTTCCGCGGGGTCGTATCCTGGACGCCTCCCTTATTCGGGACTTTCATCGGCAGCACCCCTCTCACCCCGTTCGTCCGCCTGGAGGCGGTCGTAGAGGGGGGGGTACTGTAACGAGACCCTCTGCCACCACCTAGTGGCGCCGGCTGTCACTTCCCCATGTGCCTTTGTTTACCTTTCCGTCACCAACTACCCTCGTGCACTCCGCTCTACACACCGGTCTCCAATCTACAATCAACGCACCCTACTTCTTCCTGCCTCATCAAGCAGCCGGCGCCAGTTCGTCGTTACACTTTACTAAGTCAGTACCTCGTTCCAGTGTTCTAGTGATAGCTTAGCTTAGTTTTAGTTCTAGTTCTAGTCCTAGTTCTAGTTCTAGTTACCCAGTCCTTGCCTGTCTAACCCGCGTGTCCTTCTCCTCTAGTCCTCCCGGTTCCATCCCGACTCCAGCCTTCACTCGTCTGTCTACCTTCCCTGCTAAAGGACCACTCGCCTGTCTACATTCATCGACCTACTATCCACCTGCCTAGCCCTTGTCTTTTGCTGTAAATAAATCCCTTTCGACCCCACTCCATCTCTGTCTTGGTGTCTCGCGTTTGGGTCCTAGCTCTGTACCATAACACTAGCACGTCGCTAAAAATATATTATTGCAAGTTAGACAAGTTAGTTTGTTTGCAACACCAATACCTATAGTTAACTTTTTGTCTTGAAGAAGGAGCTGCATGCTATCTTGTTGCTGTAAGTGGGGAATCAGAGTTTTGGTCACCAGGTGTGGACAATAGACTTGATTGTAGGGTGGAGCTAAGGCTGCCTGAGCTGTCTCTCTGCACTTAAGGTCATTCATAGCGTATTCGTAGTGTCAGGCCCTTGCAAATGAAGACCGGGTTGAACAAAGACATAGGGAGTCTCTCTACGGGAGTCCCCGAGGGAGACCAGAAGCTACATCTCCTCCCACCCATCGTAGCTATGTGTCTTACCTCAATCACCGTCAGGACATCTAACCAGAGAAGACGCCACCTAGGACCCCCTGCTCGGTGCTGCAACCCATCCAATCAGCCCTACCCAACGCTCTACCTACACTGACCTTGAAGTGATGGGGGGGAGGGGGGGGGGGGGCTCCGGAACTGCCAATCAGCTGTCAGGAAGATGGATCTCAGCCTACGCCTCCCTCCAGACTCTCCACTTCCTGGCCCTTACAGAGACTTGGATCACCCCAGAGGACACTGCCACTCCAGCTGCCCTCTCAACCACCTACTCGTTCTCACACACCCCCAAGATCATCACGGCGAGGAGGAGGGACTGGACTCTCGCCAAAGTGGTCCTACCAGGTCCTTCCCCTGGAACACTTGACCAGATCTGCATTCGAACTCCACGCAGTCACTATCGCCCTTCTTATCAAGCTCTGCATTGTGGTGATCTATCGTCCACCAGGTCGCTTTCACGACTACTTCGATGAGATGGATGCCCTCCTCAGCTGCTTTCCTGAAGATGGCACACCACTCGTTGTGCTAGGCGACTTCAACATCCTGCCAGAGAAGTTGCACTCACCTGAATTAACAAACTTTTTCACCACCTTTGACCTAACACTCTCCCCTTCTCCTCCCACCCACAACCAACTTGACCTGATATTCACAAGGTCCTTCGGTACCTCGGCTCTCTCTCTTACCCCGCACCCTGTGTCTGACCATCACTTTGTTGCTTTCTCTCTCCCCTTGAAGTCCTCCCCCTCCCTCCTCCGTACATTTTCACCACCCGCCATAACCTGAAATCTCTCTCTCCCTATACTCACCTCAACTGTTCTGTCATCAGTATCATCTCTAGAACAATTCTCTCTAATGTCCACCGAGGAAGCCTGCTACACTCTGCTATCCTCCCTCTCCTCCTCTTTTGACTCCCTGTCCCTTCCACTCCAGACCAGCGTGATCCTCTAGATCCTCCAGAGTCGCTCCGTGCCACCAGAGCCTCGTCCCTTTCATCGGTTCTCAATCCCCTCGACCTGTCTGCGGCGTTCAGCACCGTGAACCACCAGAGCCTCCTCGCCACTGTAGCAGAACTCTGCATCGCTGACTCTGTGCTATCCTACCAGACGAATCGCACCTATCAGGTCACATGGAATGGCTCCTTGTCCAAACCCTGTGCTCTTGACACCGGTGTCCCTCAAGGCTCAGTACTAGGACCCCTTCTGTTCTCCATATATACACACTAGATCCTTGGGCTCTGTAATCACATCAGTTTCTCCTATCGCTGCTACGCTGACGACACTCAACTATTCCTCTTTCCCCTCCTCTGACAGCACCCTGATTGCAACACGCAATGGTGGAACGAGCTCCCTACCGATTTCAGGTGATGAAACGTAAAATAATCCTTTGTGGTACCGTGGATTTGGGCCAGGTATGACTTGGAGAGTGGTAAATGTTCAACTCATGGTTTATTCTCGTTTACAAGGTAAACAACCGTGCACTTTGGAGGTGGTCCATGAAGCATCTCTCAAATACAGGTAAAAAATCTGTTCATATTGATCATGGGCGGAATGATAAATAAGCCACGCCTACAGGTTATAATTTACCCAGGTAAACCTTCGATGTGTCTTGGCCTGGGCGGAATGGCAAAGCAGCCATGCTTGTAGGGTCTGACTTATCTGAAACCCATAAAACGGTATATGGTGTTGTGTTGACCACTCTATGTGTAGAAGAAGCTATTTAGGACTCACTTGTTCAGAGTTCACCTGGACTCCGTATAGCCTCCCCCCAAAAAAACACCCCTCTTACATACTTATTGTATGTTTGTAAATCCTGACACTTACAAATAGTACTTGACATCACGTAGCATCTTACCCTAGCTATCTTTGCTGTATACGGGGAATGGGTTAACCTAGCAATTGTGAGTGCTTGGCACTTGTTCTATGAATATCTTTCCTGTACCGACAGCGATATATTGTTGTTTCTCTTTCTTCTGACAAATGTACTTATTGTACGTTGCTTTGGACAAAAGTGTCTGCTAAATACCCTAAATGTAAGTGTATATGCAATGTGAGCTCCAACCTAAAGTACAGAATAGGTAGATTGTCCAAAACGACCCTGTAGCAAAGCTAGTGCTACACGCCAGTTAAGTGGAGTGTGTTTGCAAATCATCACGTTTGCAGTAACTGATACAAGGCCTGGTGTTCCATGCTGCCATCTAAGAGAACTCTTCCTGAGTGTGTGTGGAGATGGCTGGTTTAACCTGTGCACACTGATTACTCAATGTGCAACAGGTGTGCAGCCTCACCCAGCTCCAGACTCCAATCAGACTCGACCAGGTGAGGCTGCTTAAACCAGCCATCATCCACACACACTCACACACTCCCACAGACCCATATTAATGTTTTAGCCCCCTATCGACTGTTCGAAGAAACAGCAATATGTCACGTATGTCAAGGTTCTGTCTTGCCAAAACTAAATGGATGACATTCGTTTTATTCTTAGTGGAAAATGCATAAGAATGTGTTTTGGTAAAATGTCTAGCGATAAATGTGAACTTTATTTTCATAATCTTCAGTCAGTAAATGTATATGATATTTAGTATGTTAGTTAATACGTTTTCTGTCATTGCCATGGTGATTCATGTGGACGCTGCTATCCCTGAAACCACTCAGCTTGCATGTTGTCTGAATCAACGTTGTGTAAGTCATCTGAGCTGTTGTGTTCAGTGGTATTTAATGTAACTGACGTTCTTTCCCCCAACATTTTTTCGAGTGACCCAGGGAAGACATTTATTCTTCTTTGGGACGGACTAGGAGGACGTGTTTTTGGGTGACACAACGGAAGTCTATGTTTGCTTCCTCCGAAATAAATCCGTTCCAACGATTCCTTTTATAAATACATTTTGTTTAACAAGATAATCATGGCACATTAATGCCGCTGTTAGACGATGTTCGTTCAATAAAAACGTAGATTTTCTTGTGACCCAGGGATGACATTTATTCTTCTTTGGGTAGAACCAGAACTACTTAGAGAGTGAGTTACGACAACAGAAGTTCAAGAAGCTCGATCGTCACGTGGTTCATGGAGACTTGGCAGGCCATTGGAATCTCATTAGAAAGCGTAAAATATAATTTCTGGTAATTACGAATCAAATGCATTGATTTACTATATTTATTTAGTACACAGAATCGTGTATTTTGTTACATCAATGTATATTTTCACGTCAATATATTCGTGAAACTATGTAATCGTTATGACTTTCAGATAGGACAGAAGGAAACTGATTGCTAACTATCAATAATGATTGCCAACTGACTGTAGCAGCATGATGTTGAGTGTGTTGTTTTAAGAAATCCAATGCAAATAAATGGAATAAAATGGATCTTTCTGGTTACAATTCTTATGCACCCTGCACTACACATATACAAATTCAAAAACACTTTGTCCACTTTGTGCTTGCAAAGGGCACTCATATCTATTTGACAGAAAATGTGCAGAAATGTGCATTCAAAAGGGTTCATTAAATCACAGCCAGACAGGACACATTAATATCTATGTATATATATTGTCTTTCTACTACTGCAGCACTTGTTTACCGCAATTACACAAATATAATAAACTCAGAACATGTCAAGCAGCCTGTCTGTGCCCTTTCCTCTGTGTTGTCCTTGCATATAGTCTCTACCAGTTTTCTGTGCTGCCAGGGGATGCTCTAATAACTTGGAGAAAGGAGTATGGATGCACTCCTCCCCACTGGCGCGGGGAGGAGAAACTAATTGTTGGCTCAAATCGGCAGGAGCAATCTAACTAGTCAAAGTGAGGTAATCTTATTCCTCACATGAAAAACATGTGAGGTAATCTTATTCAAACACTGCAGTTCTGGAAGTGTGTGTGGATGGCGGCTGGTTTAAGCAGCCTCACCTGGCCGGGTCTGATTGGATTCTTGGTCTGGGTGAGGCTGCACACCTGTTGCACATTGAATAATCAGTGTGCACAGGTTAAACCAGCCATCTCCACACACACTTAGGAAGAGATCTCCCAGATGGCAACATTTAACACCAGGCCATGTATCATTTACGGCAAACTTTACCATAAACCGGCTTCAACATCACCCTGCGTCCTTTGTTTGGAGGAGTGTGTGGAAGCCACCTAGGTGGCATGTAGCACTAGCTCTGCTACATGCCACCTAGGTGGCATGGTGACAGATTGGAGAGAGTGATAGTGCAAGCTAGTGCACCTAGGTGGCATAGTGATAGATTAGAGAGAGTGATAGTGCAAGCTAGTGCACCTAGGTGGCATAGTGATAGATTAGAGAGAGTGAAAGTGCAAGCTAGTGCACCTAGGTGGCATAGTGATAGATTAGAGAGAGTGATAGTGCAAGCTAGTGCACCTAGGTGGCATAGTGATAGATTACAGAGAGTGATAGTGCAAGATAGTGCACCTAGGTGGCATAGTGATAGATTACAGAGAGTGATAGTGCAAGCTAGTGCACCTAGGTGGCATAGTGATAGATTAGAGAGAGTGAAAGTGCAAGCTAGTGCACCTAGGTGGCATAGTGATAGATTAGAGAGAGTGATAGTGCAAGATAGTGCAACTAGGTGGCATAGTGATAGATTAGAGAGTGTGATAGTGCACCTAGGTGGCATAGTGATAGATTAGAGAGAGTGAAAGTGCAAGCTAGTGCACCTAGGTGGCATAGTGATAGATTAGAGAGAGTGATAGTGCAAGATAGTGCACCTAGGTGGCATAGTGATTAGAGAGAGTGATAGTGCACCTAGGTGGCATAGTGATAGATTAGAGAGAGTGATAGTGCAAGCTAGTGCACCTAGGTGGCATGTAGCACTGGCTCTGCTACATACATTTTTCAGAAAGACAACACCATAGGGACGCTTTGTTTGATTTATTAAAAAGAACAGGGAAATGTTTGAAAACTGATTTGTGTGTGGAAAGTAAACTCCAGACACATGTTTGTGTTAACAAGAAGGTTCACACAAGACTGCCTTAAATACATTCAGCTGTGTGGTGTCAACAAATCCGGTCCCAACCCAGTTTAATTCCATACCCAGCATTTGTGAAAAACACAAAGTTGCTAGAGAGCATAATGATGACAGTCCTGCTGCAGAATTCAGCAAGTTTGTGAACTTAAGAGTTCAAGGCTGGTGCTCTTTGTCATCCATCCCAAGAAGCTTATGATTTAATTAATCAAATTGAGGAACTATTTAGGACCAAAACTGGTTCCTCCTTCATGGAGCTCCCCAACGCAGTAGGTATCTTGGAGAAAGAAGCTCAGGCACTCTCCGCAGGCTTCCATCATGCTGTGGAGTAAAGAGAAAATCATTAAAAGATTCATACAGCTGAGGTTGAGAATTTACTCAATACACTTAAAAGATGGCCATCTTAGAAGCAAGAGCTAATCCAAAAAGATGAAAAGGAACATCAGCAGCCAAGCTTCAACCTCCACTAACCTCTGGTAACCCCAAACTGCTCGAATGGTGCTTTCAAACGCAATCATTGTTGGAATGCTTTTTGACTAACCATTGCTCCCACAAGTGCTCCAGCACCCAGGAAACATCACTGCTCCTCCACCTGCTGACATCCAGCACCCAGGAAACATCACTGCTCCTCCACCTGCCAGCATACAGCCAACATCCACCTACCAGCATACAGCACCCAGCCAATATCACTGCTCCTCCACCTGCCAGCATCCAGCCAACATCACTGCTCCTCCACCTGCCAGCATCCAGCCAACATCACTGCTCCACCACCTGCCAGCATCCAGCCAACATCACTTCTCCTCCACCTACCAGCATACAGCCAACATCACTGCTCCTCCACCTACCAACACACATATCTATGCCATTGTAGCAATGTCCAATACTACACACCACCTAGGTGGCTCCCATACTCCACCTAGGTGACCTTCCTCGGGCTCCTCCAAACGAATGGACACAGGGTGGTGATGTTGAACCGGTTTATTGTAAAGGTTGTATGGAATGAGGCATGCAGATGTTGCTCCATGCTGCCATGCCGGAGAGCTCTCCCTGAGTGTGTGTGGTGGTGGCTGGTTTAACCTGTGCACACTGATTGCTCAATGTGCAACAGGTGTGCAGCCCCACCCAGCCCCAGACTCCAATCAGTCTGACTCAGGCCAGGTGATGCTGCTTAAACCAGCCACCCTCCACACACTCCCACAGCCATATATATAAAATGTTTTGTATGATTCCTTTATAAAGTACCGCGGTATATATTATTATTGTATTATGTATAATACAACTGGCTTTTCTTTTTTAACAGATTGTTTAAAAGATTGTTTTCAACGTCTCCATGGTCCACTCAGCACTCCTCACCTGCAGCACCCAGTAGCACCTTGCAGCACCCAGTGGCACCCAGTGCTGACACACACCAACAAGATTACTTATATAATACAGTAATATAACGGTTTTAAAGTCTAAAATATGCACTTTTAATCCATATCAATAGCGATGTATCATAAGAATAGCTCTCATTCTTATTGTGAACAGTTTTATTATACAAGTGATTATCCTCATTTCACTACCTCCATCCACCACTGTACAATCACACAATGTTATAGTTAACTAATAGAGAAGCATCTCCAAGTCCACAACATTAGATGAAATGGCATTAAGAGAACAGAATTCACAGTGAATAGCTGTTGGTGGGAAACGTGTTGCTAACTTTATCCATTATCCTAAGGTTAGCCTTATCTGTTACCTGTTAACGTTCCCTAAATCTACTCATTTATTGGGGACAATCCACTCCACCTTGTGACCTCTCCCCCTGCGCCCCTGTTCTGAGAGTTTGAGATGCAATTCTTCCCAGACCTACACCCCACCAATCCAACACGGTTATAAATTGTATATCATGAGTGTACCATTTTTAGAGGAACAAAATGCAAAAAATGGTACATCTGTGTAGGTGGTTGATGTGAAAATTAAACGAACACAAGCTGTGATCCTCTTTCAATACCCTGATGTAAACCCGGAGAGTCCTTAGCATTCAGATAGCACGCAACGCTTGCCAGACTGAAGGAAGCATCTGCTCATGTGTGGCAGGACACTCTAGAAACAGGCAATGCAGCAACAACATAAACACTCGCACTGTAGTGGCATTTGGCTGCTGGTTCAGGTGGGATTTAATTAGAATTGATCTATTTTAAAACCTGTAAAACCTGGTCTTTCGGTGCTGAAAATTTGTATGCAGAAAAAATTTCTAAATATAGTGTGTGCAAAGGAAATACATATTTAGCAGTGTAATACATGCAGTGTTTCCTCTGTAATAGGCTCAGGTGTGGATACAGTAAGTGTATTCTGCTGCTCTGTATTCCATACAACATACTCCTCACACCTCACTATCATCTGGCAGGGTTTACTTTCCCTGGAATTTCCCAAACTGCCTCAAATGAATGTGAGAGACGGACCTGGAAACGGAATAGTGCAACCATGGCGACTATTCCCCGAGATGAAGAGAGTGTGGGAGGAAGGTGGGGGCTAAACAGACCAAGCTTTATGGAAGTGTGTGTGTGTGTGTGTGTGTGTGTGTGTGTGTGTGTGTGTGTGTGTGTGTGTGTGTGTGTGTGTGTGTGTGTGTGTGTTGCTGCTTCGATATTCTCTCTTCGGTGCATGTGCTAGCCTGCTTCTGTGGCAGTGTAACCCGGGAGTGGCCAGCATGTTGACTTTGGAGCACCACTGCGCCGCCCCACAGGAAGTGTCTCACCAAACATTGATTACCGTTAGCACACAATACGGTACACTGCAGTGTGAGGAAGGGGGAGGGTGGGGGGAGGGATTGTCCAGGGTCTGCCCAGGGGTCACCTCCTCCAGAGGGTCCTGGGTCTGTTCCTGGGGTCTCCTCCAGAGGGTCCTGGGTCTGTCTCCGGGGTCCCCTCCTCCAGGGGGTCCTGGGTCTGTTCCAGGGTCCCCTCCAGAGGGTCCTGGGTCTGTCCCCGGGGTCTCCTCCTCCAGAGGGTCCTGGGTCTGTCCCGGGGTCCCCTCCAGAGGGTCCTTGGTCTGTCCCGGGGTCCCCTCCAGAGTGTCCCGGGTCTGTCCCGGGGTCCCCTCCAGAGGGTCCTTGGTCTGTCCTGGGGTCCCCTCCAGAGTGTCCCGGGTCTGTCCCGGGGTCCCCTCCAGAGGGTCCTTGGTCTGTCCTGGGGTCACCTCCAGAGGGTCCCGGGTCTGTTCCAGGGTCACCTCCAGAGGGTCCTGGGTCTGTCCCCGGGGTCTCCTCCTCCAGAGGGTCCTGGGTCTGTCCTGGGGTCTCCTCCTCCAGAGGGTCCTTGGTCTGTCCTGGGGTCTCCTCCTCCAGAGTGTCCTTGGTCTGTCCCGGGGTCCCCTCCAGAGTGTCCCGGGTCTGTCCCGGGGTCCCCTCCAGAGGGTCCTTGGTCTGTCCTGGGGTCCCCTCCAGAGTGTCCCGGGTCTGTCCCGGGGTCCCCTCCAGAGGGTCCTTGGTCTGTCCTGGGGTCACCTCCAGAGGGTCCCGGGTCTGTTCCAGGGTCACCTCCAGAGGGTCCTGGGTCTGTCCCCGGGGTCTCCTCCTCCAGAGGGTCCTGGGTCTGTCCTGGGGTCTCCTCCTCCAGAGGGTCCTTGGTCTGTCCTGGGGTCTCCTCCTCCAGAGGGTCCTTGGTCTGTCCCGGGGTCACCTCCAGAGGGTCCCGGGTCTGTTCCAGGGTCACCTCCAGAGGGTCCTTGGTCTGTTCCGGGGTCCCCTCCAGAGGGTCCCGGGTCTGTTCCAGGGTCACCTCCAGAGGGTCCCGGGTCTGTTCCAGGGTCACCTCCAGAGGGTCCCGGGTCTGTTCCAGGGTCACCTCCAGAGGGTCCCGGGTCTGTTCCAGGGTCACCTCCAGAGGGTCCCGGGTCTGTTCCAGGGTCACCTCCAGAGGGTCCTGGGTCTGTCCCAGGGTTCGAAGCTTCTTTAAAAGAAAATGGAGATACAATTATCGGCTTATAGACTGGTCGCCTATAATTCTTTGTCGGACACCAGCAAGTCAATAAATAGGACAGGACCGACCAATACCATCGCCTCGTCAATACAGCATTTTACCTCCCTGTTCCTGACGGCGATGCTTGAGATTTATGTGCATATCGAAGGGCTCCTTTTCTTTCTGAAGAAGTTCCTGCTGGCAGTCTGTCCAAGGTCCCCTGCAATGTTTACAAAGGCATCCTCTCCAATTTAGGAGTCCAGAGACGGCAGTAATGGGAAGTGACACTCTCTAGCCAGCACAATTTCATGCTGGAGGTCTTTTTGTTTTTAGGCTAGGCGGCCACAGTGGCAGTAGCCCACTGTAACCAATAATGTGTGATTATTTATATCACTATCAAGATGTTATATCAAGAGCTGGAGTTAGCCTCGGGACAGCATGCCAGTGGGGATGCATCCTGTGAACTCTTTTCATGCACAAGCTCTCTATGCTCCTTTCTTCATCTTTTCTGAGCCACAACATAAGACAATGAAATATTGATCTTAAATTGCAATCACGTAAACGGTTCCCCTTAGAAAACCCAATTCCAAAGATAGATTGGTGATCATTTTAACATAATTCGACTCGTTATTTCACATGATATCATTACATTTTCTAAATTAATTATCATAGTAGATTTCATAAAATACTCATGTTTTGTATAATAATTCATCCTTTACGGTTTGTGAGAACCACATTACATTTAATATAGTGAAACATGTGTCTAGAATTGAAAATGGGCCAATAAATGGAGAACAGGGGGTCCGGGGTCTGTCCCGGGGGTCTCCTCCTCCAGGGGGTCCGGGGTCTGTCCCGGGGGTCTCCTCCTCCAGGGGGTCCGGGGTCTGTCCCGGGGGTCTCCTCCTCCAGAGGGTCCTGGGTCTGTCCCCGGGGTCTCCTCCTCCAGGGGGTCCGGGGTCTGACCCGGGGGTCTCCTCCTCCAGGGGGTCCGGGGTCTGTCCCCGGGGTCTCCTCCTCCAGGGGGTCCTGGGTCTGTCCCCGGGGTCTCCTCCTCCAGAGGGTCCTGGGCTGTTACACCTCCAAGGGGAGGGCACCCAAGGGGGCATCTCCAACAGATTCCTGAACCCACCTCAGGTGGCTCTACTTTGATGGGAAAGTTGACTTTTAAATGAGGAGTGCTTTCCCTTATGGCTCGGATTGCTCTTCGCCACTGCCGTCTGATATAACAATCCACCACACACATATTGCCGGCCCTGCACTGAAACAGTGCCACCATATGTCCATACCTATAATTGCCCTGCCCCAAACAATCCTCAGCAAATAACAGAGATTATTCTGGACCCTCTCTACTCCAAGACTTGACGTATTCTTGATATTGTGTCCATGGAAATAACAAGCAGGAGGGGGGACAAAGCACAGGCTTGCGCGGTCCTCTAATCAAGCAACAAAGCATGCCAATGGGGAAATACGTTTTCCTGTGTTGTAAGCATGGTGTATGTGCTCTGCAGCTTATTAACTAAATAACAATCCAATCCAAAAGTAACATATTACATTAAGGGCTTAATATTAATCTTCACACAGATGGCCACATGAAAGACATAATATGAAAGACACAAATATCTGGAAAATGTAAATTGTGTGTAAATGTAAGCATGTTTATTGTGCCTGCTACAGAGGAGGATCGATTGCATTTTGTCCTTAGAAGCTTGGTTTGTACTCTGGCCTGAGATGTCAAACTCCCCCAGAGGATAGTCTGGATGAGCTATCACTGACCTCCCCTTCTCCCTTAGTTCCTGGCGAGGAAAGATGCATGACCAGGGGGACATATTGTTCATTGATGCCTTGCCAGCTACCTTCAAAAGTGTTACACGGTCTATTTTCCGCTTTTGCACATCCAAATTGCCATACCAGTCGAGCGAAAGAGAAAGCAAGGACAGACCCTGGAAGAGATCTGCAGAGCAGGACCATCCTTTCATGTCACCATCAAGATCGCTGAGCCTCTGCAGAAAGCCCAGTCTTTGCCGGCCTAGTTATAGCATGATACCACCAGGGAAGACAGCTGCTGCATGCAGACCGTCAGTACTTAAACAACTGACATCAAGGACAAAAAAGACAGAGAGCAAAAGAAAAAAACGAGCATGTAAGAAATGGAATCACAGGAATGATGAGGTATCCACATAAAAGCCATCATACGGGGGTTCAGAATTATCTCTGTACGTAAATCTAGGTATCTCTGCATAATGATCCGAATTGAATGTACAGCAAGTAGATCTCACCACCCACTCGCTGATGAACATCCTATTTCACAAAACAGACCCTGAAGAAGAATTCCCAACAGGTCAGCAATTGGGCCAGAACACACCCGCTTGGCACATAATAAAGGAAGATTGAGGGAACAAAGGAAGAAAAACGGTCAATAAGCAATCGATTATGAACCAAAACGCTCTCCGCGAATAATGGCACATCTTAACACAGCAAAGGGGGCCACTGCCGCGATGATTGGAAGAAGGATCTAAGGTCTTTGGTAATTGATACAGTGGAGGATGCAGGGAGAATTGAGGGAGTGTCAATGGGGGGAACAAGCGTAATTGATCAGATAAGACACTTGAAAGGATGGCGCAAAGGGGTGGGGGGAGTAATTGCTTTTGAGTCCCCGTGTCTTTTCAAGGACTGAGAGCGGAATGGCTGGGAAACTCATTATATGGTGACAGACATTTGTAGGATTATCTGGTTGATAGCAAAAGGAAAAGCATGGCGGAAGGTTTGAACTGTTCGTGTCTCAGGTTTCATTACGGCCTGTTGTCTGTTCTACCTGTAACCTTTTCTGTTAATTGTGTGTCTTTTTAGTGCGGCATTACTTATTGGTTGTCTTGAAACTCGAGCACCAAAGCAGGCCATGACTAATGAATTCCTTATATTTCAGAGTGTAATCAGTTATTTTCTTTTCTAATCTGCTGGCTGCCACAATGTGTTTAATTTGAATTAGACTTTTAGGAGGTTTTGTCTGATGCCATTTTTCTATTGTATCAATGTATTTTGTTATTTGGGTTTTAATAATTTATTTTAAGAATTTGTTTCTACTGGAGCCTCCTGGGGAAATTTTACTGCAGGGCTCTGTTTCAAGAAGCTGGATGTCCAGGTTAACAAGATATGTCCGAATTCAGGGAAAGCTAGAAATTTCGGTTTCAGACACCAAGATCAGACTACTCTCAGTTCAGTTAGCATGGCGACTTGTGCTGTGAGCATAGAGCAAACCTAGCAGGTTAGCTCAGAGATAACCCCGCTCACGGCTGCACTGGCGACTTCTTTCTATTGTCTCATTGGTTTAGATTAATGGCAACGAACAACGTTACATGGTGTACATCAACTTAACTTAATGTGTCTACATTTAAGTAACACTTAAATGATAACTTCTGGATTCTCCCACCATGACACTATTTTCCCACCATTTTGAGAGTAAAAAGAATATGTGAGATCGATCCAGTATTGAGCAAGTGTTTCGGCCATTGCATTGCAGCCGTTACCGCGGAACGGGCTGCCATGTGACCGTACGGGTCAATGGTCATCCTCTAAAAGGGCTTTTGTTTTTGGGCGACTGACATGCTCCGATTGTTAATATGGGAAGGATGGCGACAGAGAACTGCAACGTTTTTCCTTTACCTTTCGCTTGATTTGTTGTTGTGTCGAACCAAGTGGAGTTGGTTGAGTTGTTGTGGGAAGAGAACGGCGGAAACGGGAGATCGGGAGAGGAGCCGGGCCAAGAGTTTGTTGTGTCGGACTCCAGAATGCCTAGCTTAGTGTTATCGAAAGGATTAGGGCGAAGGAGGGTGCAGCTTGTAATGGAAATAGCAAGATTTCCTGCAACATCACAACAACAAGATTTCAGAGCAAGACTTCTCCTTGAGCGAGACTTGGTTGGACACAATAACAGAGAGAGACAGAATCAAGCGAAAGGTAAGAAAAAATATGTATTTAACTGTAGGGATCCTTTCCATTATGTTGTCAGACAACAACAATGTGAGCCTGTCAGTGATAAAAAACAATCACTTTTGGAGGATGAACAATGACAGGGTGCTATTGCTCCATACATTGCAGCCCGTTTGGCAGCTTAAACCATTTACAGCACTGAAATAGCATTGACGATCACATTTTCAGGGTGGGGTAGATGATGGCTTTTGAAGCCTGTCATGAACGCATCTTTTCAGGTTCAACCTGTCCCAGATTGAGTGAACTCGATCACTGCGATTGAAACCAACTGGTTTGAAACCAAAGTCCACAGAAGCGCTTGCTTGAGTCAGAGTAACGGTTTAAGCTCAAACGTATTGTCATCTGCTAGTTGAATCAGGGCCCTGGTGTGTTACGTCACCACAAAACGTTTTCGTGTTTCTCAACCTTTTGTTACGGCGTGCGTCTGAAAGACGCACCTAACAAGAGTTTGCCCCGACTGGGGGGGGGGGGGGGGGCGGCGAATACAAACAAGGGTGTCCTTCCCTGTGAAACATCCATCCATTTCATCAGCGCCAGGGTAACTAGAGCACTAAATGAGGGATGCCTCTCCTGCGGCTCCGACTCACTTGGGGATAACCGATTAGGTGGACTGTCACACAAGCACAAGAGCGCTAGCACACACTGCGGTGGTCACGTCCCGTCCCCCGTCCCCCCCCCCGTCCCCCCCCCCCGTCCCCCCGCAGCTTTGCTGGCTGTGGAGATGTGTTGTTGCGGTCTTCCAGTGTTTCAAGCTGCTGCCTGCTCCCCTCGGGATCTCTCTGGAGACGGAACCGCTTCCTTAACCCAGGTGTTCATTGGAGTCTTCGTGTGGCGTTCCCAAGCAGAGGTGGAACTGTGTGCAGAAGACACACCGTTACCCCACACACACACACCGGGTCATCAGGGTCATCACCGCGGTGAACAGCCATGGGATTTAGGGCCCTGGAAGCACTGGGCGTGCCCATTTGGCCCCACACATTGATATTACCCCAGGTTACATGGGATATTCACTGCAACACGCATTTATGCTTATATGTTATGCATGGAGCAATATTTAGGAGTCATTACATTAATTGCATGTCGGACCATTCATGTAAATGGTGTAAATGTGTTTTTCATTTTGTAATGACATTTCTTTTTGTTTTGGTTTGCTTATCCACATGTGTTGATAAAGATGTGTGTATAAATACGTTATTTAAGTGTGTGTGTGTGTGTGTGTGTGTGTGTCTGTCTGTGTCTGTGTGTGTGTCTGTGCATTCATGCGTGTTACAATAAATACTAGAAACCCCCAAAAATGTATGAGAAGTACACTTTGTTTTTAGCAATTGGAACGTATCCACAAAATGTATTTCAACAACGTAACCATAATCGTGGTTTCTTCTTCTGCATTGAGTTGAGTGAGCTTCCACTTTAATAAGCATTCAATACAAGCATATGGGCCGGGATGCTATAACTGCTATAATCCCCCCAGCCCCCATCACGTACCTTTTACAGCTACAAGAGGCGGAAATAAAAACCTCACTGTGACCCGACTTGAGGGGAACATATTTGCTGGGAAGGGGATGAGAGAATCATCACTTCTTAGCATCGTGGTGTTTCACACACGGCTCAAGTCAGACTGAAACCTCAGCGTTTACCAGAGGAGTATAATCTGGCTTAATGCCCATACGGGAAAGCCGGCCGGCAAAGGCTTCATCAGCTTTTCTAACATTAGATGTATTCAATAAGATAGCAACCGTGTCTTATTGACCTAATATCAGTTACATTTGTTTGACGTTTATTATTAGCGGTAGGCCTAATTTCATTACACTGTCAAATAGGTCGCTTATGTTGTCTGATTTCTTAATCAAAGCCCACTTTCCTTCAATAAAATTACACGCGTAAAACAGGTTGACCAAAAAAGACCAAACTTTGAAGGTACGCGATGAGATCTTATTGTGAAAAAGCATATTTAACATATTTAACATATTTTAAAAAAGTGAATTATTATAATATTTGATTGTTTGATTTTTTGTATCATAATTCGTCATGTTAAAAATGTGAATGCTGTGCAACATGATCTAAACAAGTCAGACTTCGTTAAATGGTGTATACGTACCTGCAGTTTCAGGTGATCCAGCAGTCAGTACTGTCAGGTATCAGTGCCCCAGTCGTTTGGCATCAACATCCAGAGCCCCTGGATCTCTGCCAGAGCAGCGGTCCCAGGAAGAGACGTGAGGAGCGCCGTTAGTCCTGGCTCTTTAGATATGACATGAGCTCAATGGGCAGCACACATGATCAACGTTTCTCAGTCAAAGCCCCTCGGGGGGGGGGGGGGGGGGTTGTTAGGGTTAGGTCACCCACCCCAAGGTCCTAGAAGTGTGACTGAGTAAAAAATAGAGTAAAAGTCTCTTGACTTATTATTATTATTATTATTTATTATTACATACTTTGTTATTGTGATCGTGGATAGATGCCGCTATGTGACTGTTAAGAATTTTACTCTTGCGTACTTGTACGTTAAGATGCAATAAAAGCAACTCTGATTCTGATTCTGAGTTCACGGATGTGGGAAAGAACACTTGCCTATCAGACACAAGTCCCCTCGTGCGACCACACCTGATTCAATGCCGCCAGTCAGTGAGAAACACGCAGGTTATTGCGCGGCAGGCGCCATGAAATAAATCACTGTTGTTTTCACACGGTTTACAGGAAACGAGTCGGGAAAAGGGACAAAGACCTTCTTCGCCTCCCGTCAAATGCGCAGAAACCGTCGGTGTTGCAGCCTTCCGTGATTGTCCAAAATTGAATGCCAACGTGTTTTTTTTTTCTCCGCTAATGCGTTTATGTGTTTCCACCCCTGTGAAAGAAAATCCTCGTAGCCGCTATGCATTATCATCACCTTGGATCAATGTTGCCCTTTACGTCCTCAGTGGGACTTTGGTTTCTCTCTTTGGCTTTTAATGGCCATCCCTTTTCTCTTGTTCTGTGGCAACCAAGAGCCAAATATGTTTATTGCAGAGAGGTTTCTTTCTTTTCTTTTCAGCCGTGGCTCTTGCAGACTGACTCACCCTGGGCACACGACAGGGAAGGGGGGGGGGGGGGGGGGGTTATGAATAATACAGTGTTCGCGCTGGGCTTGTTGTATTATTGTTCTTTGTTCCATAATGGATGTTGTTGTGGATAAACACTTTACTTTAACACGTTAACAAAATAGGAGAGGTAGAGAAAACCGAAGTTTGAAAGATGAAAGACTTTCTTTTCACTTGCACAGAAGCAACAACAAAACCTGAGTTTGTTTGCCAAACAACTAACTAGCCTCTCCCCAGACTTCAGCCTATGTGCCCCATTCTGCCCCCCCCCCCACCCCCCCCCCCCCCCACCCCCCTTCATCCATACATCACTACCTCATCCCATGCATTAATTCTCTTATGTGGAAATCCACTACATATCCATATGTGGAAATCCACTACATTTCCATATGTGGAAATCCACTACATTTCCATATGTGGAAATCCACTACATTTCCATATGTGGAAATCCACTACATTTCCATATGTGAAAATCCACTACCTTCATTGCTCCCTTATTCTCCTCTTGGCTCTCGGCATGTGTGAGACCATTTACGGAAACAGGCTAGCTGTATACATTCAACCTACCAGCCATACACACATATTTTAACATACCAGACACACACCCATTCAACAGGCCGACCGCACCCATTCACCTCTTGGTAACTACCATGGTAGCATGTTGCATCTGTACTGGGGGAGAGTGAAACCATGGTAACTGAATGTTGTTCTCCACACGCATTTGATTCATATGGCGTGCAGGCAAGATAATAATTATATATTTTCATTCGATGTTAAAGTACATTTCTCCCATAATGTCAGTTTCATCTGCATGCAAACATTGCTGTGGACGTCTAAATGCATTCGGTAGAGTGTAACAGTTCAGTTGCCTCTTGGCTGGATTTTCACAACTGTGTGGTTGTTGTTGTTTAGTGTTGTGTGCATACCTCAATTAACATTTCTTTGGGTAACCTCTTCCCAAGGTTTTCCCTCTGCGCAGCTTCTCTTCTTCTGTTTATGATCAGTGACCTGTAGCCCATCTTTAAACATGATTACACTGGCTGCAATCAGGGAGCCCAGGAGGTGCGATTAGAAACGTTCTGTCACGTCAGTGCAAACGCTCTGAGCTGATGAGCAAAATTGAAAAAGAGAAAGCATCAGGATCTATCACAACCTCATCTAACAAAGTATGCAGGCGAAGCCACGAGAACATCAGCATGTGGTGTGTTCTGAATAACATTGTACTCATATTGACACGCCTGTTAGCAGATGTTTTAGCCTGTCGGCGCCCACTTCAAAGCTTACATATTGATGAACCAAACATGGTTCAATTGATAAAGTCAAACATTGTTATTGCAGGATTTATTTCACTTTGCAAAAAGCTCCGAATGTGAAAGGAATATTGCACACACATACTTTAAAAAGGGACTTTCTATCTTGGCCAGTGGTTTTCAGTTTGGCCCAGCAACTTCAACTGGTGCTACAACTTCACCTGTCAAGCTAGTTTCATTTCTAGTTTTTATTTTTTCTAAAATGCCCCTTCACAGTCTATACATTTCTCTGGCCTTCTCTTTCTGTGTGTGTGTGTGTGTGTGTGTGTGTGTGTGTGTGTGTGTGTGTGTGTGTGTGTGTGTGCACCTGTGTGTGTTCGCGCATACATGTGTGAGTGTGTGCACGTCCTAGACATGAGCTTGTATTTGGACCAGTGTGTCTCAGTAGGGTAAAGGACACCCGTTGGTTTGTGGATGCCTGTGTGTTTGGTCGCCTGTGTGAGTGTGTTATGACGCCTGTGCGTTTGAGTGTCTGCGTGTGCGCACACACAGTCACACATGAGCGTGCCAACTGTGGAATATACATATTCCACCGCTGAAGCAGTGCCTCTGTGACGCTGTGGGCAGACCCAGTGCTGTCCATGTGGAGCAGAGGAGAGAGAAGGAGGATCGTTCATCATCCTCTTGCCCCCGGCCCAGCTAATGAGTCGCAGCTTGGAACTCAAGCCCCCCCCCCCACCACAAATGACTATCAACGGCTCATCCTGCCCTTAATAGACACAGGTGTAGGCCCCAGGTAGGTGTAGGCCCCAGGTAGGTGTAGGCCCCAGGTAGGTGTAGTTCCCAGGTAGGTGTAGGCCCTAGGTAGGTGTAGGCCCCAGGTCGGTGTAGGCCCCAGGTAGGTGTAGTTCCCAGGTAGGTGTAGGCACCAGGTAGGTGTAGGCCCCAGGTAGGTGTAGGCACCAGGTAGGTGTAGTTCCCAGGTAGGTGTAGGCCCCAGGTAGGCTGAGCTCTGAGTCCACGCCTCCACCTTCGTCTGCTGGCACGGGGCTTCTGTCCTGAATTTCCCACCTGGGATCAATAAGGATCTTATTATTGATTGTCTGAAGTTCTTTTCCCATTTTTCTGTTATAATTTTTTTATTTAAGTTTGTAATTTTACAATAGTAGTGAAGCAGCCCCAGAACAGATAAAGAAAAGAAAAGTGAAAATAAATAAATAAATATTAATGATAAATCAAATATAAACATGGCGAAGAAATAATAATGACACAAATAATAATGAACCACCAGACAGAACGGTTGACTGACAAACAGATAAAAAACAAACATTCCCACATTCCCACACAGAGGCTGGACAGCTAATTGGACAAACGGCGACCAAGTCAAAATTACATATTTACACAAGGAGTTGTGTCAGCAGTTATATCCAGAAATAGAGATAATAATAGTACAATAATAATCAATAATAAGGGGACTGTAATGGGGGATCGCCGCCTGTATGTCCCCTTGTCCCTATTTTCCCATTATTTCACCCTCCTTTACGATGACCCACTTCCTGCTTCCCAGCAGCCGCCTCAGCCCGCCGGTCCATCTGTGACCCGGGCCGGGCCCGGTCCAGGTCATAGATGGAGCCGCCTCAGCCCGCCGGTCCATCTGTGACTCGGGCCGGGCCCGGTCCAGGTCATAGATGGAGCCGCCTCAGATCCAGGCCCGGTCCAGCCGCAGCAGCTCTTGTGTTCCAGTAGATACCATCTGTCGCCAAACCCCATGAGGAACATGGGGAGGACGGGGAAAGGGGAAGGGTGACATTTTCCTGGGGAAATGAAAGTAAAGGTGCAATGAAGAGACACTGAAACCAGAGTGGGGCTCTATCCATGAGGGGGGTGGGGGGGGGGGAGCATGGAAGCCAGCCCGGAGGGTGCTTCGTGGAGAGAATGTCAATCTGCATAGGTGATATTCTTTCTGCTGTGATATCCTTGTTTTAAATTATTCTGCTCTTAATGTAGTATTTTTTCATTGTAGTATTCCTTTATGTCTCTGCATACATACATTTTTTTTTTTTTGCTAATAACCAATTGTAGCTAATAACTCTGTTTTATTACATACAAATACATACAAGGACCAACATAGATGCATTTTTTGTACGAGGTGTAACTGTGGTATTTATCACTGTCGTGATTTTCTACTGATAGGATATATGAATGAAGCAGCTTGCAGTTTCATAGCAAAGCAGTATTCAGCTTGACATTGTTTAGATTTTAGTGAATTAATAGTGTTTTGGGGGTCTGTCATGACCGTAAGCCAATGGAAGCAGAGAGAGACGAGGATAGAGGAAAATAATAGAAAGGAAAGGTAAGAGGGGAGAAAATGGGGTCTAAACTTTAGATAAATGGTGGGAGAATCGAGAAGGTCATGCTCCTTAAAAGGATGGCCTTTACAGTCTATGCAAATGCTGGCTGAGTTGTCTGCTCTTCAGGCCAGTTGAAAACGCTTGGCTGCTATATGGGGGAAAACAGCCATTATCAAGACAAAACACCCACATACCCCAGACTGCACTGAGAGCTGGCCATCACATCCACTGTTAAGTGGAGCCAACAATGATAAGCACTGCGGCGGCGGCACCATGGTGTAATTCACGTAGCGGGGAACCATGTCTCTGGCTGCAAGGGAACGGCCTGAATGGAGTGGTGATGGGGGATGGGATCTGTGGTTATGAATGCAACGTCCATCCGCCTTACAAACACAGCGCATCAACACCAACACAAACAACAGCTTAAGTTCACTCCAGGCTGAAATTCAGGAGGGGGAACTTAGCTGATGCAGTCAGGATAGTTGTTTCACAACAGGGGAACATTTCTGGACAACACCCACGGGGAAATGGGCAGCTAAAGAGGACAATCAACAACACCAGAGCGGGCTTACTTGTGGCACGTAAAAAAAAAAATAGTGTTCCTCCACAGAATACTAACTCTGCAGTTTATAACGAGACTAATTAGTTTGGGATGGATGTCTCTATAGCTTGTTAGCGCCACAGGAAGTTGTTGTGGAACTTCTCTCTCTCTCTTCCTCCCGTCATCACAGGGTGATTCAAAATTCAGGTAATAGCTTTATTTTATTAAATAATTGAATATTAACCTGAAATTGCAATCAGTATGGTTATGTTATTATGTTTTTTCAATGCCCAATTTAACATAAAGGGAGAGTTGGATTTGCCCAAATGATGGTTAGTAGGATCAATAGAGGCCATTGGGAAACATTGGCAGAGCATGTTTCTGCCCAAGTGATGTCTGTAGCGCTCTCTCAGCTACAGACCAGGGTAAAAACACAATACACCACAACGTCAGGAAGCAAACGTGGATTTTATTGCTTTCCTTTAAACAAAACAACGATAACACTTGTCGTCCGACTCGGACGCGGGCTTGCCGAAAAATCTTCCTGGCTGCTACAGACTGTCAGCCGCGTGTTTGGAATCGACCTCCCTGTGGGGAGAGCACAATACATGTCAGTCTTTTAACAGCTACCTAATTGCGCTCATCCCCTACAGCTGCGTCTGTGACCCCAATTGAGCCGCTCCGCCCCCTCTGTCTGCAGCCGGCGCTAGGCCACGCCCCCCCTTGCCACATATCCCCACCGCCCCACTTAGGCCGGGGAGCCGTCCGGCCGACAGCCAACTCCCCCCCCCCCCCCCCCCCTCCAGTTCCGGCAGTCGGGAGAGGAAGTCCGCCACCACCATTTGCGCCCCCGGCCTATGGGCCACCCGGAAGTGAAATGGCTGTAAGGCCAGGTACCACCGTGTGATCCGTGGGTTGGTGTCCTTCATGCGGTGGAGCCATTGCAGGGGGGCGTGGTCCGAACAGAGGGTGAACGAGCGCCCCAGGAGGTTGTAACGCAGGGCGTCGACCGCCCACTTGATTGCCAGGCACTCCTTCTCCACGGTGCTGTACCTTCCCTCCCGGTCCGACAACTTCCGGCTGAGGTACAGCACCGAGCGGTCCACGCCCTCCACCTCCTGGGACAGCACGGCTCCCAGCCCTCTGTTCGACGCGTCCGTCTGCAATACAAAAGGGTGATCGAAGTTAGGCGTGTGCAAGAGCGGCTCCCCGCAGAGAGCCTTTTTAACCCTCTCAAACGACGCCTGGCACTGCTCGGTCCACTGAACCGGATCTGAGGCACCCTTTCGGGTGAGGTCGGTCAGGGGGCTGGTCAGCTCCGAGAAGGCGGGGATGAACCGCCTGTAGTAGCCCCCCAGCCCCAGGAACGCCCTCACCTGCTTTTTGGTCTCAGGCCACGGGCAGGCTGCGACCGCCTCAGTTTTCTCAACCTGCGGGCGCACCTGCCCACCACCCAAGTGGTACCCCAAATACCGTACCTCCCTCCGACCAATCATGCACTTCCCTGGGTTGGCCGTGAGCCCCGCCCGCCTCAGTGACTCGAGCACTGCCGCCACCCGCTGCATATGCTGCTGCCAGGTGTCACTGTGAATGATGACATCATCTATGTAGGCAGCCGCATATGCAGCGTGCGGCCGCAGCACCCTGTCCATGAGACGCTGGAAAGTGGCAGGGGCTCCGAACAACCCAAATGGAAGTACATTAAATTGGAACAAGCCGTACGGAGTGGAGAAGGCAGATTTTTCCTTAGACTCTGGAGACAAGGGAATCTGCCAGTAGCCCTTGGTTAAATCCAGTGTAAAAAAAAAAAAAGAGCAGTGCCTAGCCGATCCAGGAGTTCGTTGACCCGGGGCATGGGATACGCTATTCACCTTGCGGTAGTCGACACAGAACCAAATGGACCCGTCGAACTTACGTACCAGTAGGATCGGACTGGACCATCCGCTGTGCGACTCTTCTATTACCCCCATATCCAGCATAGATTTTAATTCCGCCTGAACCATTTTCCGTTTGTGTTCTGGCAACCTATACGGGCGCGTTCTAACCATCACGCCGGGGGATGTTTCGATGCGGTGGTCGTGCGTCCCGGCCGGGAGGAGAAGACGTCTGCAAACCGGTGTTGCAGCTTGGCGACCTCGGCTCTCTGGTGCGGCGCCAGTGACCCATCGCAGAGGACCCGGGACGGCTGGCCCGGGTCCGAACTCGTCCTCCCGGGCCACCGAGGTTACCATAGCCACTGGCCGCGCCTCCTTCCAACCTTTCAGTATGTTGAGGTGGTAGATCTGCCGCGATCCCCCCCTGTCGGAACGTTCGACCTCATAGTCAACATCCCCGATTCGCCATACAAGAGCAATACAAGTACTTTATCTCCCGGTGAAAATTGTCTCAGCCGAGTCCCTCTGTCATACAGCCATTGCTGACGTTCCTGGGCCTGAAGCAAATTCTCCCGTGAAACCCGTCCCAGTGCATGGAGTTTTGCCCTCAGGTCCATCACGTATTGAATTTCGTTCTTACTGGCGCTTGGACCCTCCTCCCAGTTTTCTTTAAGTAGGTCCAACACGCCCCTCGGTCGCCTACCGAACAACAACTCAAATGGGGAAAACCCTGTGGAGGCCTGGGGCACCTCCCGTACTGCGAATAACAGAGGGTCGAGCCATTTATCCCAATTACGACTATCTTCATGTACGAACTTCCGCAGCATGGACTTTAACGTCTTGTTAAACCTTTCCACCAGGCCGTCTGTTTGGGGATGGTACACACTGGTTCGGATCGCTTTTATCCCAAGTAACCCATACAACTCCCGGAGTGTGCGTGACATAAACGTAGTGCCTTGATAGTGCCCCAGAATCTCTTTCGGGATTCCGACTCGGGAGATATTGTGAAACAGCGCCTGTGCTACGCTCTTCGCCGAGATAGAGCGCAGGGGCACTGCTTCGGGATACCGGGTTGCATAGTCCACAATGACCAATGCAAATCGATGTCCCCGTGCGCTACGGTCTAATGGCCCGATGAGATCCATACCAATTCTTTCGAAGGGGATCTCAATCAGTGGTAGAGGGCGCAACGGCGCTTTTGGGGTGGCCGGGGGGTTGCTTAGCTGACACTCGCGGCAGGATGCACACCACCGACGTACATCCTCGTGAATGCCCGGCCAATAGAAGCGGGCCATGAGCCGGTTCCGTGTTTTATCGCAAAGTACGGATGTGCTAACACGGTCTCGGGTGACACCTTCTGGCCGTCGATGGAAAGTACACGGTCGAAGGCGAAGTGCAATGTGTCGTCCCGGGACTGTTCGAGGGGAAAGTCGTCATCGGGGGGAACACCCGTACTACCGGAGTCTCCTCCTGAGGCCCCTCCCCCTCTCCGACCTCAGGAGAGCTCGCGTCACCACTGAGAACGGAGCACATCACACATGTCCCTTTCCGTCGGGGCCGCGTCCCCTCTTCTTTCACTAACCTACGAAAGCCCGGCCAATCAGTGCCTAATAGTAGGGGACGCGATAGGTGGGAGCTAACCGCGGCCATGACTATGCTTTTCCCCGCCGTAGCGAATTTCCACAGAAACGACTGGATACTTCACATCCCCATGAATACACCTTATTTCCACCCATGATGCCTCTCCCAGTGCCTCGGGTCAAACCAAGCTTTGGTGGATCAGGGTTTGCTCACTCCCTGAGTCCAGCAACACTTGGTAGATACTCCCTCGCATCCTTACCGGAATGCAGTATCCACCCTCCGGATCGGGAGAAGAGGCAGACGGCGCGGCCACCCGGACCCCCTGCCCCACCTCCATCTGGGGGCAGTCCCACTGGCGGTGTCTGGGTTGTCAGCACCGCCAACACTCCTGTCCCGCCGGCTGAGGAGCTCTCTGTGGGTTAGGGGCCCTAGAGGCGGAGGCCGGGCTCGGAGGGGACCGGTACCACCCCGGTGGGTTGGACCTGGGATGGGGAATCGGTGCAGGTGTATGGGGGTTGTCGGTGCGAGGGGGGGTTGGGGGCCACGATGCCTCCGGCTGTCTCCGTGGTCGGGGAAACGGGCGGACTGGCGCCGCGGGGAACTCCCCTGTCCCGCCCCGGTCCCGGCGGGGCAGCGCCAGATGGTCCTCCGCCAGGGTGATGGCGGCCTCCAGGTCCGCAGGCCGGTGGCACTGGACCCACACGGCCGTGGCTGGGGGCAAGCCCTCGATAAAGCGATCCAGCGCCACCTGCTCCACCACCTGTCGGCTGCTGCGTTCCTCCGGCCGCAGCCACCGTGCCGCGGCGTCCACCAGCTGGTGCGCGTAGGCGAAGGGCCGGCCTACGTCCATCATCCTCAGATCTTTGAACCGGCGCCGATGTCCCTCCTGCGGCAGACCGAGGCGGTCCAGCAGGCCCCTCTTCACGATGGCGGAGTCCCCACGGGCGGTGGCAAGCAGTGCATGTGCCTCCGGCCAGCCACACGCCCCTGCCGTCCCCTCAATTACCTCCAAATAAGCCTCCACATTGTCCTGAGGGGACATCTTTGGCAGCGGGATTTGGGGTCGTGCTGCCTCTCCTCCCTCGTCGTGTCGGTCTGTCGGCGCCGGCCGCATCAGGCGTAGGAGTATCGCCCGTTCTTCCGCGTGCTGGGCCGTGATTTCGACCAACGCCTGGGTCTGCTGGCGGTAGGCCAGGATGAGCCCCTCCTGGGTCTCTGCGATCCGCCGCAGGGCCTGGGCCAATGGCGGTTCAGGAACTTGGTCGACCATTACAAAAAAAACGGAAGAAAAAGAAAAAAACGAAATCAAAGGACCTGGGTCCCTGTTCAGGCACCAATGTAGTGCTCTCTCGGCTACAGACCAGGGTAAAAACACAATACACCACAACGTCAGGAAGCAAACGTGGATTTTATTGCTTTCCTTTAAACAAAACAACGATAACACTTGTCGTCCGACTCGGACGCGGTCTTGCCGAAAACTCTTCCTGGCTGCTACAGCCGCATGTTTGGACCCGACCTCCCTGTGGGGAGAGCACAATACATGTCAGTCTTTTAACAGCTACCTAATTGCGCTCATCCCCTACAGCTGCGTCTGTGACCCCAATTGAGCCGCTCCGCCCCCTCTGTCTGCAGCCGGCACTAGGCCACGCCCCCCCCTTGCCACAATGTCATACACAGCTTAGAAGTTCTGACGTCCCTCTGTGGATTCCTATATAACCTTCTTTCATTTGCTCTTCTATTGGAAAATAAATATTAAGAAATAACCTAGTTTGAAACCTCGGCAGATATATGTCATTCTCCTAACGTACAAAACTGACTTGATATGGCGATTGAGATTGAATGTACCTGTAAAATTAGCGTTGCACTCTGATCTTCCCACCACTCTGTAAAGATCCTTTCCTACATATCACTTTGTTGTTTTTCAAACCACAACGTCTGTTGTGGTTTGCGATTTTACTTAGCGTAATTGAAGTAGCCTTAAGTAGTTTTTCTTTCTAGACAAAGGTTGGTCAACATTAGAAACGGCAAGGTATAAAGGGAAGATAACGGCAACGATTGTGTGTGTGTGTGTGTGTGTGTGTGTGTGTGTGTGTGTGTGTGTGTGTGTGTGTGTGTGTGTGTGTGTGTGTGTGTGAGAGAGAGAGAGAGAGAGAGATTTCCCCTGGAAACTCTCTGTAAGGTACAGGTGGTGAAGGAGTCAGTCCTAAATCAATCGTCGGCTGAGAGCAGGGCAATTAAGAATATGAAACTGCATTACGTCAATACGCCAAGGGTACGTGACAACGCACACGTGTTTCTGAGTATGACAACAACAACAACGCGCACGTTTTTGTAGATAACCAGCTTCAAATCAGTTTGATTCAATTGGAAAATGGCTATTTCAATTGACACTATTATAGACATCAAAATGTATAACATGAGGTGAATCAAATTGCTAATTGGCATTAAGGGCCAAGGTATACTCGCAATGTAAGATTTTCATAAATAAAGTGTCGCTTCATTGTGAGATAATTAAAATAATTTAGTTTTTATAATAAGAATGATTGTTGAGCTTCGTTGAGAAGTCCGTTCTCATGCATGGAAGACTCTCTGCCACTGTAACGGTGGGGGACTCACTCCGTTAAAGCAGACCAGACCACCTCCTCACCCTGGCTGGTGCATCTTACAGGAGCAGACCAGACCACCTCCTCACCCTGGCTGGTGCATCTTACAGGAGCAGACCAGACCACCTCCTCACCCTGGCTGGTGCATCTTACAGGAGCAGACCAGACCACCTCCTCACCCTGGCTGGTGCATCTTACAGGAGCAGACCAGACCACCTCCTCACCCCAGCTGGTGGTGCATTCTTACAGGAGCAGACCAGACCACCTCCTCACCCCAGCTGGTGGTGCATTCTTACAGGAGCAGACCTGACTTTGGAGTGAGCATGACCCGGCCCTTCGACCACAGTTTGCACCCCTCGCCTGAACACCAGATCTCCCTTCATTGTGTGGTATAACTGAGCCTGATTGGAACCAATCAGAAACAATAGAGAACGTGACGTGCACCTACATCACCAAGACAAATTCCTTGTATGTTTAAAAAGCGTACTTGGCAATAAAGCTTTTCTGATTCTGATTCTGATTCTCTGACAAGCGTTTTGTGTAGGTCCGCTGTGTGCCTTCCTGTGTTGATTTTTTTTTGGTGTGTTTCGTTGACTCTTTTGCCTACGAAAGACATCATGTCACGGCTCAGCAAGCACATGTGGATCAGGAAACGCACTTCTGTGCTTAGGTTTTAGCCGTGGAGAACATGGTCCTAATGGCACATCGTACATCTTGAATCTGTGTGTCCAACTCATGCGGGGAGTCAAACCCTTCGTAACAGTGGATGGATAACAATGCGTCAATGTTTTCTGCTCTTGAAGATAAATAGCTATACTAGATGAATAGCTCCAACAGTCATAACAAACAGATCAATTATTGTAAAATGTGCCGTCGCCTGCTGTGACTTTACCACCACCATTTGTCATTTTGGACACTTGTTTAACACCATGTGTTATTGCTTCTTCCAGTTCAAATAGAATGTCTGTCACACACACACACACACACACACCTCCTGCAAGCACACCTGCTTGGGAAAGAAGCACGTGGAAGCTATTGCCCGTCATCAAGTAAGAAACAAAGGTAACTAAATCAAATCAAAACCATCTCCAGATGGTGTGTGATTAAGATGAAGCAACAGAACAAAGGGGCCGTCCCTCTGCTGTCGATAAAAGAAACATACTTTACATCTTCTCCTTTTGATTTATAAACCAGTTCAGTTCAAAACAGAGGATCACCGCAGACTCTCTGCCGACGTATAAAAACATCTGCCTTCATTCATTCTTAATGGTGGCATTCGGGCATTGTAGCTAATAACATCTTTAGTGTCGACACCAATGCAGTTTACATTTGTCAAATTGCCTGAACAAAAGAACATTAGTGTGATTTTTTATTTATTTATACAAATCAATTAATTAGGCATCCAAATACATTTTTACAAAACCCTGGGATTTGACTTCAGCCCTGTGATGCCTGAGTGAGCAACGTGAACATTTTAATAAGTCAAAAGGAAATGCATATTTCAAGGGACATCATTATTTGTCGGATCCCCGATACACGCAGAACATTCAGAAAATTGCTTCTGCATGTTATTGAAAGATATGACAGTTATGTCAATAAAATTGTCTTTACATTGCATTAGTATGTGGGAGTGTGTGTGGATGATGGCTGGTTTAAGCAGCCTCACCTGGCCCGAGTCAGACTGATTGGACTCTGGGGCTGGGTGAGGCTGCACACCTGTTGCACATTGAGCAATCAGTGTGCACAGGTTAAGCCAGCCATCACCACACACACTCAAAGAGAGCTCTCCAACATGGCAGCATGGAGCACGATCTGCATGTATCATTCTACGCTACCTGCATGTATCATTCTACGCTACCTGCATGTATCATTCTACGCTACCTGCATGTATCATTCTACGCTACCTGCATGTATCATTCTACGCTACCTGCATGTATCATTCTACGCTACCTGCATGTATCATTCTACGCTACCTGCATGTATCATTCTACGCTACCTGCATGTATCATTCTACGCTACCTGCATGTATCATTCTACGCTACCTTTACTATAAACCGGTTTTCAACATCACCACCCTGTGTCCATTGGTTTGGAGGAGCCTGAGGAAAGTCACCTAGGTGGAGTGGGAAAAGCCACCTAGGTGGCGTGTAGTAATGGTCTATGCTACATAGTATTAATTTAGGTGGCCACTGATCGTCAGCAGTCATAGATTAGTTCCTGGGACTAAAGGTTACGGGTCATTTTGGTGGAAATGCAGCTTTATGCATCGGGTTTCTGAAACTATTTTATTACATTGGTTTGCCCTCAATGTCCTTTAAAGGGCCTGTATTTTACGGCTTGTAGTGGCTAATCACACTCACCTGGTGGTAAAATAGGGGCCCTCGAAATGTAACTCATCACGTGCCAGTACAAAACACTGGCAACAAAGGAAGAATTTGCTCAACAACAAACTGTAACATGTAGAGGATGGATCTTAATGTACTATTTATATCCAAGGACTTTTAGGACACTGGATGTGTTACAGCTGGAGGCTAGTGAGATATATTGTGTAAAGCACATTATCCTGTGATAATCTAGAACTATAAACATAAGTATAGCTCATTATGGAATGCTTCAAAATATACTGTAGTGTATGTTTTCTTTCTTATACACATTTGTACTGTCCATGCTGCACCGAATAAAACAACCATGCTTTACAACTATTACTACATGAAAAATAGCCAGATGATGGCCAATCAGTTGACTATTCCCAAAATATTAAATGATTATTGGAGCTCCAAAGTACTTGACCAGGGACCATACTTAAAACATCTCTGCAGCATCTGGACTATGTGGCACTCCAATACAAAGCATGCCAGAGTTTCGAGTTTTGGCTGGAGGTCCCATTATAGGAAGCCTGTTTAAATCCCTCATCCGTGGATCCAACCAGCAGTATATGTACACTTGGTGATCATTAGACACAAACTGCATGTGTACACTATTAGAAAAACATTAAAATGACACTGATCTAGAATATAAGGCATAGATACTAGCATACAAATGTATACATTTATACAAATAAAAAAACATATATTAAAGGTGCTTCATTGAAAGAATGTTTATTAAACAAGCATCTTCATTGCTATTATTAAATGGAAGCCATTGAGCAGAATTTATTATAATAATTACAAAAAGGTTTTATAGTTGTTTTTATAAAGCTGCATGTCTTTGTCACACTGCGTTGCCTAATTTAAACACTTTGCATCGTTATCTATGTGGGCTGAACAAAGTATACGTTTTAATTGCCTTGCCCCAAACTGCAGTAAACACACCACACAGACACATGCCTCACAAATAATCTTAAAACATAATATTGTTCTCAACTCAACAACTCCTTCGACCTACAGCTCAATTTGCAAGTGTTTCCAAACTTGACTAAACTCATAACTCATACTCAAGAACTTCAGCAACAGCAATTTGTTTCAGTAATACCACCTTGAAACACGTGACCAGTTGTTGAAAATTGCAAGACAAAACACAAACTATTGTCATTAATCACAATCAAGTAACTTGCAAAAAAGCATTTAAAATGGTTCAGCTCCTGGCCCTTATTTTAACCATCAGCTGTACGCCATAAAATAGGTAAATTATAGAAAAATATATCAAATAAGAAGCCATAACCTTATTTAGAATAACTTTATGTTGGCCAGCAATTTGTATTGGACTGCTGCCTTCATTCTTGGAAATGTGAATTATATTTATTCATGATTTAATATAAACGTTATCAAGTGCCTCTTTCTACCGGTTAGTATTCATTTCACAATCTTTTTTTTTTTATTACCATATGAGATATGGCTCCCAGCTCTATATAATATAATTGGGTATCCATTACAAGGTTTACAGCTTCACACCTTACACCCTTCTCAATTCTAACCCTGAACACACACACACTGCTACATAACTACATAACATTTAGGGTAGCATAAAGTGTGCAGACGCATTCATAAGTAAAATGAATGTCAGAGATAAGGGAACTTTAGTTAATCTCCGATGATCTTCTGATAGTTTGATGAGAGCTAATGCTGCCAGGCAAGGAGTGCACGATTGCTAGCATAATATGCTAAGCTAAGCTGTACGTGTCACTGCAGCCAATCTCAGAGGCGTGTTGAGTGTAAATCTTTGTGGCAACGCGGCTCTCTTACATTAACCATAAGCTGGGCATTTATTGTCTATGACGTGGACAGCGGGGGATTCTCCAAGTAGGTTATGTTCGGAAGTGCACGGAAGCGGACGCAAATTCGTTTATAATTACATGAAAAATGCAATGTTTTACAAACCAATTTAATTAACCTCACCGGGAGGCCTAGAAAGCAAGCATTATGCAAATGTTTTTATTTCCATCACACCACGGTTCACGATTAGCCCGCCCTGGAGAGGAACGATGCCCGCACATCTCTCCTCCTTCTCCCCACTGGGAGCTGAAGCACATTTACAGCTATGGAGGACGGCATATCGAACGGCATGAATGCCCATGACACTCAGGCCTCCTGCCCAGGAGGGGATGGAAGAATAACAATGTTTATGTGAGGCGTAAATCTTTTTTGGGTGTTGGGGGAAAGTTATGGAAATTCATAGATCATCTAGTAAGGAGTCCCTTGGGCAGGTCACATCGTAAATCATATCACATAAAACTAAAAACATGCGGTATTTTTGTGTCGCAGGAATATTGCATGTTCGTTGTTGGTTTAGAACATTTAACACATGCTCGAATGCATGCATTTGTGGATGTGCACATGTGGGGTTTTATTTTGGCGTTGCGGCCAAAGCGCCAGTTCAACCATTATTTAGAATGGGGGTGGGGGTGCGTTCAAGCTGTCACTGTTCAGGTGTTGAACCCTGAAGGCCTGATCATCTCAACAACTAGGGCAGAGAGAGAGAGAGAGAGAGAGAGAGAGAGAGAGAGAGAGAGAGAGAGAGAGAGAGAGAGAGAGAGAGAGAGAGAGAGAGAGAGAGAGAGAGAGAGAGAGAGAGAGAGAGAGAGAGAGAGAGAGAGAGAGAGAGAGAGAGAGAGAGAGAGAGAGAGAGAGAATTATTATAATAAAAAAACAATTATTTTGTAGCAAACTAATATTTCTGTATTTACATTATGCTCACGTTCACCTTGTTTCCATTGGGTCAGCAGCATAGCCCGCCTCCATGGCTGGTTAGCGTCGGCATCGGAGTGCGCATGAAAAAGATGCCCACTCAGCGCATGTCAATGGTAAAGTGTTGACTCAAAGCGACACATTCAGGACAACGGCTTCTGGAGCCAGTGGTGTGAGTGTAATGAAACTGATTATAGGAACATAGATCTCAATGATAGTAAACAACCAAAGCAGTGACGCATATATAGTGACGCAGCCCCAGAGTCCAATCAGTCTGACTCGGGCCAGGTGAGGCTGCTCAAACCAGCCATCATCCACACACACACACTCCCACAATATAGTATATAGTGTACACGTATGTCAAATGGATTTGGCCACTTACAGGTCCCAGTTTCATGCTGTTGTGTTTTTATTTATTTATTTAGTGGTTGTAATTCGTAGCAACTTGTGAAAGCTGACACTAAGGTGTTTATTTCAAATTCCTTAAATCAATGGGATGCACAGTACACTAGTTGTGTACTGTTTGTTCTATCAACACCAAACTAGCCACATCATCCTAGGGGAATGTCTTCAATGTGCCCATTCCGCTCTGAGGCAGACTTGCGATTGATTGAATAATGTCAGCTCATTTGCATACTTTGTATTTGCACGTAACTGTTTATTTCATTTTTTACCAGTCCGAAGGAACATGTGTACCAGATTTTGTGTCATTTGGAGTTATGGTTCATAAGTTGAAAATGATTCAACGTTTTGGAAAACCTTTAGGGTACAGACAATGCTATCCTGACGGGCCTTTGCCATTCAGCCAAACATTTTCGGTATGGAAAATAAGGCTGATTCACCAACAGTGGTTAAAGTGCTACTAAATGTTTTGGAGAGCTGCCAACATGCAGATTCTATTTGTGTTGCCAATTTGACAAATCTGAGTTGTTTTCCCCAGACTTCCTTTATAATACATGTCTTGTTTGCACAAGCATCGGTGGTGAGTTGAAGGCTCCTACTCACCAGGCGACCAACTCAGTGGGGGAGAGGGGGGAGTTCGGGGTGGAAGTCGGCTCTGATTGTCGCCTAGTGTTCCTGGTCCAAAGAATCAGGAGGGCAAATGTTTTTCAAACCATTTCATATCATCAGGCCATACTCCCGTATTTCGGGAGGGAATGAGGCTGAAATAGGTGATTATAACGGTGGCAACAATCAATGGCAGGAAACAAATGCCCCGTTCCTGGACAGGATGATCAGAATTTAGACTTATCAGGCGTTAACCCACGCTTTTCTTCTAAATGGCTTAAAATGCTGCCTAGCTATTTACCAGAGCAACAAGTCCTTTTGTCTAAACCGGCAGAAACGCAGGCTCGACAAATCCAGCAGCTGTTATACAAACTGGGGATGAACCGATTTATCGGACGTACATCGGTATCGGCCGATATTCGCATTGTTGACTGCCGTCGGCCCCACAGGGAGACAAGAGGACGTTCACTGATGGCAGTGGGCGATGTTTATCGGCTGTGTCACACACATCTTTCTCTGGCTAAATGTCATGTTGGTTGGCCGTCTGACTTGGCGTTTTGGAGAACGTCCAACAGGTGGAAGGCTACTTTAATTCCACCCATAACAGCTGCTGGCTGGACACAAACGGCGTGCGGGGGTATTTCACCGTCCCAGGGAAAGATCAGCCATCCAGTGACATTTCAAGAAGAGCCACCACAACCAAGAATTTTAACAAATCAAATCCCATCAGCCATTTGAAGAGCAGACATGGAGAAGTTTCAACGATTACTTGAAAGTCTATTACAAAAAACAACGGAGAAATGAACTGGAAACCCGAGAAAGCGCAAACCGCCAAGACTCAGTCGATGACCACAGCATTTGAGAACGGGAAAGAATTCCCCGCGGACAGCGCCAAAGCGAATGGGATCACTGACAAGGTGATGGGGTTCATTGCATCGGATGACCACCCTTTCTCCGCTGTGGGGGACGGTTTTGAAGCCTGATGGAGAGCATGGAGCCTCGCTACACACACTGCCCAGTCGTCCAGTCTGTCTCCCTGAAAACGTTGTGGCCACACACATTCCAGCCACACACATTATTTGGCGGGCACCACAGCGATTTCACGGTCCGAGTGTAAAATATAGTCATCTTCTAATGAGTTGATCATGGGCGCAATTTGGTCTCTTGGCAAGTGCATGGCGTGACCTACTAGAAGCCAACCAAGAGCCGATTATAGTCAGTCCCCCGGATGAGAACGGTCTTCGGCTGTCCAGCGTCAAAGAAGTATCGACTAACATGTGATGTCCTTTCCACCCAGGACCAGACGGTACCTACACATTCAATGGACCAGTCTGTCCTTTACTGCGGCTGGTGGGGAGAAAACAAGTGGGTCTGGTTTCCTTTAGCAACCAAGAGAAATATCCCTAAACAACACCCTCAGCCCACTTTATCATTAAAGGGAGGTTTACAAGAATTAGTTAACAAAATCAAAAGTTTGCAAGCCACACAAACATCGACTTTTGCAAACACGAAACCGATTGCTGTAAACACATTATTAACCATACAAGGACTCTCGGTAATGTGCCTCTATTCTCTTGAGACGCGGAGCAGTCATGTTTCATTCATGTTTGGATCCAGCTACTAATTGGAGCTGGATCTAATTGGGATGCTAATTGGGTTATTTTGACAAAAGGACAGTCTACAATGTAAACGGGATAGAGAACATAATCGTTTCATTGCAAAACAAAAATAAACGTGATTGTTTGTCTTTTGAAACTGCTCCTGCAATGAAACTATTGCATGTGACTATGCTTGTATTCTCCCATCAACGTGTTTGTCATTCAATCTGCAAATAATGGTCGCACTTCCGTTCCTGTTGTCGAATAAAACATTAAATAAATTTAAGTACCCAAAGAACACGTTATAGCCAGAGAAGCCTATGCTTTATTACGTTTGTTTTACTTACCAATAGGTCAAATACACTGTCGGAAAATAACACAATTAAACACAATTTAATTATCTGGGTCTGGCAAATGTAAACAAAATCCGTTCCAACTAAACGCCATGTTTAGTTTATGGAAGGAAAACCTCGGGTGTACGAACATTTAAACGGCTGGAACATTTGATAATTTTTTAGTGCGAGTAAGCAGCAAATATACGTTGGACATTAGACAAGATTCAAAGCCGCATGTTCTGCTATGGGGTGCCGTTTGTAAACCTTCGCTGCTGAAAAATGTGCTTCACTTTTCCCAGGTATAGCAAATAAACACCCCTCCAAAATGCACTACAATTTTCATGTCACTTTTTCACATATATAAAATTAGAATGATATGTTCAATCGAAATCTTCAATCGAAATGGACATTCTAAATGAAAATCTACATTTAATTTTTAAATCGAAAGGTTATATATATAAATCTTTAAAAACTGAAACACTAGATCGAAATGCTTAATCGAAATCCTAAATCTTATATCTAAATCGAAATGGTAAATCGTATGTCTAACTCCTAAATCTAAATCCTAAATACATACAACAGATATGCTAATGTGCATTGTGCAGGAAATGCACGCACGGACAGCAGTTCCCGCTATTTGACATCTTGCTCATATCAATCCGGCAAAATGGCTAATTCTGGCGATTTAGCTAGTAGTATACAGTGTGCGGTTGCAGCTGGGGTAACAGCAGCTCTGCACGTCCAATCTACAGAGACAGCGGCTTTAGATATAGATACAAAATGTCGATTTCGATTTAGCATTTAGGATTTACATTTAGGTATAAGATTTAGCTTTAGCTATAAAACGTAGATTTAGATTTAGATTTAACATATTCCAATTTTATATATGTGAAAAGGTGACGTGGAAATTGCAGTGAATTTTGGAGGGGGGTTTATTTGCTAAATCTAGGAAAAATTAAGCAACGCCCGAGCTAAATCTGGAACAAGTGAAGCATGTTTTTGAGCAGCAAAAGTTTACAAACGGCACCCCATGGACATGATTCCCAAACATCGGCATCGGCTATCGGACAAATTGTTACATTAAACATGAATCTCACAACCACTGCATCCTTAATACAAATATACCTAGCGGACCTCATTCCCGTCTACGTGAACGTGATTTGGTTTGTTTTCAGAGAACGGGAGGGTAATCAGAAAGTAGAGTCTTCGTGTGTGTAGCCCGACAGCAAGGCCAGACTGATATATGGGCATTGGTTTGGAGGTCGATCCATCACAAAGTGAAGGCGTAAAATGAGGCGGAATAATAACCCCATATAATACTGAAAATAAATGTTGCCTCAGGAAAATAGCTGATAGGCACAAGACTAGTCATATGGGCTATAGTGCATTAAAATAGAATTGCCACAGAAATAAGTCTGTGTGCAAGGAATGACAGTTGAAAAGCTGCTTTCAGCTTGGAGGAATAATTGTGGGGATTTTTTCTCCATCATGTTGAGGCTATTGTGCCAAAAGGTCAGAGGTCACTGAGTGGTTCTACGCCGTTATCCAGATTGTTAACCAACAAATACAGAATACACACACACACACACACACACACACACACACACACACACACACACACACACACACACACACACACACACACACACACACACACACACACACACACACACACACTGGAGAGAAAGCTGTATTCTAACAATTTAATTTATTTGCTCCTTTCCACTGGGTGCATTTTCAAAGGTTTCATAATGTTTCATATTTGCTATACATCGCTATTGTACTCCACAAGGCCAGAGTAAAAGTCGTTAAATCTCTCTTCCCCCTTTGGTCTCGCTCTAGTGCACATAAATCCCATTTCCTATCTCCACTAGCTGAATACATGAAGAGAATAGTTTGGGTAGCATATATGTTGTCGCTAACAGCTCTGATCTCGTTTGGAAAGCTGTTGCCATGACGTTATATGTCTCCTTGGACAGTACGGGCTTTTTATTACACTTAGTGTTAGAGTGTTTAACTGAAGATAAGTGTGTGTGTGTGTGTGTGTGTGTGTGTGTGTGTGTGTGTGTGTGTGTGTGTGTGTGTGTGTGTGTGCGTTTGCCTGTGCGTGTGCGCAACCTGAAAAGATGTGTAGACGTGTGTGGACATCAATCGGAGGTGTGTGGGAAGCAACCCATTGGGAGATAGAATAGAACGGCCAAATGGGCACTCTGTTACGGCAGGGCTTGGTGGGCAGGGGCCGACAGGGCGAAGGAGGAGGCGGAGGACAGATACAGTCATGACATGGGACAGGAAAGAACCATACACGTCCAGATGCAGTATTAGCCCCATTTAGCACACAACTCTTTGACATAGTGGAAAGCCCCATGGTAACTGCTGAGGTGTGAGAAGGGCTAACGTCACGTGGCCACAGCTCATCTTTCAAATCCACATAAGCTCCTGGGAAACCTGACAGAATCGCCATTGATTTTGGGTGGATTGTCGATACCGTGACCTCAGGAATCCCCAGGCAATGAATTAATTAATTGACTATGAGTTTTAAAGAGGACTCTGGAAACAGAACCTCTTGTTGTATGTCCGAACAATCTCACAGGCTAAGCCTCAGCTGCCCAAGATCAGAAGGAAGCAAACCTAGATTAAAGAGTGCAGATGAATGGTTGTGCATTTGGAAATGTAGTCTTGCTTATAGTAGACTACCACTGGCTGAATGAATGTCCTGACCGTTAGCCTACTTGGCTCCTTTTTAAGTGCGTGTCTCCAGTGAGAGTTAACAATGACTGCTGATTGGGAGTGATTCACATGAGCGTAAACAATGTTCTCAGTGCGGGACACATGCAACAGATTAGTAACAAAACAGTGCTTGCACGTGTTCAACTCAAAGACGAACAGGAGACCACTACAATGGCCTCTGTAAAACCGTTAAGAAGACAGCTCTTTATAGTCTATTGGAAATATCAACTGGCTTTGTAGGCCCCCCATTCACTGGTTCATTCCTGTGAGAGACGTATTAAGACTCAAATGATGGGTTAACGTTTAATTGTTGTAAGCAATCGAATTAGCCCTCGCAACGACAGTCAATCTAACACGAGGTGTTGCCGTAGTGTCTTTTAAGAGTGTCACGTCCTCGGTGGCTCAAGAATTACAATTGATCGAGCACTGTGTCTTACGATCATAACAAAATACAAAACAAAGACTCAACCATGAAAGCTGCTGCCGGGCAGGGGTTGAGGGTTGAAGTGTCAAGTGTTAGGTGCACTGTTGTTCTGCTCTGTCATCAGGTCCTCCGGCTGTGACGCTGGTGCAAACAGGCGTTGGACTCAAAGGCAGGGGTCGCGACGACAGGCAGGTGGAACCAGAGAGAGCAGTGCCTCACTGGAGGCACTGGTAGGCTGTTATGAAGGACAGCATCGAGGGACCCAAGCGCACGACACAGAGAGGCGGAGATGGCGAGAAGGTTCGGGGGGGGGGGGGGGGGGTTATTGGGGGAGTAGTAAAACAAGCAAGGGCTAGGCAAATCGTGGTCGGACAGGCAAGGGCTCGGCAACAGGCGGGTAGTCAGGCAGGCGAGGGCTCGGCAACAGGCGGGTAGTCAGGCAGGCGAGGACTCGGCAACAGGCGGGTAGTCAGGCAGGCGAGGGCTCGGCAACAGGCGGGTAGTCAGGCAGGCGAGGGCTCGGCAACAGGCGGGTAGTCAGGCAGGCGAGGGCTCGGCAACAGGCGGGTAGTCAGGCAGGCGAGGGCTCGGCAACAGGCGGGTAGTCAGGCAGGCGAGGGCTCGGCAACAGGCGGGTAGTCAGGCAGGCGAGGGCTCGGCAACAGGCGGGTAGTCAGGCAGGCGAGGGCTCGGCAACAGGCGGGTAGTCAGGCAGGCGAGGACTCGGCAACAGGCGGGTAGTCAGGCAGGCGAGGGCTCGGCAACAGGCGGGTAGTCAGGCAGGCGAGGACTCGGCAACAGGCGGGTAGTCAGGCAGGCGAGGGCTCGGCAACAGGCGGGTAGTCAGGCAGGCGAGGGCTCGGCAACAGGCGGGTAGTCAGGCAGGCAGGGGTAGCTGAACACAGGGAGAGGACAGGTTAGGGACAGGTGTGGAGAAAGGAGCAGGTATTCAGGAGCGGGAACGCGGACGCCGACAGAGGTCAGTACACAACGAACTAGCGCCGGCTGTTCGGAACTCCAGGGCAGGAAATAGAGTGCGCGGGTTGGTGACTGACGACCGGTGTGTGAACAGGAGAGCACGGGAAGCTATGGAATGGCCCGCTAGATGGCGGAAGTGGACGCCGTGACACAGGCAGTCGAAATCAGGGCAAAGGTGCAAAAAGGCGTGAGGCGAAAGATGCAGTCGAGATGCGTGTCGAGGGGATGTTCACTGGTGCGCCGGGGAAGCAACTCTGGAACGCCAGACACGGAGGTGCAGCGACGAGCTGCCGCAGAAGGAGGGAAACACGACGACCCAATCCGCCGGGAGGGAAGAGGTAGTATGAGGGGGCAGGTGAAAACAGTCAACGCGACGGGGGGACGATCACAGGCGGGAAACACAGGGGGGGGGGGGGGGGGGGGGGGCAGGCAGTGGCGTATCTGGAACGAGAGGAAAAGCCAGGAAAACAAGTTCAACAAAGCAACACAGAAAGCAATGACAGGATGAAGGGATCAAATAACGCGTGACTTAAGGAGCAGGGCGAGACGTGACACGGGCTGAACAGAGAGGTGATGTTTAAGGAGACATGAGGCAGATGAGGGCTGAACAGGGTGATAAATGGAAAGGAATGAAAAGTGATTGGCCACTGGGCTTTGCACCAGAGAGCCTGAAAGGGCGTCAATAAAGCGAAGTAAAAAGAAATGCTGTGCTTACATTCACTGAGCCTATCACTTCAATGTCCTCAGACCACATATTATCACGAGATGTGCACATGCTCTGTCTCTCCCTCACTCTCTCTCCCTCCATCACTCCATCCCTGCCTCTCTCTCTCCCTCACTCTCTCTCCCTCCATCACTCCATCCCTGCCTCTATCTCCCTCTCCCTTCATCACTATCCCTGGCTCTCTCTCTCCCTCCATCACTCCATCCCTGCCTCTCTCTCTCTCTCTCTCTCGCTCTCGTGCTCGTGCTCTCTCTCTCTCTGTGTATCTCCCTTCATTTCCAGATTATTTCAGCACTCCTGCACATGCCGACACATGCGCTTGCGCCGCTAGCTCTGCTTATGGTCACAGTACTAGCTTAGCGCAGTGGTAGCTCTGAGTTTAAACACAGTGCCAGCTTGGTTTATGGTCATGGAGCAAGCTCTGTGACCATAGCTCTGCTTATGGTCACTGTGCTTAGCTTAGCTTTGCGTAAAGCCATGCTATCCCTTTTCCAAACAAACCAAAAGATAAACCTTATATCCTCTAACTCCATGTGTCCTAATAATATTACTCTGTCTGTAACCTAATTGTTAATGATATATAATACAGCCATAAATAAGAAGAATGGAGAGTTGGAATGCATGTTAATAGCAGAGCCAGACACTTTGTTTCACATTAATGCCACATTAAGCCCAACACATCCCTATGGCATTTCTCTCTCTCCCTCACTGCCGCTCCTCTCTCCCCATCTCTGTCTCTCCCCCCTCTACACACACACACACACACACACACACACACACACACACACACACACACACACACACACACACACACACACACACACACACACACACACACACACACATTTCCTCTGCTCATTAGATACTAAACATATGATGGCATGTGGGGTGTATATAGATACATATACATACATACATACATTGTAACATTCATGGGGTCTGCATACTGCATAAATGTACACACTGTCAGTGTGTGCATAGTGTAACACTGCATTGGCCTTGTAGAAAACCTCAAGAGACAGAGGAACACAAACAAGTCTTCCAAAATTGGCTCTTTGAGTCTTCGTACGCTCCTTTTAATCAACAGACCTGGGGGAGACACACAGGGAGAGGGAGTGCTGAGTGGAATGAAGGCAAACGGGAGACTTGAACATACTAAATAGAACATCCTACATCCATTGTCCCATGTTGTTCTCTTTTTTTCTATCTTTCCAAGCCGTCCATCCATGTTTGATCCTTTCACCCAGTCACAGTTCATCCACTGAACAATCATCTTCAGTGATTTTCTATTATGCCACTAACCTCTATCCATCATGGAGTTGATCGCTGAAATAGTGAAGGCTGGGGCCCCCCAGGAGTAGTGAAGGCTGGAGCCCCCCAGGAGTAGTGAAGGCTGGAGCCCCTCAGAAGTAGTGAAGGCTGGGGCCCTTCAGGAGTAGTGAAGGCCGGGGCCCCTCAGAAGTAGTGAAGGCCGGGCCCCTCAGGAGTAGTGAAGGCTGGAGCCCTTCAGGAGTAGTGAAGACTGGGGCCCCTCAGGAGTAGTGAAGGCTGGAGCCCCTCAGAAGTAGTGAAGGCTGGGGCCCTTCAGGAGTAGTGAAGGTCGGGGCCCCTCAGGAGTAGTGAAGGCTAGGGCCCCTCAGGAGTAGTGAAAGCTGGAGCCCCTCAGAAGTAGTGAAGGCTGGGGCCCTTCAGGAGTAGTGAAGGCTGGAGCCCCCCAGGAGTAGTGAAGGCTGGGGCCCCTCAGGAGAAGTGGCACAGATGCTGGACCGGAAACCAGAAACTAAAGGGCCAGAGTGACGCCTTGTTTCCTGTTTCATGATGGAGATATTCTACCGAAGAGAGACTGATTCGCGCAAGTAGATGAAGCTTTCAGAAAGGCATTTTAAGAAGTGTATTTTTACAGTAGGCAGACTACACTGTGTTGATTTGAAACCGTAAAAGACACTTCTTTACTTTTTACTAGTGCTGGCCGAGTTTGTGTCACTGTTATAGCCGATTACGCCCTTACAGATCCCCGCTTACAGCAACAGGATTGGGCTAAACAGATATGAAGCTAAGGAAAGGCAAACCCAGTTCACCCAGATTTGAGCTGGTCTGCCATCAGACTTTAGATTAGTGAGCTAAAGTCTGATTTGTGAGACTACTGCAGAGGAGAGAGAAGGTCAGCTGTGGGGATGTCTTGTGGTCTTGGCGTCTGTGAAAAAGCTAGCAGGGCAGCTGTACCCAGGTCCTGTTCAATTATGTCCTACGCTCCCTGCCAACTGGCTGGGAACTTACACTGGCTTGTGAGGCCCAATACCAGTACTATTTCTATTGGTTACAATTCACAACCCTTTGCTTCTTGGTTCCTTCTCCCCTCAGAAAAGTACACCAGCACTCAAACGCAGGCTCCAATGCGCCACTGCTGTTATTGTTGTGTTCACTGCCTCCTGCACATTTTCCTTGTGTATAGACTTGTTTGCAAGATGAATGAGAAGAAAATTACGAGCTGGATTTTATTGGCAGACTAAGACTTATGTCAACGAAATTATGAAAAATAATGTCTGGGCTTGCTTGCTTGTCCACAAATTTTAAACCTCTATATATAACTAGCTATAGTATAGTATTATAAACGATTTCAATGTGCATATACCTGTGTCCAATTTCGATTCGATTTCTTTCTTAACCTGTCGGTTGTGCCCTTTTCATGTGCAAACATGTCTAAACACTGTCACCCTCTGCGTGTCCGCTGCAGACCCACTGGAGGTGCTGCGTCCCCACAGCACATGGTGTCATTATGGAGCCCTATCTACACAGAGGCTCCCGCCATGCGTCAACACAGCGTGTGAGCCTCCGTGTGGATGGCCTCCTGCTGCGTCATGACTCTGTCTGTCCCAGTGTGTACCCGGCATTCCACGTATGGCTCTGCATCGATCCGTACCCAAGCAACCCAACGCAGGCGGCGTTCCATGTATGGCTCTGCATCGATCCGTACCCAAGCAACCCAAAGCAGGCGGCGTTCCATGTATGGCTCTGTATCGATCCGTACCCAAGCAACCCAAAGCAGGCGGCGTTCCATGTATGGCTCTGCATCGATCCGTACCCAAGCAACCCAAAGCAGGCGGCGTTCCATGTATGGCTCTGCATCGATCCGTACCCAAGCAACCCAAAGCAGGCGGCGTTCCATGTATGGCTCTGTATCGATCCGTACCCAAGCAACCCAAAGCAGGCGGCGTTCCATGTATGGCTCTGTATCGATCCGTACCCAAGCAACCCAAAGCAGGCGGCGTTCCATGTATGGCTCTGTATCGATCCGTACCCAAGCAACCCAAAGCAGGCGGCGTTCCATGTATGGCTCTGTATCGATCCGTACCCAAGCAACCCAAAGCAGGCGGCGTTCCATGTATGGCTCTGTATCGATCCGTACCCAAGCAACCCAAAGCAGGCGGCGTTCCATGTATGGCTCTGCATCGATCCGTACCCAAGCAACCCAAAGCAGGCGGCGTTCCATGTATGGCTCTGCATCGATCCGTACCCAAGCAACCCAAAGCAGGCGGCGTTCCATGTATGGCTCTGTATCGATCCGTACCCAAGCAACCCAAAGCAGGCGGCGTTCCATGTATGGCTCTGTATCGATCCGTACCCAAGCAACCCAAAGCAGGCGGCGTTCCATGTATGGCTCTGTATCGATCCGTACCCAAGCAACCCAAAGCAGGCGGCGTTCCATGTATGGCTCTGTATCGATCCGTACCCAAGCAACCCAAAGCAGGCGGCGTTCCATGTATGGCTCTGCATCGATCCGTACCCAAGCAACCCAAAGCAGGCGGCGTTCCATGTATGGCTCTGTATCGATCCGTACCCAAGCAACCCAAAGCAGGCGGCGTTCCATGTATTGCTTGGAGGGGGGACCCTCGGAGCTCCAACTCAGCAGTTGATTGGCTATCTCTTTTCTCTCTATCTCTTTTCATTGGCAAATGTTTTTTTCTATTCTGGTCTCAAGAATTTCAATTTGACTCCAGTCCAGTAATGCAGAAGATCCTGGCTGGAAGGTGGGCCTTACAAGAGGTATTGAGTACCTCACAATGTGTATGTGTATATGTATGTGTATGTTGTGTATGTGTGGGATCCGTACCCAAGCAACCCAAAGCAGGCGGTGTTCCATGTATGGCTCTGTATCGATCCGTACCCAAGCAACCCAAAGCAGGCGGCGTTCCATGTATGGCTCTGCATCGATCCGTACCCAAGCAACCCAAAGCAGGCGGCGTTCCACGTATGGCTCTGCATCGATCCGTATCCAAGCAACCCAAAGCAAAACCACAGCCGTTCCATGTATGGCTTGGAGGGGGGACCCTTGGAGCTCCAAATCAGCAGTTGATTGGCTATCTCAGCTGTAATGTGATAGGTGGGCTCACCGGCTAGTGACACAACTGATAGGTCAACTGGAGAGATTTCCAAATGTGTGTGTGTGTGTGTGTGTGTGTGCATGTATGTGTGTATACCTGCACGTATGTGCGTGTGTTTTGGTGAAACAATGGTAAACATAAAATAAACATGACTAAAGCTTTTCACTGTCCTCAGAATACAGATTGAACAGATGAAGGTCTACTAACCAGCTCAGTTTGTTACCTCAGTAAGGGCCGTGTATTGAGCATTGATGTATGGACAACTAGAGAAATCACCACTTCAGACTGAGGCTCACAGACAAATGACCCTTTATTTAAATTTTTTAGATGAGGACAAATTGAAGCTTTAGTTATTGTGAAACGATCCACTTTTCACCCGATCCCATTTACCACCACCAAATGAGAACACGATAGCCGTTGTTGGTTATTCTTCACTTGATTTAACAAAATGTATTAAGTGCAGATACTTATCGATACAGACAGCTCAAATGTAGGCTCCCAATACACCTGTTCTCCAGGTCCTCTGGGCTAAGACATGTTCGGGGGCATGCAGCAGATCAAAGCATTCAACCCAGGAGAAACCTTGGATTAAAAAGGGGAAATAAACAACGATACCACAACAAAATATATTACTTTTTTAGTCCCACCCCAATCCCAGATCAGGCAGTCCTACTATGTTATAGCAGAACTTCTGGGAGGAGATGGTACAGACCCTTGGACAGAAACCAAAAACTAAAAGGGGCAGAGTAACATGTAGTTTCCTGTTTCGTTAAGGAGTTATTCTACCGAATAAAACTCATTTGTGGATTGTGGATGAAGCTCTAGAAAAGGTCGTTTAAAAAGTGTATTTCTACAGTGGCCAGTCTGCACTGTCTGTGTTGATTTGAAACCTTTAGACGTTTTTACAGTTTACCACTGCTGGCCAAGTTTGTGTTCGGATGTTAGACTAGACCCTAAAATAGCCCCGCCTTAAGCAACATGATTGGTCGAACCAAATATGAAATGGTAAGAAAGTGAGCGCCCATTTCCCCCAGATTTGAGCCTGTCTGCCATCGGATAGATATTAATCTAAAGTCTGATTTGTGAAAGTAGTCCCACCCTGATATTCGGTTTCACTTGGAAATGCATCATAAAGCGGATGCCGGAATGTAATCTCACTCTTTTTTAATGCTCTTGGCTTTAATGTCCAGTCACATCAATCATGGGCTTCTGAAAGGACGGAGTGAGGCGAAACGTAGACGCTGAACCTGCCTCCTGACCGTGCACCCAAATATGAAGCCCATGTCACAAACTGGATGCTCGTCGCCATTGCTTTAATCACTGCATTTCTCTGCATTTATTTCACAGAACACGAAGTATTTGCTCACAGGACATTAGAAATGAACCTTGCTAACGTTGCTGGTTCAGTAGGTGAATGAATGAAGTATTTGCTCACAGGACATTAGAAATGAACATTGCTAACGTTGCTGGTTCAGTAGGTGAATGAATGAAGTATTTGCTCACAGGACATTAGAAATTAACCTTGCTAACGTTGCTGGTTCAGTAGGTGAATGAATGAAGTATTTGCTCACAGGACATTAGAAATGAACCTTGCTAACGTTGCTGGTTCAGTAGGTGAATGAACGTCTTTATCCAGCCAGAGAATCATTACATAATGATTGTTTCTCCTGCAAACAGGAATGCAGGCTACAACGTTGTTTCAACAGCAAATCCAGAGTTCTCAGAGGGTTGTGAGTATTGTTTGATTGCACGGGCAAAATGGTGGAATCAAATCGGCACATTTTACGTCAAGATTAAATTAAATGGATTAGACATTTTGTTCATCCCCGCAGGGAAATGAAGGCGTTACAGCAGCTTCCAGAGGCAAATAGTAATACAAATAACTGACAGATTATTTGCCAGCTAGCCCATGCAGCCCAGCTAGTTATATGACCCTGAGTTCCACCTATTGGTTCAAAAATGGCACATGGAGTTTCTTTTTCAGGGTGGGGCATTACGCAACAGAACTTTTGTCACACTATGCAGACGTTTGCTGCTCTCTACAGCTCTTTTATTGGATAGTACTGCTCTCTACAGCTCTGTCATTGGATAGGACTGCTCTCTACAGCTCTGTCATTGGAGAGCGCTGCTCTCTACAGCTCTGTCATTGGAGAGCGCTGCTCTCTACAGCTCTGTCATTGGAGAGCGCTGCTCTCTACAGCTCTGTCATTGGAGAGCGCTGCTCTCTACAGCTCTGTCATTGGAGAGCGCTGCTCTCTACAGCTCTGTCATTGGAGAGTACGCCTGAAACTCACCTCAACCTTCAAAGTCTCATGTAACCGTTACAGATGCAAACGTGTAAATGTTTCAGTCAATGCCTGATCTGTAGAATGGAACACAACCAGAGCATAGACGATCCAATAAGCAGAAAGGGGTTACGGTTGGGTTGATCACTCCGTATTTCACATTGCGTCATGAGAAACGAATGTGAAGGTGCTAGAGTCTGATGAGGAGTACTGACTTTGAGAATCTGTTGAAAAGAAAACTGGCGATTGTTTTGAACTTAAAAACACAACATTCTCACTGAATGGTGAACCATCTAAATTTGATAGACGAGGAAGCGCGTGAAGTGGTAAAATGTGTTACACATCAATAAGTCCTGACCACCAGGATTATATTGTGGTGATGAACAATGCCAGAGCTGTGTTGTAGCTCCTCCGGTGACACGCATGAGGCATGAGATCTTGATTTATATACAGGGTTTTATTGCTGTTCAACCCGTGAGAACTGGGTTAAAGAAAAAGAAAAAATACATTAACAAAAATAACGCCGTGTGCATGTGTCACACATTCGGCGCTACAATCAACTCACAACTAGACACTCCATGCACATTTCACACCAAAAATGACGCATGTAAACACAAACACTCTCAGCAAAGTAACTAGTTAACGAACCTCATTGCGGCTTGTCCCAGAGGTGCTAAACATCCTTTTAATGTCCTTTATCTTCTTCGATAAGTATGTACTTGAACACGCTAACAGTGGAAAATAATTCGCCCATGCGGTCAAGTTTCCCTTAGGGTCGCTAAAAGGCGCCCGCGTGACAACACTCGGGCGGAACCAAGAATTAGTTCCGTCTTGTTGTACCGTACAATTCAAAATAAATTAAATAATAAAAGGTACAAATACCTAAAACAAACCAACGTGACAGAGGCAGTTACACTCCCACCAAATCACGAGTGATTTCTTAAACTCGGAGGCAAACCTACTGCATGAATTAAATGAAACTCTGTCCTAATAAACAACTAATAAACTTTGTGTGAGTGTATGATAGAACCATCAGTCTGCTTCTAGCAATGTAACTGTTTTCTGAATGGGTCTCTCCAGGTAAACAGGTTTGGCTGTACGCTTTCCTCTTCCATCCAGGGAGGAGTCACTGATGAGTAACTTGAGTCTCCTCACTCTTTCGTCACTTCCAGGATACACCTCGATGACTCTTGCTAGCTTCCATTGGTTTCGTGGTGCGGCAGCATCTTGTAACAGAACAATGTCACCGACCTTAGCATTTCTGCGATCTTTGGTCCACTTCTGTCTGTGATTCAGGAGATACTCCTTTTTCCATCGTACCCAAAAGTCGTTGGTTAAGAGTTGAACTCTGCGCCTGGCTTGTCTTTGACCTTTTTCTCCTTGTAATGTCTAAGGCGTTGAATTTCTTGAGAGAGGGTTGCTTCCTGGACCATCTTGATTATGGTCAGCTCCGCCTCTTTCCTTTCCTCCAAGTTCGAGGACTCACAGGACTTTGGCTTAAGACCTTTGAGTTCCTTAGCACGGCGCTGGAGTCTGGCAACAGCCTTCACCATTCTTGCCCAGTCTGAGAACTTGTGTAGACGATCTAAAATTGTTTTTGCTTCTTCTGCCTGAGTGTCATGAACCTGAGCTTTCTTGACCTCTGGGTCACTGCTCTCGATCTCTCCCACCATGACAACTCCAGTTGGTAGCTCTTTTTGCCAAAGAAGGTCTGGACCTGGGAACCAGTTAGAAGCTGTGAGTTGTTCTGCTGTGACACCCCTTGAGGCGTGGTCAGCTGGGTTGTCTTCTGAAGCTCTTTCTACAAAGTCAGATTCCAACACCTTGATGACGTCTGTTGGAAGGACTGCTTCTTTGATCTGTGTTCTACAGACATAGTGCACTTCGTTTGGGAGATTTGGAAGAACAGATGTCACTTGCTTCACAATGACTTGATGGCTTATTCCAAAGGCATCTCCAAAGTCAAGACATGGGTTGCCATAGCCGACTACACTCCAACCCAAGTCTGTTCTCTGAGCAAAGTGCTCATTTTCTTCTCCAGCAAGCACTTGTCTTGGTACAAGAGCTTGAGGACAGTTGTAGCCAATTAGTAGGCCGATGTCACAGCTCTGCAGAGGAGTAATTTCATCTGCAATGTGCTCAAGATGAGACCATGCCTTGGCAGTCTCTGGTGTGGGAATATGATCTCTGTTTGCAGGGATGAATTCTCTTGAGTAGATTACCGGCAGGTGGATTATCTTATCGGAGTGGAATCCTCTTATTTGTAGATCAGTCAGCCTTCTGCTAGGCACCACTGTATTTCTTGAAGTCATTGTGGAGAGCTTTAACTGGACTGGTTCATTTTTAGTGTGAAGCGCCTTTGCTGTCTCTTCAAGGATGAAGGTCGTGTCACTCTGTGTATCGAGAAGAGCGTACACAAGAACTTACTTGTAGTGGACAACCACACAGGAACGACTGAGGATGTATGGGTGCCTTTAACATTCTGGATAACTCTGTTAGATGTTACCTCGTGTGGTGGTTTTGTCACCCTCTCTTGTGAACGATCTGTCGTTCCTTCTTTTGACTTGTCACTCTCCATTTCTCCATCAGTCCTTGTTGACATTCCTCTTTCTTTGCTGCGATTATCGTGTAGGCAGGTTGGATGTCCTTTCTCACAAGTATCACAGATCCTTTTCTTTTCACACTCCTTTGAGCGATGGCCAGGCTTCAGACAGCCAAAGCACAGCTTCATCCCTTGAACAAACTTGACTCGCTCAGAGATGGTTTTATTCATAAATTTCCAACACTTGTGTAGACTGTGACCTGACTTCTCACAAAAAACACAGCTGGTGGAGGAAGCCCTTTCATCTGAGTTAGTTGCTAGTACCTTTGCTCCGAGAGCTCTGTTCTTTAAATCCTTGATCTGCTCATCTTCAGCAGGTTTCAGAGCATGGAGAGATGTTATTGGGTGGTTAGCAATCTTAGCTTCACGCGTGAGAAACTTTACAAACTGCTGGAAGCTTGGGAATGTGTGACTTTCTTCCTCCACTTCTTTGACCTTTCTGTTCCATCTCGAGGTCAGCCAGTCTGGAAGCTTTGCAAGTAACTTCTGGTTCTCATTGCAGTCATTAAGTACTTCGAGGCCTCTGATCTGAGTCATAGCAGCCTCACAGCTCCGAAGAAAATCAGCAAACTCTTGAAGTTCGATACTGCCTTTGGAGCTTATCTTGGGCCATGCCTCCAGCTTATCTCTGAATGCTTTGGCTATGAGGAATGGATTTCCATATCTTTCCTCGAGAATCCTCCATGCTGCGTGATAGGCTGACTCTGAACCGAGCAGGAAGTAGCTCTCTATAGCCTTTTTAGCAGGTCCACCCACATACTTTCGCAAGTAATATATATTTTCTTCGGCTGGAATGTTTTTCCGATCAATGAGTGTCTGAAATGAAACCTTCCAGTCATTGAATCTGAGTGGGTCGCCATTGAATATGGTTGGTTCAGGTATAGGAAAACGACTTGCACTGATGGACTCTGCAAGTGCTCTAACAAGAGCTGCTGTGCTGTCATCCTGCTTTGAATGTGCCCAGTCTTGTGATGAAGAATGGTGCTGCAACAGATTATTTTCATGTTTAACTTCTTCCTTTTCCTTCATACAGACACTTTGATGGAGTAGACTGCTTATTTCTTTATCTGAGCACTCACTCTGATCATACACTCGCTGGCGTGCCTTAGCAGCCTTTAACTTTTTAACTGTCTCTAGTCGTTCCAGTTGTCTCCGCTTTGCATCTAGCACATTTTGTCTCTCTGCAGCTTCAGCTTCAAGCCTTTCCAATTCCTCAATGCAACACTCTTGTTCTTGTAGTACTTCTAGAGTAGCTTCATTGGCAGCCACTTCAGCAGCGGCATCTTGTCTGCTAACAGAAATCCGACTTGAATGTCTGGAGCTGCTTTGAGCATGAGAGGACTTAGTGCATTGGGATTTGATACTTATCTTGTCTGAGGCTACAGACTTGAATATAGACGATGTCGCCCTGTTGCTTCGTTGTTCATCTCCTCCACCGTTATCTGCTGTCTCCAAACGATCTTTTGCAGTTTGGATGATCTTCCTGGTTACTGCATCACAGGTGTCAATTTTGCGACGTGTGTCATGGTCAAGGTTGTCTATGCGCTTTAACTCATCATAGGCAATGTTCAGATTCTCTGAGGAAGCACTTATTTTGCTTATGTGTTCATGGAGCAGGTTGTTTGAGCATTGTCCACTCAAAGCTTTCTTGGCGTCTTTAGCAATAGCCTTCCACTCCTCATAACTCACAGTGAAACGATGAGCAAATCTTCTTATTTGCTCATTGTTCAGTTCTTGGCCTTTTTCCGTTAACTTTCGGTCTCTTTGGCTTCTTCGTGGTTCTTGTGAGGAAGTGTGGACATTAGCTCTTGTGCCTTCAGTAGCCTGTGGTTGCATGTCTATGCACTGCTGCTCTATACTTTCACCTACATTAACCTGCTGTCTCTCAGAGGTAACACTAGAATCTGACAGTTACTTGGTGTACTTAAATTTTGGTTAAATCTAATTTGGCCTGTAGCTAAGTGATTCAGCTCCCATTAGCTATTCACATTTATACACTTTTTACCACTAATATTTTTTAGAACATATTCACTTCTCCTTCACACAATCAATATCACGTTGTTCTATGAAATGCATATTCACTCTCTTGGTTGTAGCTTAGTTAACACTTAAACATACACACAACTATACCGTATGAATATGAAGGCAAAAATGTGTCAGTCTCTTGTGGGAAATAGTTTAAGCTTCTTTGCATCAGCTGGATTCATGGTAAGGGGCCTGGATTCTTCTGTAGATGCCACTCTTGGATGTAGAGATGTCCCTTCTTGTCCATGGATCACGGCTCTTTGGTACTGTCTTCCTCGTCTACTCATGCAGAGCAGCTGAGTTCTCACTGTAGCTCCTCCGGTGACACGCATGAGGCATGAGATCTTGATTTATATACAGGGTTTTATTGCTGTTCAACCCGTGAGAACTGGGTTAAAGAAAAAGAAAAAATACATTAACAAAAATAACGCATATAAACACAAACACTCTCAGCAAAGTAACTAGTTAACGAACCTCATTGCGGCTTGTCCCAGAGGTGCTAAACATCCTTTTAATGTCCTTTATCTTCTTCGATAAGTATGTACTTGAACACGCTAACAGTGGAAAATAATTCGCCCATGCGGTCAAGTTTCCCTTAGGGTCGCTAAAAGGCGCCCGCGTGACAACACTCGGGCGGAACCAAGAATTAGTTCCGTCTTGTTGTACCGTACAATTCAAAATAAATTAAATAATAAAAGGTACAAATACCTAAAACAAACCAACGTGACAGAGGCAGTTACATGTGTGCTATTTGAACAGAAAGCCCTAATGATTGTGTGTGGGCTGCAGTGATGCACACTAATGCATGGAGACCATGTCACAACTCACTGCCTAATTAAAGACAAAAGTTTAAAATATATGTATCACATTTCTGATGAGACCTCAGTAATGGTCACATTGAAACTGAAATGACACTTAAGTCTCTTAGAAGGAATTTACAGGGCATCAAGGTATCGGGTTATTTGGCAAAAAAGCGATCACATCACAGCGATCATATTTTTGAGTAAGGTCAATTACATAGCCTAATTTGTTAACTATGTATTTGATAAGGAAATAATTGCTTCGTGAACTCATTTGACAGTTCCCCACAAACTCCCGCAGAGAGGTAAAAGCAAATATAGCAAATTTAACGGAACTGATGTCATCAAACAGTTGAATGCATAACAGTGATGCCTCTGCATGTCATGGCTGTCAAGACGCCCACAGCATGCACCTTCAACATGGTGCAGCTCAAGGTGATTGTTAACTCTGCAGTCGTTACTGTTCTGAGCGTCTTTGCTTCCAATAAACGACAATCGTTGCTGATTATTATCATTAATAATAATTGAAAGTCTGGCATGGTAGATAGTGTTGGGGACATGCCGCTACCTTGCCTAGAGGTTTAAGATATTGGAATATTGCAATGGAGGTCAGCTATCTTGTGTGTAACAGCCCCAAATTTCCAAAGCGCCCCTAAGGTACTTCGGAAGGTGTAAGATAGAAGTACAGATTAGGCACATCAAAATGTGTGATAGCGGCTGAGGATGTTGAAATATTCAGAAGAAAGATAACAAAATGCCCTGTCGGGACAATTAAAAATATAAGTGTCCCTCATGAGACTCAGTCAACTTATCTGCCCGAATCTGAATAGGGGGAAATATGACACATTTCTGTCATCAATCTCATCGTTATTATATCATTACGATTGCATTTCAGTTACCGACTGAGTCTGAAAGGGTCTGATTAGACTTTGTATCAGAAATGTAACGTTAATAATTTTACAGCGATGAACATGGCTATTATATATAATGATATATATAAATCTCCTGACAAATCTCTTTTAAATTTGTCAGGAGCCATTACAACAGTGCTGTATGCACTGAGTACTGTCACAAAGCAGCAATGAAGGAGTTAGATAGATATTACAAGATGAACTATATATACTAACCACACATTGCTGGCTGTCTCGGAAACATAATCAGGCAGCTATTTCATTTGTAGTTGATTATATGCTTTTGTTGCGTTTGTTGTTTGATTGAATTGTTTTGAATGAAAGTGTCAATAAATATACATCAATCATTTGCATGAGAAATGGAAAACAGAAGTACTTCAAGGGAAAGCCAATACAATCTTAGACCCCTGGGAAATTAGAGTAATGGCCCAGGTGCAATGTAAATACATTCAACCATAAGAATCGTTGCCAACATTTTGTGAAAGTAAAGAGAAGTCTTTCATATTGTGGGAGTGTGTGTGGATGGTGGCTGGTTTAAGCAGCCTCACCTGGCCCAAGTCAGACTGATTGGGGTCTGGAGCTGGGTGAGGCTGCACACCTGTTGCACATTGAGCAATCAGTGTGCACAGGTTAAACCAGCCATCACCACACACACTCATGGAGAGATCTCCTACATGGCAGCATGGAGCACCATCTGTTTGTGTCACTATACTCAACCTTGGCAATAAACCGGTTTAACATCACCACCCTGTGTCCTTTGTTTGGAGGAGCCCAAGAAAGGTCACCTAGGTGGAGTATGGCAGCCACCTAGGTGGCGTGTAGCGAGGACTTTGCTACACATATCTTTCACATTGTTCTTTATATTCCACCAGTCCAAACGCTGGAGGAAAAAAAGGACGAGAAAAATCTCGAAGACAATAACAGCCAAATATACCGGAATAACCAAATTTTTTCACTTGAAGTAAATTGGTGTGCAATAAAGTATTCATAAAGGTTTATCTTATTCCTATACCCTAGTTGTTTCCACTGATCGCAAAGTGTGTGTGTGTGTGTGTGTGTGTGTGTGTGTGTGTGTGTGTGTGTGTGTGTGTGTGTGTGCGTGCCTGCCTGCGCATGCGTGTGTGTGTGCATGCACATATGTGTGTGTTCAGTCTAAAGTAGGACACTGTGCTTCAGCTTTAGGAAGTGTTGGCATAAATCATCACAGAGGCAGCAATGAGAGAACGTGCAGAAGGGCTGAGAGCAAAGCTACAGCAGCACAGCCCTGGCCAGCTGAATGGATTCCTACTCCTGCAAAATAGATGCATTCACCTCTATGCAGAGCCCCAGAAAGACTAAATATTATCCCTGGGGATGTTTGCTATAATGAATATTCTTTACACCATGAAAACAAACATGCCTTATTCTTTACACCATGAAAACATAAACAAGTCTTATTCTTTACACCATGAACACATAAACAGGTCTTATTCTTTACACCATGAACATATATACTAAACAGGTCTTATTCTTTTCACCATGAAAACATAAACAGGTCTTATTCTTTACACCATGAAAACATAAACAGGTCTTATTCTTTACACCATGAACATACATACTAAACAGGCCTTATTCTTTACACCATGAAAACATAAATAAGTCTTATTCTTTACACCATGAAAACATAAACAGGCCTTATTCTTTACCATACACCATGAAAACATATCCTAAACAGGTCTTATTCTGAGGAGGCTCAACAAAGTTAGTAGAACATGGTTGAGCAGTAATCTCAGAGTTAGGATGGGGCCCACAGCCTGAACACAGAGCAGTATTAAGAAAACTTGGAGAAAACCATATCATAAACAGCACTTCTAACTATAGCATTACACAATATAAACATAAGATGATCCAGTGTTTGTCTTGCCTAATAAGGTTTCCTCTTAAACTCCATTAGATATATTTTACTTTAATACTTGAAGAATAAACAACAAAGTAACAACAACGTAAAATATTGTCTTTTGGATGAAGGATTCCATAGCAAAAAAGATATGAATCACCAAAGTACAAATTGTTCAGAATTGTATAACCTGAGTACTACATTATTAAAGAAAAGTATGACTCCACACCTACTGGCCATGTGAAAGATTAGGGAACTAAACAAAAGAGAGAAAATGAAAGCAAGAGAAAGCACACAGCCTAAACTATAGTGTTGCTAATGTGGATCCAAACCATTAGATTTGACCACAACCACTTAGATTAATGCAGCGTTCACTGATCGCTTAAACATCGTTCTCCGAATCCGCGTGCAAGATATTTTTTGCATACATTTGTAGCCTGAAAGTCATATCACCTCTAATGGTTATCACATTAGTATACCATGGCCTGGGTGAATGCTTGATTCTGTTTGGCTGAAGGGAGTTGATAACCTTCGATTACTGCACGGAGATGAGGTGGTTGGAACAGAAACTGTAAGGCTAGAGTCTCATCACCACTCTCTAAACTAATGCAAAACAATTCCTAAAGTCAGTCCTGCTCCTCACATCTGCTGGGCCACTGATATATATTATCATGCAGGCTATATTTTCATCATGCAGGTGACATTTGCATATTTAGCAACCCAGTTATAGCAGTTACAGTTTATGGAAAATATAAATGTTTTTCGGCGGATACGTTAGCTACAACAAGATTGAGCCAACCAAAGCATTTTCTGTGCAGCTTTGTCCTGTATCTATTCAGTTTGGGAAGTCATTTGTGTTTCCAGGAACACAGCTTATAGTGCCAGCTAAAAGTTTTTATTTTGAGACAGAATCACCAATAATATGAATCAACACCATTAGCCCCCGCTTCTTGCATTTCAGGCCAAAAACAACCACCTAGTCGTGGATTACCCCTTACTGAAGCCCCTTTCACACATAGTTCCAGGTAAATGACAGGGATAATATTGTAGGCACTGTTAGTGATTTACACTAGTCACACATGCAGCTACGTTCAGGAACATTTCTGTCTTGCGCCTGTTCACACACGGCAGAACGATGCCGGAATAGACGGGCCAAGAGACAGTCCAGCAGAGGGCGCTACTGCAACACTGAGAGGAGCTCCCCTATTTCGGAACCCGTGCCGTTTTCAGAAATAATTTTGCTTGTTTGCAAACAAAAGAAGCTGTATTGATATTGTCACGATAAAATAAACCGATTTCCTATACGTCCTCAAGGGAGTCTTGTGATTGGTTCGCTCGCGCTACGTGAAAGAGTCTTACGTCAGACGGAGTAGCACTTTAAGTAACACGAAGTAACACACAGGTAAAGTAACACTTTACCTGCCTCTACCCGGCAATGTGACTGCTTTCGTTCACATTACATGATCCGGAAACGGTACAAGGTCTTGAGCAGGCAAATTGCCGGTGCGCATTTGCCGGAATATCGATCGCTGTTCCCATTCACGCATGACCCCATGCAGGAAATCTTCCGGTACTTTGCAGAGTAAGACTGCATGTGTGAAAGGGGCTTTATACTATCCGATTAAGCCCTTGTTGTTATCTAGTAGCAGTGAAACATTCTGTGCATTGAACTAAAAAAGCCCGTTGTGAGCCAAGAGCAGTTTCTTAACTCCAGTAGCATTTCCACACCTCCAGCCTTCATGTGCTAGACAATATGAAAAAAATATATATATTTAGTATGGGCTCAATAACGTATGGTTTTCGAGGGCCTAACTTGTGTTGTTTGTGTGTGTTTATTCTACAGTCTTATGATATTCCTTTATATTTGACATCATCCTGCAGGGCTATTTTGATCTGATGCTGATGTGCTAATTTGGGAAACTATTTTGGGTATGACTGAGAGAATTTGCCAATCAAGCACAGGCCTGGTTACATAAGCACATTACAGTACACACACACACACACACACACACACACACACACACACACACACACACACACACACACACACACACACACACACACACACACACACACACACACACACACACACACACACACACAAAATACTGCACTGTCTATCATTAACCTTGACTGTGTTTCCACTGTGACTCTCTCTCTCTCTCTCTCTCTCTCTCTCTCTCTCTCTCTCTCTCTCTCTCTCTCTCTCTCTCTCTCTCTCTCTCCAGAGAGAGAGATGAAATTTCCCATTCCGTCTGGATTAAACCATACATTCCTTGACTGTAACACAATGCAAACATTAGGCAAACATGTGCATTGTAGATAAACATGAACCTACATTGCAATATGAATGGACCGTCAAAGCATCATCTTCTTCAATCTGTTATAGAATATAGAGCGAGTGGACCCCAATGCTAAAAGAGACACGGACACCGAGAGTAAATCATAAAGGGGCTTACTGAGGACAACCGATAAGCCAGGGAACAGGAGGCTGGGGCGAGGGGCTTGACGGCAGGCGGGTAGTCAGACAGGCGGGGGTTCAGCAACAGGCGGGTAGTCAGACAGGCGTGGGTTCAGCAACAGGCGGGTAGTCAGACAGGCGTGGGTTCAGCAACAGGCGGGTAGTCAGACAGGCGACAGGGGTTCAGCAACAGGCGGGTAGTCAGACAGGCGAGGGTTCAGCAACAGGCGGGTAGTCAGACTGACCACAGGGAGAAGATTATAACTTCTATAACTAGCAACACTATAACTAGCAATCTCAACAAGACGGAGGAGCAGGGACGAAACACAGACGGTAAAGTCTAACAACGATCTAGCGATGATACGCTGTGTGATGATGAAGTAGATGGCCAGCAGGTGTGTAGACAGAGGGAGATGACTGGATGATGTAACGCACGAGTGAGGGACGCTGACCACCGCTAGGGGGCAGAAATGGACGGCGTGACACAATCATTACTGTTAAGGACAAACTGGAACTAAAATGGCTTTTGTTGACTCACGTCTTGTTCTTCAAAAATTCAGCAGTGTGGCCATGTTGTTATTTTATTTTACATCAAGGTTTTTTTCCTATGGTTCCTTGGGATAACGTAACCATATCACAACATGTGGAAGTCTTAACATTTCAACTAATAATATACAATTATAATCATGTTTAATATCATGAAAACAACATCTTTAATATCATGAAAAAAATCATGTTTTCCCTTCCCTTTAATAGCTTGCAAAAAGATATCACAGTGCTGGCTAGCAATGGTTTTGTGACTTTTTTATATGCCATTTGTCTTTGAAGTGTCCTTGGCCAGTGTACTGACTGTGGACAGACCATAACAGACTATACCAAAACAAATGAATACCACCAAATGTCTATGATGGAGGGAAGTCCCCCTCCCCCACACACATACACATTACCTCAGGTACGCCAAAGGTGTACTTGTGCGTTTTGAGGTGACACAACGCGAAGCGTGACCAAAAAGAATGCAAAGTTAAACAAAACTCTTCTTGTCTAAAATATAAATGCAATTCAAGAAAGTAGCTGTGATGGAGAAGTTGCCCAGCAATTTCTGCTTTTTCTTTTCTGTCAACCACAATTTCTAAAATATGATCTGGGCCAAATGCATGAAGTTCACAGAGCCCTGTTAACTTTACCCTTCCTGATGCATTTCCTGTTGTCGCAATGAACAACCCACATGTGTGGGCCTCGCTATAAACCACGATTCCTAAAGCCAGTGACAATTCTTTTTTATGGCTCTGCATGTAACTTTAATCTTTTTATTATTGCCAGCTAGGGCATTTCCAGTTATGGACTGATCATCCATGTTGCCTTATGAGCTACTACTATGGATGTTAGAACTCCTGTCAACAATGTGTTTGTAATAGACCGGATCATATCAGATAAGGCCAGCTCTATACACAACGTACAGAGTTGGCCTTATCATTCAATCTGACCTCCCTCTCCTCTCCACAGCTGATTTGGTGATTTATTTGTTTTTGTTTGTTTAAATAGCCCATTATGTTCATTGTGTCTGTCTCTGTACTAACCAAAGACTGTAGGTAGGCTATGGTCTACTCCTAGCGTAACGAACCTGCACTAATCTGCAGTAAGATCCGTTTGTGGCGTGACCGCGACCAGTTTCACTTTCAGTCAGCAGAAGACGCAGTGATACTGGAGCGCTACTGACCTAAAGAACAGTAACGCTGGTGTGTGTCTCCACTTTATGTTCAGACTGAAGACACCGTCAGGGGCGAGTTCCTTCAGCTAAACGTAATGAACACCGGGGCGAGTTCCTACAGCTAAACGTAATGAACACCGGGGCGAGTTCCTACAGCTAAACGTAATGAACACCGGGGCGAGTTCCTACAGCTAAACGTAATGAACACCGGGGCGAGTTCCTACAGCTAAACATAATGAACACCGGGGCGAGTTCCTACAGCTAAACGTAATGAACACCGGGGCGAGTTCCTACAGCTAAACGTAATGAACACCGGGGCGAGTTCCTACAGCTAAACGTAATGAACACCGGGGCGAGTTCCTACAGCTAAACGTAATGAACGCCGGGGCGAGTTCCTACAACTAAACGTAGCACTAATGAACGGGTTCCAACAGTTGACCGTAGCGCTAATAAACACTTTTTTGGGGGGCTTAAGCCCCGGTAGCCAGGGTGTTTGGCGTTGATTGCATAAACCCTCCCTGGATTTGAGTTCTTGATTGCTTTAGGGATGTACAAGAGTTCAACAATATAAATTGCTAACCCTAGCCAGAATGCTAGCATTTTGAGAGTGCTAAAATATTAACTTTTTTTTAATAGCGACACCTATTGGCTTTAAGTTACTATTGTCTGTGTGTTTCAATTGGCTGTGAGTTTCTTTTGGCTGTGGGCCTCTGGACATTGAGTTCAAGTAAATTTGTTCCCAGGCGTTCTCATCTCACGATGGACCGCCTAGAACGGGCTGCCCCTCTCTCATTGGCGAGAGAGGGCGGGACTTCGGAGCACGTTTTGAAGGGAGCGATATCCATTTCAGTTACATGGGTTTAGTGGCGAGAGAGGGCGGGACTTCTGAAAGTGGGAGTTCTGTCAAATACTTTGTAAAGTACACTCCACATTTGGTCTCCTTGTCTTGTTGTTCTTCTAGTCATGTTCTTATATTTCTCACTCCGGGGATTGTCGTACACAAACGTCAGGCAGTGAGAGAACAGAAAAGGCGTTGCAGTAGCCCGGGATAATGCTAATCAGTGACCATCTGTCAGCCTAAGGTTCGAGTGGAGGCCTGGCAGGCTGCACTACAACTTTGAACCTCGTGTCCGCTCATTGGTTGTGTCTATGACAATGACAAATACAACCCAAGTATGCGTTATTATCCTGCAATTGTGCCGCTTGAACTAAAAATAACTTCACCCACCCACCCTGAATGCACATACGACCCCACCCACCCACCCACCCCCACCCCATTACAAAAACAAGACGCAAATACAAGAGTCTACCAGAGCGTAATGAGCAACTAGGATTGGGTTCACATCTAGGCTTGGATAAGACATCAGAGGGTCACGCCCCCAGGAAGGCTGGCTGTGGGGTTGGAACAAAACGAGGACAGCAGGCTCAAACAGACAGAGAAAATGTGCGTCACTCTAATAGATCAATGCTCATTGATTCTTGGCCTAGGCCAGCTCTTTCGATATACAAAACACCCACATTGCTCACACATACAGAGTGCAAGAGCTTCAGCACACACCAGGGGCCTGGACAGCGTCCCCTCACTCCCCCCCATCTGAGAACAACCACAAACGACCAGCGACCCCATGGAAAGAAAATACATCGATTTATTTTAATTTTATTTTACACGTCTTAGGCACATGGCACATGTTGTACTAAATACTGTAACCAATTGAAGGGATATAATATAATGTATGCCATCGCCCCGATGACAGCACGTCAGTAGAAGCATGCAAAGTAAATGAATAAATAAATAAATAAACTGGCGATAAGGAGCCTTATCGCGCAGCTCTTTAAACCATTATCCAACACTGGGACAGACAGCACTTTACAGCTTGCTACACACACTGAGGATTTGTAGAAGATAAAAGCACTTGTGTTTATCACCACGCTTACATTTTTGAACATCTTTGTACAATACTCATTTTGCAGCAAACACAAAGCCCACCCCCCCCCCCCCCCGCCCCCTAACATTACATAATAATGTTCAGTCAATGAATTTCGGTTGAGGTAGAGCCTCCAGGATTCATAATCCATCAGACCAAGTTACAAAAACAAAAAAACAAAAAACATCGTCTTTATATTTATTTAATGGGTTATTTTTAGGCTTGTTGTTGTGTTGTTGTTGTTGTTGTTGTTGTCTTGTTGGCATGTCATGTTCACTCTTATGTATTACTGCAGAGATGGCAATGCCAGTCACCCACACACACACACACACACACACACCACCCAAACACCTACTGGGGAGGGAAGCCTGAGGGGCATGGAAGCGTGGATCTAGTAAGACATTTAGCGTGTGTGTGTGTGTGTGTGTGTGTGTGTGTGTGTGTGTGTGTGTGTTTGTTTGAGAGGTTGCCATGGTTGCTTGCTTGCCTTCTCCAAAATCAAAGCAAAAGGCAACAGATTTGGGAAGATGACTGGAACTACTTGATAACGCATGCAGCTCCAAACAGGAGTCGGGGTCCTGACCATAAATGTATTTAATCAAAAATAAATAAAACATTATAAAATAAAAGATTAAAAAAACATATTGCAACAGTATAATTTACACATGTTAATGTTTTTTACAACATCATTACTGGCAATATAGACGTCTATGTCACACAAACAGCAATAACAATTAAACGCATACAAGATGTAATCATACAGTATCCAGTTATCCTTTTAAATAGCTGTTAGTTAACTTTCCACCCATAAATTGAAAGACAAAAATGATCCTCATTTATTTTGTTATCAGATGACCTTCATCGTCTTTATTTGTAACCATAATCTCTCCATCATCAAGCCTTTGGTAGGACTGCATGCATAACTTTAAACTGCTAGAGGAAAACATGGTGTGTTTTGCTAATAAACTCCATCGTCCTCGTCCCTCGCCCAGTTGGCAGAACCCCAGCAGGGAAGGAAGGGGTGGGGAGGGGGCGGGGGCGGGGGCATCAGACGGGGAGGGAGGGGGGGGGGGGGGGGATAGCAGACAAAGACAGTCCTTTCCCAGGGCAGTGTTGCCAATCTTGACGGATTATGTCCGATTCAGATCTTACTATAGATCTGAGACGACTTGGACTTTTATTTTGGTAGGATGTATCAAGGAGGGGCATGGGTGAGGCGGGTGAGGAGCTCAGCAGGGAGAGTCCAAGTTGATGAGGTCAAGAGTGTCTAAAACCCACAGGTCAAAGATGGAGGGGCCGCATGTCAAAGCACTTAAGACCAAACCAGATGACGGAAAACTCGGTGGTAAAATGTGGCGCTTACAGAACCCTCTGAAATTCATCCACTTTCCAACACCAGAAACTACAAGTTTTGTAGATTAAGCATCAACGGTAATTGGACGTTCGCCGCGACGGCTGTGATCACCTATTTTGTTGAAATGTATACGGGGTTGACTCCAGTTTAAGTTGGCAGTTTTAAGCCATTCCACAGTATGGAATTGCATGATTATATTGGCAGCGACAAATTCTATCAAATCAGAATTTGATTGTACAAGTCGCTGGTGGGGGGGGGGGGGGGGGGGGGGTGGGGGAGATGGTGTGGGAGGAGAGGGGAGTTGGGAGGGGGGGGCTGACAGCAGGATACATTAAATGAAGACAGTTGGAAGAGAGGCTGAGGAGAGGAACAGGGAAGGATAAGGTGAGTTAATAAGAGGAGAGGAGAGAAGAGAGGGGGAGACAAGAGGAAGAAACAAGGAAACTAGAAGAGATGAAGAGAAAGGGGGGGAGAAGGAGACGAGAGGGAGAGGAGACGAGAGGGAGAGAGAAGAGAAAGGGATGGAGGACAGGAAAGAGGGAAGGAGAAGGCAGACCAGTTTGTTGTGAGCCCCTCTATAGATACGACCCCGCTGGAAGTAGGGAAGGGTTCCAAATGCCTTTAAACATGTCTAAACTTTAAGCACTCTAATGCCAATGTATAATTCATACATCTTTCCTTCTGCCCTTTGTGCTCACACACACACACACACCAACCCAGTATCCCACTTGTTTGCGCTCAAGCACACATACAAACACACACGAGCATACATGCAAGCACACACACACACACACCAAACTCAATTGCAAACAATGTCACATTTTCTGGGCATCTGGGGATGTTAAAGCAAAGAGGGAATGAGAGCTGAAAGTAAAAAAGTATAAAAGATATATGGGAACATTGCCAGGGGCATCAAAACACAAGTGAACTGAATGGGAGATTTCTGGCCCAGTGCCACTTCATCACAACTGACAGACAATAGAAAATGTTGATCTTTACTTATAGCTACACGTTGTTTTGTTGTTCCAATTATAATTTTGGCTCAGACGTCTAACAAACATTAACATTCCATTTGAGTGTGTTTTCATTTCTCAAATTAATTCAACATTCAAATATTACCCAGCAAGACTGCCCTAACTGCAATAAAACACACCGTACAAATGTTAGTTGACCCAGATGGCTCTCTTTCAGTTTGAGAATGTGAAAGACACATACAAAGCTGCTACTTACAAGACATACAGCTATTATTACTACATCGCTCTCCGTTGTAAATACTGGTTGTAAATTCTCTCCAGCGTAGATTTGGTGTCACCAAAAAACTGTACAGCCTACCAGAAACACAACACATGTGCCTGTGTCTGGGAACAAAACATGACATTTGATCAGCAAATCGTATAGTACTATAATAAATGCTGAATGTATTTTGCAGATAGTTATATCCAGAATAAAGTGCCGTCACTTTTTTTTAAACATTCAGTTAGGTACCATGGACATTTTGTTAAGGTTCCTCAGTGATTTTCAATAACATGTCCTGCTCCGAAAAGTCCGGTCGGTTATCTTACTCCGTGGAGACATCTCGGTCAACACGAGTGAAACCCCCTTTTCCCCGCCGCCTCTGTGCACATTGGCCCCCCCCCCCCCCATCCCCATCCCCATCCCCACGCACGCACACGCCCACGCACACACACACACACACACCACCCTACGCGGTGGCTCAGCAGGAAAGTTCTGCGTGCTGTCCGTTCTGCGTGATGGGATTGATCTTGTCCAGGGAGACGTCCGCGTCGCTGTCCGAGTTCCCCGAAGCGTCCGCCGACTGACTTTGGACGTCCAAAGTCCCCAGCCCCTCCGCCCCCCCGCTCCCCCCCCCGCTCCCCCCCCCATCGCCCGCACATCCGCGGTCCCCCGTGTCCGGCTCCTCCTCTTGGCACAGGATGCTGTGGGGGATCAGGTAGTTGGCCGAGGGGTGGCTCTCCTTGGGGATGTGGCCCTTGGGCTGATACTGGGAGTGGTGGTGGTGGGGGGGGGGCAACGCGGGGCCCCCGCCCCCGCCGCCGCCACCGCCGCCGCCACCGCCGCCGGCACCGCCGCCGGCGTTGTTGTTGATGCTGACGATCTGGACGGCATCGCTGCCCGGGCACAGCCGGTGGCAGCCCAGCAGCGTGGAGAAGGCCCGGCGGAAGTCGGCGTTGAAGGCGTAGATGACGGGGTTGATGGAGGAGTTGGCCCAGCCGAACCACACGAAGACGTCGAAGGTGGTGGAGCTGACGCAGGGGAGGGCGTCCGTGCCGCCGCCGCCGCCGCCGCCGCCGCCGCCGCCGCCGCCGCCGGGCCGCCGCCGGGCCTCGCAGAAGGGCACCATGCAGTTGAGGACGAAGAAGGGCAGCCAGCAGCACACGAACACGCCCATGATGACCGAGAGCGTCTTCAGCACCTTGGTTTCCCGCCTGAAGGACGTCCTGAAGGAGCTCTCGCCCTCCGCGGCCGAGCTGTCGCCCACGCTGCCGTGGCGGTGCTTGGCGCTCTCCGCCGCCCGCTCCAGCGCCGCGATCCGCCGGATCTGCTTCTGCGCGATGCGGTAGATCCGGGTGTAGGTGACGATCATGATGGCCACGGGGATGTAGAAGCTGATGAGCGACGAGGAGATGGCGTAGGTGCGGTTCAGGCTCGAGTCGCAGTTGTCCGGGGGCGGGTCCGACCGGAACGTGGCGTTGGTGTCGGCGGCGTAACTGGCGCTTTGGGCCTTGTGCCAGTCGAGCTGAACGGGGATGAAGGAGACGAGGACGGAGAGCGTCCACGCCGCGCTGATCATCAGACACGCCACTCTAGGGGTCATCTTGCGCTCGTAGCGGAAGGGGCTGGAAATGGCCCAGTAACGATCCACGCTGATGACACACAGGTTCAGTATGGACGCCGTGGAGCACATGATGTCAAACGCCACCCAGACGTTACAGAACGCGCCGAAAGGCCAGGATCCCGTCATCTCCGTGGCCGCCTTCCACGGCATGACCAAGATGGCCACGAGGAGGTCGGATATGGCAAGCGAGATGACAAAAAAGTTGGTGACCTTTGACCTCAAGTGGCGGAACTTGGTGACGGCGACGCACACGAGCGTGTTGCCCAGCAACGTGGTGAGGATGAGGAGGAAGAGGAAGCATCCCGTCAGGACACGCTTGGGGGAGTCTCTCTCGGGGGGAGGCAGCAGCTCGCCGTCTCGCACGGCTGAGAAGTTGTGATCCATCGTTTAGCTCACTCCGCAATTCAAACAGAGAACGGGGCAACTCAGGAGGAAGTCACCCCATCACAGTCTCTCCCCCCCCCACCCTCGGCTGCTGCAGCTGAGCGTCGAAGGCTGGGGGGTTAGACGGAGAGGCGTGCTGGCCGAGAGGCGTGCTGTCTCGGCACCAGCTCTCCCACAGACTGGGTCATTTCGAAATTCCTTACCGTGGCGGCCATTCCTCCTCCGTATCCCCTACCGTATTTCGTCCCTTTTGTGAATTCCTGCTGCAGCAGAAAATTCCAGCTTGAAATCCGCCAGTAGTTCTCCCAGCTGTACTCATGTCACTTTGCAAATCTTACGCTTAGTTTATTTCCTTTTTGTACAACTTTCACATCATATGTTTGCAAAACTGTTAAGAAAATAGACGTTGGGTCAATCCATAACCTTATATACCAGCTCATTGATCACTTCTAGTGATTTTTTCCCCCCACTGCATTAATCGGATTTAATGTTCCCGAGGCGTTTCTGCGTGGTTATAGGTATGCATTTGTTGCCAGTAAAAGATAATCCTAACGCAACATGTATTGTCTTCAAATTGCCTGCGCTGAATGTGATATCCTCTGGAATATCATTGCAGCTGCTGGGTCATGGAGACGACGGTGGTGTCGAAAGTTCCCTCGATTCAATGTGGAAGCAGTGCACCATGGAAAGTCTCATGTATCGATTGTTGGAAAGCACAGCAGCAACGCACCGCCAGTATTCAGCCGATGTGCTGCTGCACGCCAGGTGGAAGAGGTACAATGCTCGTTTGCAACAACAAAAAAAGCAATATTACCTTCCAACTTTTCCAAATCGTTTCGCTTCAACAGTTGAGTTTGTACTAACCGTAAATTATGTTGGCAGTGTACTTGGAGAGGTACCATATACCCCTGTGCACATATATTCCAGCGGGACTGCACGCTCTGCTTGCGTTTGGGCATCCATGGGTATGAGGGCTCGCTATTTCTAGCGAGAGGAAACAAGATGCAATAAATCCAGACTCTATCTTTAGGTCTTTTTTGGCGCGCGGGGGGTGGGGGGTGTACAGTATAAATCCAATTCAATGCCAATCAGGTCATTCAAATGCGAATAGCAGTGACACTATCCGGTCCAGTCCGCAGAAGCCTACTAGAAGAATGCGTAAGAGTCATTTTGCGAGTGAACATCCATTCAAGTGATACACATCCAATGGTCCAAAACGAGACAACGTTTGGCACATCGGCTCCGCGCCATCCCGGCTCAGTGGTCCACGCGTTTGATTCGTCGTCGTTCGTTATGCATAGTTGTCTTTTCTTTAGAACCGTCCCATTTCGAGCAGAATATCCCGAAGTGTGAATTGTCCACAAACACGGCGGAGATCCTCGCTGATGTGACTGCAACCAATGTGCGCGCTTTGCCTTTTCCCCATCTTCATTATGATGGCTGTTGCGCGACAGGGTCTAGCCAGAGTACTTGAACAATTGAGCTCTGAGATCCCATTGAGGACAAGGCTCACCATGTTCGATTATAGAAGCACACCATATGATATAAAAAAGAACTAACGTCTATATATAGACGTGTACAAGTATACATTTCCCAAAGTGTTCCATTGGGAACACTTTTCCAAATGTGTTCCCAATGGGTTTCGGGCTTTCACGCCATTATAAGCCTTCACTTAAACCCACACATATAGTATACATGTAATATTATGTGATTTTACCCTAAACCATTCCGAGACCTTATAATTCTTTAATTTGATTTAGATGAGATGAAAGCTAAATCTACATTAAAAGCACAATGCCGCCATCTGTTGGCCGTAGGTGGGAAATACAACTCCACGATAGCAGCGGATTGATCCGGAAGATGCTACGCTCTGGGTCAGGCTTTATTATCACGTCACTAAATATGACTGAGTGAGCCCGAAATGTATTAGAATCCCATGGGCTTCATCGGAACACTCTCCAAACCCTTGAATACTGGACCGATAGCCTCCAAGTGTGTGCTCTAATGTGGATTTGAGTTCCAATACAGAGGCTATCTCTTAACCTGCCACTGTCTGTCGGACAATGACCAGGCATGCCGTTTACACACACACACACACACACACACACACACACACACACACACACACACACACACAGTCTATTTATGTGTTTTTGTGGACATTTTCCTCTTTTGTTATAACAATGGCGTTTATGTTCAGTCAATGTGACATCTGACAAGTGTATGCTGTATCAGATCATGTAATGAGGCACATTACCAGGGTTTGTGTTCTATGATCTGTATCGTCTTTAACTCTCCTCCCTTGTGTGTGTGTGTGTGTGTGTGTGTGTGTGTGTGTGTGTGTGTGTGTGTGTGTGTGTGTGTGTGTGTGTGTGTGTGTGTGTGTGTGTGTGTGTCCGTCCATGTGTTTACTTTTATTGCAAGCTGTTTTATGCAAAGCCATCCCACAGGAGAACGATGCGTGGCTCCTAGCAGACTTCTATTACTCTTCTCCCCAGTCGACCACGAGCCTTCTGTTCTTCTCAAGAGGACGCAACAGACCGCAGTACCGTCTCATCCACTGCACATTTTCAAAAGGACGGCACTTTGATGACCCGCCGTTTAATGTATTCTATTTTATTTGGAATGTTCTGTAGGAATGTTGGATCAAGTCAATTCCAATTTTATATTTATAATGAAGGGTTTAGCATTTTAGGGTTTAGCGCCTGTGACTGGTCGAAGGTTTTTCATTTGTGTAACATATGTATCGATGAGTTCCAAATAATTTCCATTGCATAAATGGTAGACTGCGTGTGCAGTTCTTCCGCCTCCCAGCAGGTGTGCTCTCACACACTCACTCTCACACTCTCACACTCAGTCACTATCACTCTCTCACACACTCACTCTCACACACACTCACTCTCTCTCACTCACTCTCTCACACACACTCACTCACTCTCTCACACTCACTCACTCTCTCACACTCACACTCTCTCACACACACTCAGTCACTCACACACACTCACTCTCTCACACTCAGTCACTCACTCTCACACACTCAGTCACTCTCACACACTCAGTCACTCACTCTCACACTCTCACACACTGTCACTCTCACACACTCAGTCACTCACTCTCACACACACTCACTCACTCTCACACTCTCACTCTCACACACTCACACACACTCACTCACTCACTCTCACTCTCTCACACACACTCAGTCACTCTCTCACTCTCACACACACTCACTCTCTCACTCACACACACACTCTCACACTCACGTTACATTGTCGTTCATGTCAAAACTGCACGCAAGCCAACTATAGCTGGCTGCTAGCAAACATGGATAAACGTCTTAGTGAAAAAGGACCAAAACACCGGCAGTTTGAGAAGTACATTTTGTTTGGATTCACTTGGACGTCCGAGGATCCACCGCAGCCAGTGTTTTCTCTGCAGCAAAATCCTGAAAATGAAGCCAGGCCATCTACAGCGGCACCAGGGCACCGAACATGCAGGGAGTCCAGCTAAAACCCGCGATTGTTTTAGTCGAAAACCACCCAGCTCCAGACTCCAATCAGACTCGTCCAGGTGAGGCTGCTTAAACCAGCCATCAGCCACACACACTCCCACAATGGGATAGATTACTATGTTGATGATCATATAAGACAAATTACCACGTTTAAAACAAAACAAAAAGCGGTTTTGGGTTCACTGGCTCTTTAACATGTAAGACAAAGTGAATGGATTCATAATGAAAGTCAAACTATGGGAGAGGAAATGTGAGGATGGAGGTGTGAGCTGTTTCCCACTGCTTGATGCCCATCTTGCCACCACTGATGTTGGCAGAAGTCCTATGGTGAAAATGGTGAAAGCACATCTGTCCAAACTTGACAATAATTTCCACCAGTACTTCCCTGATATTGAAGCAAAGTCAGAAAAACTGGATGGGGTAAGGAACCAATTCAGTGGGAATGAAAGCAGCAGCTTTCATGCAAAACTATAGGACAATCGGATGGATTTGTCCTCTTACCGTGGGCTAAAGATGGCACAGGCTGAACAGTCATTGACAGAGTTTTGATGTGATGTTGAAACGGAATATCCTGAGCTGGGAAAAGATGCATTGCATGAACCTTTGCCTTTTGTATCTACTTATATGTGTGAAGTGACCTTCTCAGCTTTGACTCACAGCAAAACCAAGCAGAGGAACAGGCAGAATGTGGAGAACAGCCTGGTAACAGCTGGAGCCATACTGCCCCCGGAACTATCAAAGCTTATGACAGACAAACAAGCTCAAGTCTCTCATTAACTCAAGTTACTGATTAAAGGAGTTGAAACTGAGTGACTGAATATAATATTTTCACTCAAAATAAGTGTAAATAAGTGTAATCAGTAGTGTTAGATACTAAAAGTTAAATAGAACAAATTTAGGAGACTCCTCAGTACACATGAGTCGGGCGGTACTACTGGCATGGCAAAACGGCTCAAGGGGTACACAAGAAAAAAGGTTGGGAACCACTGACGTAAAACAATACCAAATCAGACCCTACAGGGGTCTGATCTATCCCATGGGCTTCTTTACCATCCCGCCCGTGCCAATACAGACTGAAGATTTACCTGGATTCGGCAGATGCTTCATGAACCACCTCCAGAGTGCAAGCTCGTTTACCTGGTATCTCTGACCAAACCACGTGCTGAACCTTTACCACTCTCCGAGTCATACCTAGCCCCGAAACCACGATGGATTCAAAATGACGCTTCCTCGGTAGGTAAACGGGTGCTGCAGTGTGGTGGCGGTCGTCCTGCTTCTGGGATCGGGGGCGGGCGGGGGGGGGGGGGGGGGGGGCTGGCTATGTGCAGAGCAGTGCCGTACCGGGACGTTTCCAGGGCCTCTGGCAGCGCCGCATGTAGGGATGGGTACTGAAACCGGGTATTTAACGGGTTTTATAGACGGCAGTATCGATAAGCTCAGACGTCATCGGCTCGGCTCTCTGTCCTCAAGAAATTAAGATAATGTATTTCTTATTGCTACGTAATCGTAACACAAGCAATCTGTTACAACATCTAGGGACAAGTGCATCACATACGGGCAGTGAAATGCCGTTTGACCGCCCAGCTCGTAGTTCCTCTCTCGTTTCCACAGCAGGTATGCTGGCGGGCTAGAGCCCACACATGGAGTCAACCAAATATTACGAACAAGGGCTAGTGATTAAAAGTAGCTCTGAAAAAGGCGTAGTTAATGGGACATTCCGCCCGCCCCCGCAAATACATATATAATGGTTTGCTCTCGGTAGAGATGGAGTTATTTGGGAGAGTACGCTGTTTGCATGGACCGTTCCACCTGGTCGCTAGACTGTGTACTGTCGCTTTTTAAAAGTAAGGCAGCCCATTTTACGTGTATAATTATCTGGGAGCATGCATGATTAACAAAGTTAACGTTAAGGGCATTAAGTCCGTTTCTTGAGTGGCTGTGTTTGTGTTACACACCTAATGGTTCCCAAGCTAGCTGGTTCTCGATCGCGAGCACATTTACCCAGATGAACCAGGTGAAGCGGAGCTCAAGGTCAGCACGTTCGTCTGAATTCCACAAACCTACCTTTTTAGTTTGTATGTGTCGGATCTCCTTATTGTTGGAAATAGCTATGTCTTACAGAGTACTACGTCAAAGGCACCTATAACGTGATTATATTAATTATTTGTCTTCTTACACTTAAAAAGAAAAGGGCTGGAATCTATCACTCTCTCCGATACAAAATGATAATGTTCAGGGGTCCTGCAGGTGGTCCTACACAACTGAGACACGCTAACTACACTGTTTGTGTAATCATAATCAACCACATTAGTATTGTGGGAAAATTTTGGCTGGGGCTTGTTTCAGACATCTGGTTACCTGTTTCCACAACGTTTTAGACTTTTACTGACAGTCCAGACATATAACGGTGGATTAACAGTTAGATTAACCACTAACTACAGCCATTTTACATAGACTACAATGTCTCTAGTAAGATCTACGTTTTTGTTTAATGACACACAGCGTCGCATATTATACAGCATTTGCAATGCGCAAAGCTGTCTTAACCTAAATCGGAGTATTGGGTGTTATACTGCCGCACTAATCTATTGTGTATAGAAAATAAAATGAAATAAATTTGCAATGACCCCGACTCGATCACATACCCACACAAAAATAATTTCAAGTGGCGGATACGAAACCGCACCGTCACAGGGACAATAATCTAAGTTGTTTTACGCATTCACAAACACTCTCATTCTTCTGGTAACATGATTGTGGGAGTGTGTGTGGATGATGGCTGGTTGAAGCAGCCTCACCTGGCCCGAGTCAGACTGATTGGACTCTGGAGCTGGGTGAGGCTGCACACCTGTTGCACATTGAGCAATCAGTGTGCACAGGTTAAACCAGCCATCACCACACACACTCAGAGAGACCTCCTGCATGGCACTGAAACATCGACAATAAACCAGATTTTAACATCACCACCCTGCATCCTGTGTTTGAAGGAGTCCAGAAAAGCCACCTAGGTGGCGTGTAGCATGGATCTTGTTACAATGATGATTTGGTAGATGTTTAAACAGCTGGTTACCTTTTGAGCCCGTTTGACGCTGCCCTCATTGTCATTACGAACAGTTTGATACTTTAATGCGCAATTCACCTGACTACATCATGACCCCATATGAATAGGCTAACGAACATTCGTTTATACTTAATGGTTATGGTTTATGGTTGTGGCATTACTCATAGGCCAACATAAGCATGGTTTTCAAAATGAGGAATGCACACTGCAATTCTGGGTGGAGAAATTGTATTTATTTCGGTGGAAAACTTGGCCCAAAATTGTGTTACAAAAGTCAACATGGAAAAGGAAAAATCCCCCCCAAAACAATTAAGGTAAAATAATTGAATAGAGAATCAAAAAATAAATAATTTTTTTAATGACAGCAGCTAGGTCAGAGCAGACATAGAGAATGACGTTCCCGTCCAGACACTTCTTGGCTTGGCTGCCCACAGATCTTCTTTGCAGCCACACTACAAGAACGTTGGCCAGGTACCTACAGACAGTACTGACAGACCAAAATAATTGGGGTCACAGTCCTGCACACAACACTAAACCACTGATGCAAGGTAAAATGGGTCGGCTCAGCTCAGCTCAGGAGGTAGAACGGGTTGACTTGTAACCGGAAGGTTGCAAGTTCAATCCCCGGCTCCTCCTAGCTGAGTGTCGAGGTGTCCCTGAGCAAGACACCTCACGTTGGCTGTCACCGTGTGTGGTGGACTCCTCCGTCGATGTGTGTGTGAATGGTTGTAAGTCGCTTTGGATGAAAGTGTCTGCTAAATGTTGAAGTAAATATAAAATGACATGCACTCTGAAGGTGGGTCATTAAGCATGAGTCAGGCGGTACAACTGGCATGGCAAAACGGCTCAAGGGGTACACAAGACAAAGGTTGGGAACCACTGAAGTAAAACAATACCAAATCAGACCCTACAGGGGTCTGATCTATCCCATGGGCTTCTTTACCGTTCCGCCCGCGCCAATACAGACTGTAGATTTACCTGGATTCGGCAGATGCTTCATGAACCACCTCCAGAGTGCTCGTCCGTTTACCTGGTATCTCTGACCAAACCACGCGCTGAACCTTTACCAAATCTTCAGTGGGTCTGATTTATCTCAAACCTTTTACATGGTGTTGTCTTAAGCACTCGGTGTAGAAGCAGAAACTAGTCAGGACTGGTGTTAGCACCACGAATGTGTGGTCCGATGATCTAATAATTTTTAGCTTTAATATCGTGTTGTCTAATGAGGTAATGGAGGAAATTAATTTACAGCAGCTTTTGCAGAATGTCCTCCATTTAGAGAACACACGTTGGGCAATACCAGTCCAAGTCCTGGGGTGGCTCCCCAACACAGATCCAGTGGAACCATCCATTACACATTGTCCACTGGATCTGAAAAACATAGACATGTCAAGGGTTTTCTTAAGGTTTATGTCAAAACAAATTGTGAATTTGTTTAGCGTTGCCCAGTCATGGTCAGGTTTCTTTGTCCTCAGATTTTGCTGTTGGTAAAGTATTGAGTTTCATCACTATGGTAAAGATGAGGTCTATTTCTTATTTCTTGGGTAGGTCTACTTTAGCGAAGGTGGTTAAGCACAGGAGAAACCAGAAATGTCTTAAGTCCAAGTCCTTTGGATCCTGGATATATTTATTTCAATAACATATACAATCAAAAAGAGATGACCTTACAGAAGTTTTCAGAGTCTTACATGAAGAATATACAATTAAACAAATCAGATGTTCATCTTCTGCTGAAGGGAGCTGGTAACTTGGGTTCTTTGTCCTTTCCTCCTGCTTCGTCCACGGTCTTGGATCTTGGAAAAGCTCCCAGCAGCAGGTGCACTCCTAAATTATGTCATCGTTTGTTACTGCTTCCTATTGAATACATACATTTAAACAAATCCTTCATGTAAAAAGAGATTACAATGTTTTTGGAAAATGTATTAGATATTCATACGAAGAGCATATGCATTCTTTGTTTGTTATGAGGTTATATAATATACAAGTAGTTACTGTGGGAGTGTGTGGATGATGGCTGGTTTAAGCAGCCTCACCTGGCCGAGTCTGATTGGACTCTGGGGCTGCACACCTGTTGCACATTGAGTAATCAGTGTGGACAGGTTAAATCAGCCATCACCACACACACTTAGGGAGTGGTGATTCCCAGTTATCAGACTGGAGTCAGTAGGAGAACTTCAGGCTATTTAAGTGTGTATGCAGTTGAAATGCTTGGACAATGGGTGGACGATGGGATAGCTGTACGATGGGTGGAAGAGGTGATGGTGCGCAAAGTACTCATTTGTAGTGACTCTGTGTCAGCGCTGTCGAGTCTCAAATCAGGATCAGCCAGAAATCACCAAGAACTTGTGTATGAAATTTTGTTTATAAATTCAAGGTTTGTTGATCAGGGTGTGAATGGTGTTCATGTGGGTCCCTGCTCATGCAGGAATACCAGGTAATGAACGAGCAATTGGCAAAGGAGGCGGTTAAGAAGGGTAATGTAGAACTGAATACTAAACTATCAAAATCAGAGGGGAAAAGCATTGTGTGGGAAGACATTTCCAAACAGTGGCAACAGTATAGGGATGGTGGAAATAAAGGGAGGAAATTGCATATGATTCAGGCTAAAGTAGGCCAAGGAGGGGTGGGTTTAATCAACAAGACCAAGTAATTATCAGCAAACTGAGAATTGGACACAGTAGGTTAAATAGTACACTTTTTATATTGGGGAAACATCCGACTGGCTATTGTAGTTTGTGTGAGGAAATGGGGACAGTGGAGCATGTCTTGATGCCATGCAGGAAATATATTCGAGAAAGAGGGGTTATGTTTGCTGGATTACGGAAATTAGGTTTAGTTGGACTCAGGATTACAGATGTCCTTGAGAGTGGAGTTATCGTTAATGGAAGGAAATGTTTATTTGCGTTTTTGAAAGACACTGGTCTATTTAGGAATTGTAGTTTAATGTATTGGTATGAATAAATAGATAATGGTTAATTGTCTGTAGGAGGCAGTAATGCAACGACTTGGATGCCATCTGCCGTTAAAACTAAAAGAAGAAGCACACTTAGGGAAAGATCTCCTTCATGGCAACATGGAGCACCAGGCCATGTATCATCCTCTGCATAACCTACAATAAACCGGCTTTAACACCACCACCCTGCGTCCTTTGCCTGGAGGAGCCCAATAAAAGTCACCTAGAAGGTCTGTAGCAGGGACTTTGCTGCAGTTACATTTTGGCATACAGAGTAACAGCGGGACAGGGGACATTGACACGAGTATCGTACAAAACTTGTTCATAGGCACACTCTTAAAAACCCTCTTGCTGTCTATCAGTTGAAATGGGGCCCATCAAATCTCAACCACATCACAAATGTGCAGGTTTTTTCTGAATCAGTGGTTTTACATCTAGCCCCGCCTCGTCTAGGATTGGCGCTACCGGTGGCTCATGTGTTCCCATTGGTGGTAACTGGGGGCTCGTACTCTCTTCCCCATCTAAGGACAAATTCTCCCGCTCTTCGGTAGTACCAAGTGTCAGGCCTAGGCGTCGCATGGTGTGCAGTGGTTTACCCTTGCGCCCCCTCTTGGCAGCTCTTTCACCCACATGTTTAGCGCCAGCATTCACCATTAAAGGCGTATACTGAGTCTTCTCCTTTTAAAAAATACCTACTTTTCTGACACGCATGGCACTCAGAAGTCTAACAAATGATAAATGTGAGGAAACAGTTGACCCAATATTTTGGTGCAATAACAAAAATAAATTTTTATTTACTCACCCAATTCATGTCAGCGTTCAGTCCAATCATATCTTTGCAGGATTGTGTGTAGTGTTTTGTCATTCCCACAATGAGCTCCTATTGGACTGGCGTGGAACGCTACAAAGATATCGCTGGTCTGCTCAGGCGTTCGAATGACCTTGGCAAGGTGATGCTTCTGACTATCACGCTTCCGTAGGCACTCGCAATAAAGTTCCCCATCTGGCAAATGAAATGCTGTCAAGTCCGTTTATTTATAAACCACTTGTAAAATGATGAGGGTCGACTGACAGATAGCTAAAATTGACTTACAAAGTATGTGGTAACTCTCTGCTCTTCTTTTCAAAATTGTATCTTTCACCTTTGGTAAAATGTGGAGGATACAAATTATTTTCCTTCAAGTCCAAAATCTCATTGACCTTCTGAGGATCCATAGTCTTCTTTCAAATGTTTGTTTGGACTCAACCCAACACACCAGTCTGGCTTGCCTTTTAATCATCTCCAGATGTTGATAATTAGCTATTTATATTATATATTTATATTTATTAATTATCAGGCCTACCCTCAGTCGTAGCTTTAAAGGTATAGGGTGCAACTGCGCTTTTGGGGTGGCCAGTGGGTTTTATTAAGTGACCAGCCATCGGGCTGTGATGAGCCGCCTGGAAAACCATTTCCCGATGGCTTTGTGAGATGAGCAACTGGCTCATTTATTTCCCTGACTGAGTGTCCTTGATATAGTCCCTCACCCCCCTCATCACCCTTGACGTGCCATTCCAAATGGCCGCCATCTCAAAAGTGTCAATTACCTTAATTTGTCCTTGGCCCATTCGTGGAGCATTTACAATCTAAACAAAAATGATTCTAATTAACTTTTATATCAAAGAGGAAAAATTGGAATCACTAAACAGGACTTGCCTCACTCTTCGATTCCCTCCCGGGTGCCAGGCTCTGGAGATCTGCCGTGAATATTTCTTTATGGCCCCAATTTGGACCAGAGGATCTCCCCTTTGTCCCCAGTCCATAGTTGTTAGACAACTGGAAATTCAGAACATTTTAGTCTATTAAAAGTGTATAGCATTATTATACTCAATGTCACCTAACTGAAATGAATGTACCATTACTAAAGATGGGTTGACTCTCCCCTGGTAATGTCGCTGGTGGAGGGTCAGAGGATTGAGAATGGATGGCAGTATGGGTTTGTGGGTTTGAGGGGTGTGGTGAAATAATTCAAATGGGTTGGACAGGGCTGGATGGTGGTTGTGAGGGGGGGGGGGGGGGGGGGGGGAAACAAGCCAAAGGAGATGTGCTAACTTTTTTTTAGTTTTGCTGGAATCCTCTCCTCTGGCTCTATGAATGTGGTAATAAGGTAAATATTGGCAAGTCTTTGTGTTGTCGTTACGACTAGCCAGAGTGGCACATTTCCCCTTTTAAAGCCACAATTGTAAATGGCCCCAGCAAATCACTCTCCATTTTGCCTCCTTTTCGCTGCTGTTCTCTGATGTTTATTTTTAGAACATCTCCAACCATGAAGTTGTGTTCTAACCCCTTCTCCAGCTTCCGTTTCTGGATTTGCGCCTGTTTCGTCTGCACAGTCTCTTTGACCGTCTTGTACATGCGTGGTTGCTTTGTGAGTCCCTCAAACACCTCCTCCCTCATGAGCAAATCCTCCACTTTCTCAGTGGTCACCTAAAGGACACACATACCAAGTGGTGTTATAATCTCACCTATTTAGTCAAGTAATAATGACCATAATTCCTTGACGCCTATACAAATAGAACCACTTACCTCATACTTCTGTGGCACCTCAGATGGGTATCTTGCCTCCCTGACAGAGTGGACAGCTGTGTTCCTCACCATAGCGGGCTGGAGGTATTTATTCCATTGTTTGAGGTTTTCCTGGGCAAGTTTGTTGAGAGACCTGAAAATGTCCGCATTACATAACATAACAGCAGGCATTTTTATGTCACTAATTTAGTCTGTAGTGGTCAAATTGTGTATATCTGCCAATTCAACATTATACAACTCACTTCTGGATGGTGCCATTAAGCTTCTCAACCAAGCCATTTGTTTGAGGGCGGTATGGTGAGGAGAAGCTCAGTTGAATACCAAGGGCTTCAGAGTCGGGCATTCACCTTACATTCCATTTAGCAGAAAACAAGTTAGCATTACAGTATGGCTTCCTAATAAGGAATGTTTCTCTTGAGTGTGCTACCTGGTTTCTAAACTCTGTCCCCTGGTCTGTAAGCAGTCTCTGAGGTGTACCAAATGTGTATACAAAATCAAGAATACAATTGGTCACCTCCTCTGCAGACTTATTCTTCAGAGGGTAGGCCTCTGCCCACCCAAATAATCAACCATTACACAAATGTATTGATTACCACTCTGTTACAGTGAGCTTCATTAGGTCCATCCCAACCAGCTCAAATGGCTCTGTTACCTGAAAAGGTTGAATGATAATTACACATTTCTATAGAAAGTAGCTGGTATGTAAGCACATTTTGTTGGGACGTTCAGTTGCACAAATAACCTCACCTCTATTGGGTTGTACTGGGTCTTTTGTTTGAGGCTGGCCTGCTTTGATTGACACTGAGCAACCTGAAGTAAAAGATTATTCAAATGAATGTACCAGGCCTTTGGGCAAGCAGAAACAATAAGTGAAGGAGATCATGAGTAGTTTAATTTATTTATTTATTCGATTTGACTGTTTGTTAATTAGGCCTTCATGTAAAAAAAAAAAGTAAATTGGGGTGACCTTTGTAACTTACCCATTTGCGGATGTCCGCCTCCATACCAGGCCAGTAGTAGCGGCATCACCGCATTGTGGATCTTTTCAACACCCCAGTGACCACCGATAGTGCTGCAGTGCATTTCATAAAATATGCTGTTTGCCTCAGCAGCTGATTGCACTACCTTTGCTAAATGCTCCCTCTCTGTCTTCCACAAATGGAGTGCAGCACTCCATCTGGTCGAGAAAGCTCAATTGACTGTTAATATTACCATTCCTGTGGCAACCTGGCTTGCATAAGTGGCCGTCTCCCACCAGAGAACACTGGTCGTAAACGTTAGGCCGTGCCCAACAGAAAAGAAAAGCACTTTGGCTCCGACAATGTTCTCGGTCGCGTTGGTCTCGTCCTCTCGGGGAACATTCATGGACGTCCGCCGTAGGGTAGCGTGGAACCTCCGATTCTTCTTGAGGTTAATCCAACTCGCGGGTCCTCCGTATGCCGTCGGCTGTTCCCCAAGGCAGCTCCTTCTGGCGGAAACAGACAAAAATGTTCACACTCGGGCAAGGCTCTCTTTATAGATTCTGGCGTTCGCCGCGTTGTCCCCCTGTCACCGGACACACATGCAGCTCCCTCTTACGTGTTGCCGGGAGACCTTCTCCCAAACCACGCTGAGCGCTGCATATATCCAAGGTTTTGTTGTCACAGTTGTCACATTACATTAATAAGTATTAATGTAATGTATTAACCCTTGAGCACAAAATTGGAAGCTCTTCTTTTTATTGTATATCTTTGATGCTTGCTGAGGCCATCAGGAAACCGATGATGGACTTTGAAGTTCATAATTTCGCCAATTAGGTTTTCTTCCATTATTTCTCTTCCTTGCTTTGTTTGTTCTCTGAACCACTTTCTACCTACTCGGAGAGTAGGTAAAAAAGTATGAAAAAGGCACATGGGTGCAGTTTGTGATCCGAGGGAGAAGGTTGAGAGAGGATCGTGCCTACGCAGGTGTCAGAGGCATCGACCTCCACCACGAACTGGAGAGTGGGGTCGGGTTGAATGAGGAGAGGTGCATTTCTTGAGGGCGTTGAACGCCAGCCTCCGGTGTCCACAAGAAGGGCCTCTTGGTGGAGGTCAGGGCCGGGAGAGGTGCCGCGACCTGGCTGTAGCCGCGAATGAATCGCCGATAGAAATTGGCGAAGCCCAGGAATTGCTGTAACTTCTTGCAGGAAGAGGGAGTGGGCCACTCTGCCACCGCCGAAATCTTTGAGGGGTCCATCCTCACCTCTCCTTGACCGATGATGTACCCCAGGAACGAAGTGGAGGAAACGTGAAACTCACATTTCTCCACCTTCACATATAATCTATTCTCGAGGAGCCGCTGGAGGACCTGCCGGACGTAGATCCTGTGCTCCTCCAGCGACCCAGAGAAGATGAGAATGTCGTCCAGATATACTAACACTGAGTGGTTAAGCATGTCTCGTAAGACATCATTAACGAGGGTCTGGAAGACGGCGGGGGCGTTGGTGAGTCCAAACAGCATGACCAGATATTCAAAATGACAGAGGGAGTGTTTAAACGCGGTCTTCCACTCGTCCCCCTCCCGGATGCGGACCAGGTGGTACGCATTGCGTAGGTCCAGCTTGGAGAACACCTTGGCTTCATGGAGGGGAACGAAAGCGGAACTGATCAGGGGCAAGGGGTACTTGTTTTTTATGGTAATGCTGTTAAGGCCCCGGTAGTCTATGCAGGGTCGGCGAGAGCAATCCTTCTTTGTAACGAAAAAAAAGCCCGCTCCGACCTGGGAGGAGGAGGGGCGGATCATTCCAGCAGCCAGGGACTCCTGAATGTACTGTTTCATGGATTCACGTTCTGGGCGGGAGAGGTTGTATAGACGACTGCTGGAAAGGGGGCTCCAGGGAGAAGGTAAATGTCGCAGTCGTACGGGCGGTGAGGGGGCAGAGATAGGTCGTGGGTCTTACTGAAAACTTCCCCCAGGTCATGGTATTTCTCTGGAACCGAGGACAAGTCGGGACGAGGTGGTGGCAGGGACCGGGACTCAGAGACACAGGGGGATTGTGCAGAACGTAAACAGTGAGAGACAGAAGGGGCTCCAGGATGTTATTCGGCCAGCTTTCCAATCCATGTGCGGGTTGTGGATCTGCAGCCAGGGAAAGCCCAAGACTACCGGGGTGAAGGGACAGTCAATTACGTGGAGGGACAGCGACTCACGTTGATTAACAGATATTAATAGTGAGATGGGTACTGTCCGGCGCTCCACACGGGCGAGAGACTTGCCATTGAGGGACTGAGCCTCGATTGGGGAATCGAGGTGTGGTCTCAATTCCCAGTTGATTGACTAGTTATGTCGATGAAGGATTCGTCCGCCCCCGAGTCCAGAAGAACCGAGATAGGTAGTGACTGGTCTCGCCAAGAGAGGACGGAATCTAATAAGGGTTGGGGAAACGAGGGGTTGAGGGTTCGACTCGTCAGGACCCCTCGAGTCACTGACAAGTCGGGCTGTTTCCCGGACGAACGGGGCAGGTGGACAGGTAGTGACCAAGCTCTCCACAATACATGCACGACCTGGACCGCACGCGACGCTCCCTCTCCTCGGGCGAGAGGCGGGTACGTCCCAGCTGCATGGGCTCAGGCTCAGGAGGGGACGTGGACTCGCGATGGGTAGGGGTGATTCCAGGAGGAGGACACCGAGATGCAGGAGGAACAGGGAGGGGTGTCGAGGACGGACGGAGTGTGCGCTTACGTCGTCGTTCGCGCAACCGGTTGTCCAGGCGGATGGCGAGGGAGATCAGGTTGTCCAGACTCGGGGAGTCCTCCCGAGTGGCCAACTCGTCCCTGACGGAATCGCAGATCGCACTTGAGAAGACCCCCAGGAAAGCTTCCTCGTTCCACCCACTCTCCGCAGCGAGGGTGCAAAACTCCACCGCAAATTAAGCAACGCTTCGAGCCCCTTGGCGCAGTGACAGAAGGCGTTTCGAAGCCTCCCTGCCCCTGATTGGATGGTTGAAAACCCTGCACATTTCTTCGGTGAAGGCAGAGTAAGTTGAACAGACCTCTGAACCGCGCTCCCACACCGCTGTAGCCCAGGCGAGGGCCTCACCTCGCAGTGCCCCGATTACGTAGGCGATACGAGATCTATCAGAGGGGTAGGTGAGGGGCTGGAGTTCGATGAGATGCCGGAACGCCGTCCGCTCCTCGGCGTGCTGCGCGGCCATCTCCAGGAACGCCTAGGTCTGGTGTCGGTGGGCCAGGATGAGTCCCTCCTGCATATCTGCAATCCGGCGAAGTGCCTGGGTCAGAGGAGACTCCCCTGGCGCTCCCTGCTGGTGATCCTCTATTCCTTCCCAGGGTCCCTGTTCAGGCGCCACCTTAGCAATGCGAGTGCTACTTCTGAGGGTTTGGGAAGAATTGAAGCATAGCAGAGTTCGTGTAACCGTCTTTATTTAGCGGTGGAGGGGACATCGAGTGCCCAACCTCCACCGATCGAGCTGGGTTACACACGTGAAGCGGGACCCGACCTCACTGTAAGAGAGAGCGCACAACACATCAGTATTTATATCCCGTTAGATCCTTATGCTTGTGGTGGCAAAGAGAAAATAAACCCCTGATACGTATCCTTTGCCTTGTTCTTAATCTTCCACCAGTAACCTCCCTCAGTTAGCCTACCATAGCGTCTACCCCAGAACACCTGCAGTAGTTCACCTTCCACCTTCCACCAGGTCACATGACAGTACCCCCCCCTCAACGGACGCCTCCAGGCGGACGCACGACGAGGGAGGGTGCTGCGGTGGGAATCGCGGGTTCGGGAGGGGTCCAGGGTGCGAATCCGGAATGCTGACAACCAGAGAGAGGACGGCGCCGGTAACGGAGGAGACAGCGGACCGGGAAATTTTCCCGGCGGAAAGTTGCGGGTCCGGTGGCCGGCGCTTGTATCTCCGGTATTGGGAGCGGGCGGGCGCGCGTTGTCGATTGCGATGACGCACATCAGGTAGGCGTCTTCCAGGGTACGCCGGGATGCTGTCAATCACCCGGGGAAGTGGCGGAGCCGGGGATGGGGAAGACAGCGGGCTAAGGGACCGGGGCCTTTTCCCGGCGGAGAATAGTGGGACCGGTAACCGGCGCTTGCGACCAGGAGGCAGTTGGGGCTTGGGCCCAGGAGGCAACTGCTGCTGGGGCTCAGGGTCAGGATGACACTGGGGCTCAGGGCCAGGAGGCAACTGTTGCTGGGGCTCAGGAGGACACTGGGGCTGGGACTCGGGACCTGGAGACAACTGGGGCTTAGGGCCAGGAGGCAACTGCTGCTGGCGCTGGGGCGCAGGGCCAGGAGGCAACTGCTGCTGGGGCTGGGGGTCAGGGCCAGAATGACACTGAGGCGCAGGGCCAGAAGGGAACTGCTGCTGGGGCTGGGGCTCAGGGCCAGAGGGCCGCTGTGGCTTGGGACCAGGAGGCGGCAGCTGCTGGGGCTGGGGCTCGGGACCAGGAGACAGCTGGGGCTTGGGACCAGGAGGCAACTGCTGCTGGCGCTGGGGCACAGGGCCAGGAGGCAACTGCTGCTGGGGCTGTGGCTTGGAGACAGGAGGCCACTCCTGCTGGGGTTCGGGGCCAGGAAACCACGGCTGTATAGACTTGGGGCCAGGAGACCACGGTTGCAGCGGAGCTGGTGGCCACGAGACAGCGGCTGTAGCGGGGTTTGGTGGCCACGAGACTGCGGCTGCAGTGGGGGCTGGTGGCCACGAGGCTGCGGCTGCAGCGGGGGTTGGTGGCCACGAGGCTGCGGCTGCAGTGGGGGCTGGTGGCCACGCGGCTGCAGCGGGAGCTGACGCCGGGAGGAAAAAGGACCGAGGTGATGAAAACGGCGGAGAAGCGGGGAAGAGAGAGAGAGAAGCCGAGGGCGAGCGGAGGTCGAGCTCGATGCGAGCCGCCAAAAGCCCCTGGATGTACGTCACATTCTCCTGGACAGAACTAAATGGTGCTGCGGTTGCAGTGGGGGTTGGCACGGGAATCCTACTTGCTTGGAACGCAGCATTAAGTCCCTGGAGGGCGGTCCTAATCTCCTCCAGATCCCGGTCGTGACGTCCAAGTAACGCTCCGTGACTGGCGATGGCTTGGTCTTGGGATCCTGTGTCTGCTGGGTCCATGTTTTGGCTAGTTCGTTCTGTTACGGACTAGGACCCAAACGCAAGACACGGAAACCAAAAGGGTGCGGGTTGAAAAAGGATTTATTTGGTACTCAGGTACAGGCAAGGGCAAAGCAGGCGGGTAGTCCAGCAGGCAGTAGGCAGGCGGGGAGTCAGGCAGGCAGAGGGACGTAGGCAGGCGGGTAGTCGAGCAGGCAGTAGACAACAAGGCAGGCTGGAACTAGGAACAGGAACGGGAACGAGGAACAGGAACGGGAGCAGGAACGGGAGCGGAACCCGTAACAGGCGAGTCTAGAAGGCGGGGACGAAGTTATCATGGGAGATAAACACAACGAACTAGCTCTGTGGGGAGCCAGTGCTTAAATACTGTGGTGGGTGATTGGCTGATTCATGACAGGAGTGGGGAGCGGAGTGCACGTGGTCAATTGGATGACGGGGAGATAAACAAAAGGCACATGGTGTAGTGATGGTCGGCGCCACTAGGTGATGGCAGAGGGTCACATGACAAGGAGGGAGCAAGAGTTATAGTAGTATCATAGAAAACTCTTGGATCACACAACACCGGGGACTGACGTGGCCAGAAAACAGGTTTTCCGTGCAGTGTTTACAGTGACAGAATTTCGGGTGTAGCCTTCTGCCCAAAGAAAGAAGGCAATTATTGAAATGATACGAGGCAGGGTTTCAAGCGTTTCAAACAAGTTAGGTGGGTTAAAGGAGGTAGAAAAGCAATATGTCTTGACAAAAACAAGACGGTGCAAGAAATGTAACTAATGGCTGAGGAATTCTTTTTCCCAGATGGCCTTTGCGAGAAAAAAATAAAATCCAACTATCGCACAGAAATAACGAGGCTTCGCAGAGCGTCAGGTTAACACTGAAAGAACGTAAGAGGAGCTTTATGACCTGAACGAGTTAGACAGAAAAGGTTTTGTAAAGAATCTCCAGCGTCGTCTGGACGGGGCCTTAAATGTACAAATGCAAAAGAAAAAGGGCTAACAGTTGAATAATGGCTGTGTTTTAAACAGTAGTGCCTAAATAACTGGCCGGGTGCTGAGGAGACAGCACACAACTTGCACTTCCGTCATTGAATGACATGAACTCTACAATTTCAATGAAAATAGGGTTCAAATTCCTATGTTTTAGCATATATATATATATATATATAAATCATTATAATCCAGATCGACTACTTACAAACATAATGTTCCTGTGAAATGTGTGACTAAATCACTGCTTGGATTGCTGTAGAAAGGTCAGTGCGGCAATGTGAAACCAGTTTAGGCCGCCCATTGATCACATGCAAGACTCCGGTTCCTTTTACTGATGTTCAATGCAGTATTCGACATCTCAAACACAGTTCCAACACTGTAAATACCGTAGAATATTAGACATTCATTCATCTCACAGGAATATCTGTGTTGAGTGGCAATAAATATCACTCGATTACTGTTTTACTATGCACGGCTAACATTAACTTAAACAACATGCCACGAGACAGAAGTTAGTCAACCTAGCTTATTACTTTAATACAAACGAAAGAAAACAATACTGACCACTTCGCCTCCTTGTCAACCAATGGGGGGGGTTAGCTTTAATATTCCTCGTGAGGAAGTCTTCTGATTTAAAATACATTTGAACACATCTGTCTTCCACCATTTGCACTCCTCTATATGTGAACGTAATGAGAACGAAAAATCCCAAGCATGAAAAGAAAAAACAAGACAGTCCAGCAACGACCGGAAACCCAATGAGTGTGACGTTGTGGTCAATGACTGCAATTACACAGTCAATTGATGCAGTCAACATATTTACAACCTAATCTAAATTGTACGTTTTAACGTAACTTACCAATAAAGTGCTCTTTAAAGGCTCTGAGTAAGGTGACTGTAGGTCTACACATGCACACAGACTAAAAAGCAGTTAATTTTTAAGAGATGATTTAGTTTACTCAAGGAAAGGAAAAACATTTGGCAAAGGCAGGGTTTGACACATACTAATACTACTGTTAGGAGTGTGTGTGATTGATGGCTGGTTTAAGCAGCCTCACCTGGCCCGAGCCAACTCAATTAGACTCTGGGGCTGGGTGGGGCTGCACACCTGTTCATTGGGCAATCAATGAACCATGAAATGGATTTGATAAGCCCTACTTACTCTGATTCTTGAGGACGCTCTTGAGGATCATTGCACTCTGACGATCAAACCTTTTCTTCATTATGACACTATGGCAACGTTCACAGTTATGTTTCACGGTCAAAAAAACGGTATCCCTCCTGCTTCCGCCAGCTTTCCCAAAAACCCTCCCCTGATTACCTGCTTAGGTAGGCAGAAAGTGTGGGCGGCGTCAGGTGGGAGACCAAATCCGTGCCCGCGTCACCGGCCACACCCCGTGATGCAGACATAATCAGGCCTCGACACAATCCTTCCATGCAACATAAATCACACAATACAAAACAACAAAAAGATCATAAATGGCCCCAACATCCCGGCCCCTAATTGTCCACAATATCCATTTGACAATTATAAATATATACATGGAGCCATCATATAGAACTAATTTATCTTAATGTGAAGGTTCTATGCAAAGTATTGGCAAACATATTCCACAAACAAAATGCCATATAGTTCAATATCCACTGGAAAATGATTTCGAAAATCTGGCCAAATATATGTATTCCAGTTTATAGTTCTTCCTGAGAAAATAAAAATAAAAATAGTCCTTGATCCTCAAAAGGGGGGAATTCTGGAAAGTACAAAGAAAATGTTATAATAGGTCAGTGTTACGGTCAGTCACTGTTGTGTCCAGTCAAGCCTCCAGAAGAACAAGTTAATGATGGGTCTCTCCAGGATGTTATTCTTGGTTCAGATCTTCACCCGATGAACATGTCCTCTGCTGTCTGGAATAGTTTCAATCACTCTTCCCATGAGCCAAGAGTCACGTGGTGACGTTTCATCCGCAATCAGGACTATGTCATTCGGTTTCAGGTTCCTTCTCACAACGTTCCACTTTTGCCTTACTTGCATCAGGGGAAGGTATTCTCTTACCCTGCGTTTCCAGAACAATTTAGCAATGCACTGCACTTGTTTCCATCTTCGCATGGAATAACCGTCGACTTTCTGGAATACTCCTGGTGGTAGCAGGTGTTTTCCTTTCAGCTGGAGCAGGTGGTCCAGCTGATCCTGGTCCTGGTCCTGATTTTGGTGTGAGGGCGTCCGGATCGCTGGCATTGTCTGACACCACAGTGATGGGTCGATCATTAAGAATAGTCTCTGGCTCGCAGAGAACTGTTTGCAGGCTCTCATCATCTAATGTTTGCTGCCTGACAATGGAGTAGAGGACCTTTTTGATGATTCTGATCAGTCTCTCCCATGAGCCTCCATGGTGTGGGACATACGGAGGATGTAAGTCCATCTTATCCCCTTTGTTGACAGGCCTTGCTGGATCCTATCATGATTTAGAAGAGCAAGCATCTCTCTCAATTCACATTCTGCTCCCACAAAAGTGGTGCTATTGTCAGAGAATTTCTTTTTTCACCTGACCCCTTCTGCACATGAATCTGCTGAGAGCAGAAATACAGCAATCAGTATCTAGAGAATATGCCAGCTCTGCTACCTTGCCCATGATCTCGCCAAACAAGTCGACAAACCGGCGCGCCTTTACATGGGGGCAAAGACGCCGACGTCCGCGACACCGAGGGGCGAGAAGAGACCTCTGACGCGGAACCGTCAATGATGAGGTCGAGGAAGTCTGGGAAGTGAGGGGGTGTGTCCTTACTGTGGGGGGGTGTCCTCACGACGTCTCGGCCCCAGGGAAGTAAAAGAGCCCGTCGAGCAGAATAACCCATGTTTTGATCTGTTGCTGGTAATGGCGTACGCACATTAATTATCTCACAGTTGACCAAAAAGAACCGAAGCTGGATCCAGTGTATGTTATGTTATGCATTTGCTTGCTTGCGAAGAGCATGTTAGCACCGAAACCGCTTTCAGCAATATGTGTGATTTCCCTGTGAGTATAATCATTATAATCATAATACAATGTGAATGTAATTACTGCCTATTAAAAGGTATTTAGCCATTTATGTTTGATATTTTGTCTAAGAAATAACAGCATAACATAAAATACCATTATATAATTTAAGCAATAGTTTAAGCTCCATTAATAGGCGGATTTTGGTGTAACCCTGTAACCACCAATGAGAACACCCTAGCCATCGACAGAGCCATCCCTCCAAGGGGAAGGGCTGGATGCCGATTTCCTGACTAACCCTCAAGTGAGTAGAAGTACCAGGGGTGAGACTCAGATGGGGGTCGAGATACTATGAGAACATGTATAAGCAGTGTTGTGATAAATACTATATGCATTTGTTTGAGTCATTGTGTGTGTGCTTCAAAGTTGACCTAATAATTAGTATTTGGTCTTTCCATTACTTGTTGCGAGTGCATATTGGACATCCAATGTGAGTGTTATTTCGATTATTGTCCATAGATTGCAATTAAATATGACTTTGGACCGTTTTGTCAATGTTCTGGTATTGAAAGGATAGCATCTCTATGTAAGTAAGTATATAGAAAAATTGCGGTACAACGGCCGAGAGATACAAGTACATTTATTCAAAGCATGTGAGGCAATATAACAACATATAATATAATCAAACACGTTGCACTGTCTGATCCAGACGTTAACTCATCAGAATCACAACAGATTCGCATTTCTTAGGTTTCACGATAAATGGAAACATGCAGACAAAAGGTAGATGATACAAGGTAGCTGGGTATGACACAAAGAGGCAAGCTAGTGTGCAGGAAATTTGCTAATGTGTAGCTTGGCAACAGCCCATTCCCAGTCCAGTTTCTGAACTTCTGAATCTTTAAACAAACAAACCAAACCCAAGCTGGTGGCGCTTATTTCTGTTGGCTAGTAAATTGTGCTCATACAAATGAAAACAATATCACACTCACGTCGTGCTGTCATACTGAATATCAGCACTCCCCCTTGTGTGACATTGCTTAAAAGTAAAACATACAGCTTTTAAAAGACAAAGGTTGCAAGAGCATTAAAGCAGCATGCTGGTCTTCAAATCTAAGACCAGGATTAGTTAAAAAATTGTTTAGCACAAGATAACCCAAATCTGTGGTTTCTATTAGTCGTATCTTTCAATGGCGTCCAGCATTTAGTAAATGTCATCGATTTTCTTAACTGCCATTAGACCACTGAAGGAAACGTGTAGTACTGCGATCCTTTGCTGAGCACAACGAGAGCTGCTCCATCTTTGGTTTCATCCAACACCATCTGTAGGAAGCCTTCGCTCACCTGAGACACACTGGAACATACAAACAAATAAATAGAATGGCATTCAAAACCAGTGTGCTACTCAACGAGAGAATAGACAGCATTTAAGAGGTTTCGATGTTGACTCATAATAGGCAATAACTCACTCCAAAACTCCATGCAGCTCCATCATTTTTTTGGTCGGATCTACTAGGTGAGAGAACTGTCCAAGTGTTGCCGGTGAAGTCAGGGAATTGAGGATGTCCGTTTGGATGAAGGTAGGGCAAATCATGTTAAAACGTACACCATAGCCTGACATCTTAGAGGTTTCCTGGAACATCGAAGAGAAAAACACAAACATGGCCCGGTTGTTCAGTAATTAAATCAGTTCAATTCAGCAAACCAAAAGGTCGACAGGCAGGAGAGAGGACAATTTCTATTTGTGATTCAGAGCTATTGGGTGAAGTGAGTTAGTGTTGAATTCAGCCTTGTGTCAGAGTTCAACAGCTTATGCATTGTGTTCTTTGGCAACTGCATAGCATACATCTCTAACCTTCAGACTGATGTTGCAATTGTGATTGTTTCCACAGAAAGGTGATAACAGGGGTAAATACAGCTTCTCATCACATTGATCATGGTCCTGAAGGAATAGCATTGGTTCTCTGGCTTAGGTCAATGAACCAGCCATAGGACTAATGCTTGGCTTGCAATACAACCAACCAGCTCTGGTTCAAACCTCAGCTCCCTATCCATTAGGACAAAGACATTGCTTACCGCCATGGCTCTTGTGAACCCGACCACCCCATGTTTGGTTGCTGTATACACGGGTGCACCTGGAAATGGACCAAGTCCTGTAACACACACACACAGACACACACCTAGGGGTTCAATAGAGCAATTGTCATGGCATGGTAAATACCTTTTAAGGGACATGTGCATGTTATACAACAAACACACATTTTACAGATTCAATACATTTAATTGATTATATGAATTGACATAAAATGGCCTATTGATTGAGGTATGACATTTATGTGTAGACCTAAACATAAAATGGCCAGTCAGTGTTCGACTACATTTAGTAGTCAATTGTGTGTGGCTATATATGTTTAATATATAGGTTGGGCTAATGCGTAAGGGAAAGTAGACCTATTGTTGTCGTGGCTACATTAATTATGTGGATTATTTTCCCGTTGGCTTTACCAATTTTAATAATATATTTGTTGATACCTTGAATCATTGCATTTTTAGGCTTTATTTGTTCAGATTATTCTAAATGAAAATAAATCCATTATGATGTTTATGATATTTACAGACTTCCAAGTGCACCTGCAGATTCAATCAATTGTATCACAGCCACTATAATTTATATTGAATGGTCAAATAAATGGATAATCCTTGGTGACTTTAACAAAAACTGGTTAGAGAAATCCTCCTCGAAAGACAGATGTGCACTTGAAAATCTGAATTCTACTCTGCTATTGAATGAGCCTACAAGACTCAATCACAAAACATTCAATCACAAATTGTTAGACTGGATCCTAACCACACATCCTGAGAGGATTTCGAAAACTGGCATACTGTCCGACTGTTTCACTGATCACTCTATAATCTATTGTATGTGGAAAATTAAAATACCAGTCACCTCCAAAATACATAAATATTTGACCGTGCAAAAATATGAATATAGACCATTTTATTGACGACCTAATTGGTTTAAATTGGTATCGATTTCAAATAATACCAACTGTTCAGGACGCTTGGGACTATCGGTTTTCAGAATTTATAAATATGTGCAACAAACATACACCCTGGAAAACAATTAAACTACCTTGGTTTAATTCTGATTTGATAAATCTGTTCAGACAGAGAAATTTTGCCTGGACTAAATTTATGAAATCTAAAGAACCGTTCGATTGGAAAGCTTACAGACAGCTAAGAAATACAAGCACAACTAAAACTAGAAATGCAAAAGCCATTTATTATGCATTTAAAAAATCCAAGACAGTTCTGGAGGAAAGCAAATGACCTTCTCAATAAATCTGGCAATCAGTCAATTAATCAGGTAATGTTCAAATATCACATCATTCAAGAACCCTCAGATGTCGCTGCTTTCTTCAATCAATATTTCACTTCCATCAGCTCTATGCAGACTTCTTGTGAAATTAACCTCCACACTTCTAATTATATTCAACACCTGACCATGAATAACTTCATCTTCAGGAAAATCGAACCAACTGAAGTGTGATCTGTTCTCAACAATTTAAAATCGAACAAGGGTCGGCGTTTAGATGTACTTGAGGCTAAATTCATCAAATGGGCTGATGTACCACCTAGCAGACCTTAACCTCTCTTTGTCCACTGGTGAGATATCACATGTTTGGAAACGTGCAAGAGTAACTCATAAAGGCGGTAATTCTCTTGACCCTAATAATTATAGACCCATATCTATTATCTGTATAGTTGCAAAGGTTTTCAAAAGGTTTATATAGCCTCAATTATTAAATAACCTTACAGAATATGATATATTATCATATCATCATCATTCCACTACTACAGCACAATTGAAAAATACAAACGACAGAACCTCCTCTGACGGAGGCAAATCAACAGATGCAATTTTTCTTGATTTATCCAAGGTTTTTGACTTGGTGGATCATCATATATTATTACAAAAATTGAAAAACATTGGACTTGCTCAGAATGCTCTGATCTGGTTCAACACATATCTTAGTGATAGGAAACAGTGTGTGTTTATTGGAGGGCATCAGTCTGATCTTCTTGATATTAATGAAGGTGTTCCTCAAGACTCTATTTTGGGACCCCTTCTCTTTTTTATCAATGAACTCCCATTATTATGCAAAACCTCAAATATCCATTAATATGCAGATGATACAATAATCTATGCTGCCAGTTCAAATACATTATAGATCATTGCTTCTCTTCAGTCTGACTTTGACCTGATACAGAACTGGTTTATTACAAATGGGCTACTTCTTAATCAGACAAAGTATTACACCATGCTGTTTGGTACAAGGCAAAGGCTTAAATCTGCTACTGATCATTTTTCCATTTTTCCATCTGATGGTGCACTACTCATTAAGGTTGACTGTAAAATATCTGGGGCTATGGATTGACTGAATTATTATACAAAAAGTACATTGAGTATTTATGTTAAAAGATTTGCTGTTCTATTTGGTGTTTTACACAGATCAAAGAACTGTTTTACACTGAGTGTAAAAAAGAAGCTGGTATCCCAGTTGTTATTGCGTGTTCTTGACTATGGAGACATTGTATATCAAAATGCTTCAAAAACATATTTAATAATTAACGCTGTTTTATTCTCAATTGTCAAATACTCTGTGGGATCATGGGGTTTTGTGGATTATTTTCTGTGACATTTATTTACTAGCTAATTAGCTAGCCAGTTTTTACTAGATTTTAGCTAGCTAACGTTAATTGAAATAGTCGCTATAACATTAGCCGATAGCCACGTTTTATGGGGAGCATGGCGTTTTTACCGACGTGTATCATTAATAGTTACCGTTTAGCCACAATAATTTGACTCCATGTCAATTTCAGTCAACGAAAGATTTTGCGGTTAATGTAGTGATAATATATACGTAGTAACGTGTGTATGTATGAATGTGGGGAAGATATAGTGAGGGACTCCCGGGGGACTCACTTGTCTGTTCGATCTTCACAGTATATGAATATCGGCATTTACATTGTACAAATTGTGGTTTGGGAGAGTTGAGTAACTGTTAACTGCAGTGAGCATCGCAAGGTTGTTTAAAGTTAACTAGCTAATTTGCCAGATGCTAGTGCCATGGACCTTCCTCTGAAACTAGCTTGACATTGACTCTGGAGGGAAAATAATTGGGGAGACTGCCAACAAGGACTGGGAGACTGCTGTAAAAAGCGAGTGGGCAAGCTTTCTGTGGCGATTCTTCCCTTAGTTTGGAGACTATTTGAGAAAACTATAAGATGGACATAACCGCAATCGGGTGGTGAGTCGACTAGCTAGCCTGCAGGGTAATGGCAACTTAGCTACATGTTTGTAGCAGCAAGGCGAGCTACCCAACAAACAAGATCAAACGTGATTTTCTTTCTAGGTATGTGACTGAGTTTGTGGCTGACCCTGATGGATAGTTTTGTGAGAGAGAAGTTGCAAGTAGCAAGGCAATGAGACAGTAAATAACTCAGTGTATGGGTAGTGTTTAACCCAGCAATAGCGTCCATTTCACTCACTAGTAGGCCTTTTACACATGAACTCCGGATCATCTCCGGATCATCGGGTGCGGAGATGATCCGGAGTTGCCCTTTCGCACATGCAACAGACAGCCGGAGAAAAGCCGCGTCAGACGTGTTCAGACATATCGGCGATACTCCGGATACTTTAGGCGAGGGGTGGCGCCTGGGTAGGGCGCGCAGGAGGGCAGGACGTGAGGCAGAAAGTATGCAGCGGAAGTCGCGGCGTTTTGTTTTACAACACATCGAAGATGGCGGGTGAGGCGTCCAACTCCGTGACGCTGACTCTTTTTGCGGTGATATCAATACTGCGTTTATTCAGACGTGCCCGCGATATCAACAGAAGACTGAAGCAGAAAGAAGTTGGAACGCAAAATACTGGCGAGAAGATAAAAGTGCGAGGCAGCTACGCTCCGTGCTCCCGGTTTCGCGCCAGTCGCACGATAGAAACGCCATCAACACGCCCACTTCCGCCCCACGCCAGCAACACGCCCACCCACGCCCACGGCTCTGCGATTCTCCAGACTTTATCCCAGGGGCCTGGCGGGGTAAACTCTGGGTAAACTCAGGAGGGGGCGGATTCTGACATTTGCGTTCACACATGCAGCCCCTCCGGGTATAATCCGGAGAATGTCCGGTTTACAGTGCATGTGTAAAAAGGGCTACATGCTGGGTCAAATGAATAACCCAGCATTCTGGGTTAAACAGTAAACCAGCGCTCGGGTCAAACCACCGCGTGTTCTGTCCCATAGTTACCAAGCGGTGGGGTTCTTTTTTAGCCCAGGGGTTTTTGGAGTGTATGGTTGCTAAATGTCGATGGTTGAATATCAAATGAATAGCCTATCGAATATGAAACTAACTTTGTCGGTAGCAAGGGGTGGGTCACGTTACCTCCCTCACACACGTGCCCGTAGCCAGCTATGAGGTCAATTTTGTTTAGAGCAAAAACAATAATTGGAAACTAAATACAACCTTGTAAAACAAATCTGCGTTTGACAACATCTCCGAGATGAGTGCATCAAGATGTTGATGTGCCAAGAATGCATCAAGATGTTGTGTGTTGTTGACACACACACACACACACACACACACACACACACACACACACACACACACACACACACACACACACACACACACACACACACACACACACACACACACTTAGACGACTTGAAAAATGCTTCAAAATCAGTGGCGGCTGCTATATCGGTTTTTGGCGGCTGTATCGATCTTTTATGAATGTCTCACAAAAAAATTGGTTCGGATCTATTGTTTTTATCTTACCATTGTATCAATTGTCCGATACATATCGGTTGTTCTTTACACCGCCTCCACAACCACATTCTGAGCTGAAAGTAGTCTTTCACAGGTTAATTCTACTGGTATGACTGATCCTTTTACAGTGGCGTTTGTAGGTTTATACCTGCTAGGGACGAGACGTTGATGATCACTCCTCCCTGGCCTCCGCTCAGTTTGTTCATGTGTTCCAGAGCCAGGTAAGATCCTCTAATGACGCCCATCTAGGGATTAAAGGTAGGCCTACATGAAACATAGCACAATAATACACCCATCTCTCCAAAAATAAATAGATACATATTTAAAATATGTATCTATATATATATATATATATATATGTATCTATATATGTATCTATATATATCTATATATCTATATATCTATATATCTATATATATCTATATCTATATATATATATACACACAACCAGGTTTCTTGGGTTTACCAGATTAACGGAGACGGCCTTCTCCCAGTCACTTTCATTGGCGATGCCCGCGTTGTTGCAGAAAATATCTAGTCGTCCAAATGTCTCCACAGCTTTCTGTATGGCAGCTGTTTGAAACAAACACAATCCAATTACAAAATCGAGTCGTGACCGTTGATGTTTTACTTGTAATCACACACGGAGCCAACATCTGTAGGTTTCCATCACCTTTAAACTGCGCCTGTGATTGAACGTCACAGCGGGTGAACAGTGTCCGGTCCGGTCCATACTGCCCATCGAGGGACTCCTTCAAGGTATTCCCAGTACCTTCGGCAACATCCAGCAGTGCAACCTGAGAAAAAAAGAATAATCTCCGTTTATCACAACAACAAAAAAAGCCTCCTCGATCTTACCTGAGCAAGTTAACCACCATGCAGAATTTCACATTCGCAATTAGTTTGGCCTGGCAAGTAAAACTTTACCTTGGCACCGTTTTTGAGAAGGATCTCAGCGATCCCTCTTCCTAACCCCTGCGCTGCACCAGTCACTACCGCTACTTTGCCTTCCAACGCCATTTCCATGACAAAATGGTGCACACTGCGCTTCACTTCGCCAAAGACAGTTACAGAAGAAAAGCTTTGGTCTTTTACTCGGAAAGCATTGCTCAACACACACCACACGACTCCGCCCACCAACACACACACACACACACACACACACACACACACACACACACACACACACACACACACACACACACACACACACACACACACACACACACACACACACACACACACACACACACACACACACACACACACGCGCGCGCGCGCACAAAAAAAGCAGGCATACACGCACACACAATACAACTATATTATAAATTAGCTTGTTTTATGGTATATTGTATTACTCATAAACCAAAACCGAACTCTCAAAATACTCAAACCGAACCGTAACCATACAGATATTAGTGTTTCTCCAGAGATGAGCCTTACAGGCTCGATGATTGATCTGCACCGGGACGTCCCAATATGAACCTAAACAAGACCTTAAGACACAGAGGTCTGTAGTGTATTAGGATCTCCACCAGGTGGCAGCGTAACTTAGGCTATAAATGCTGTGTACACAAAAGGGACAAAGGTGTGGATGAAAGAACCCACACTATTTGAAATTCAAATATGTGATTTCAAGTTGATCCACTTCAAATATATATATATTTGGTCCGTCTACTATCGAATAATCCTGTATTCATTTGTAATTTAAAAACGAAAAAAAAAACGTAAATCTGTTATTGGGTTCAAAGTCAAAAAAGAAAAAACGCTTTTGGTGTCCGAATCAAAAAAGGATGTTTTCGATTTTTTTGGGGCTATTTTATCATTGTACCTATCTGTTTTGGTTACGTATGAATAACAAATTATCCATTAGCACCTGGACCTATATTATTCCCCACGAGTGCTGGTCGCTACCATCGTTCCTTTAGAATAGATTGTATCATTCTGTTTGATTTAAAAGCCTTGAATGGGTTTGCGCCTGCTTATTTCAGAGCTCCTCTGCACGCCTGCGACCACCAGGTCATCTGACCAAGGCCTCCTGGTCGTTCCGGGGTCTCGAGTGAAGCTCAAGGGAGCGTGCCTTTGCAGTTGCAGCCCCTCCATTATGGGACACCCTTCCCTACTCAGTCAGGTCCGCCCCCTCCATCAACAATTTGAAATCCAGGATAAAAACTCATTTATATTCCTTAGCTTTGGAATCCTCCTGCTTGCTCTATGGGTAGAAGTGTGTGTGTGTGTGTGTGTGTGTGTGTGTGTGTGTGTGTGTGTGTGTGTGTGTGTGTGTGTGTGTGTAAACATATTGTTGCCCTGTTGTGATTCATTGTATCCGATATGTTTTGTTTTTTCCCACTGTGTGCCCACTGTGTGTCCAGCCCTTTGGCCAACTACAGTGGTTTTCAAATGTGCCCTACAAATACATTTGATTTAGGTTGAGTCATGTTCTCTGTAAATACATCACACACACACACACACACACACACACACACACACACACACACACACACACACACACCTTATAATAGTAGCGCCCTACCAGAGAAACAATAATTGGATCACTGTTACACAATGACCGGGGCGGATTTAGTGGATCGGTGGGCCTATAGCCAACAAAGCCCTTCCCGATCCCAGAACTGACTGAAATGATCAGGCCCAGCTGCAACATGAACAGAACGATGAGCTGTTGTAACGCTGTCCAGATGTGCAGAGAACCGCTCTGGAGGATGACCCGGGCGGCGGAAAGGTGGACCGGACAGCTCAGGAGTCCGGCGAGGTAGGCGGAGCCACTCAGGAGGCCGGCGAGGTAGGCGGAGCCACTCAGGAGGCCGGCAACGTGAGCGGGGGCGCTCATGAGTCCGTTGACGGAGGAGGATCCACGGCAGATTCCGGCGACAAAGGCGGGACAGAGCGGTCTGGAGGGTCATGATGACCACGCCTTTGTCTTGAGACTCCACGATTCCCCCTGAAAATGGCCAGGCGAGTCCCTGCAAAAGGCGACTGCTGGACATCGGGGTCCAATAAATGTTTATTGGGTTCGGGAAAACGCAGAATTAGGACTGGCATGTAGTGGTGCATGCTTGGGGCTAGTATGCTGGGGGCTAGCATGCTGGGGGCTAGCATGCTGAGGGCTAGCAGGCCAGAGTGAAAGGGTTGTTGAGGAAGTCCATAGGTAATATGTTCTTGAGCCAAGGCTTAGCTTACATTTCCTTGAGTGCCATTATTAGAGCTGCTTCTCTGTACTCACTATTAGAGGCCCCCTTCCAACAACATTGGATGCATAGAAGAGTGTATGATAATTCAAATAGTTCTTCATCCATTGGACCATCTGCTGGATCCATGGTTGTGGTCGGTTCTTTCTGTCACAACCAGTGACAGAAAGAAAATGTAGGCTAGCCGCTTTGTCTTTGGTTTAGTGGACGTGAGAGCAGCAAAGACAAGTGACAGCGAGGGGACAGGGGATCCTGGTCTTCCATATGTGATACAAACATGTGATAAAAAAAAGTTAGGTAGTTCAGCTTTAACATTAATTTGCTACAGTTAAGCCTGGGCCATCCTTTACAAAGGAAAGGAGAAAGTGCCGTCCCACAATTCCTTGCGGCAGGAGTTTGAGCGTGAGCAACCATTCTCAGTGTGACAACTATTTGGTTTCCCTGTTGTGACTAGGAGCTTTTATTATATATTTTTTATTTAATTCCAACCTCGGTAATGAAGTGGTATTTTTCACCAGGTGGTCCAGGTTTATGCAGCCTGCATGAAACAACACGTTTAAAACGCACCGGGCAAAGTATCCAAGATGCGCTTTTAGTAAAGTTAGTCCATCTTGGGAACATTGCAAGAAGGCCTACGTCTCATGCCCCTCTAGCAGCACCTTTCTCACAGTAAGAAGAAAACTGCAAATAACAAGAGATGATACGTGTTTTCTCACCCACGACTCGCACGTCTCTTACGGTAGTAGGCGTGCGTGTGTGTGTGTGTGTGTGTGTGTGTGTGTGTGTGTGTGTGTGTGTGTGTGTGTGTGTGTGTGTGTGTGTGTGTGTGTGTGTGTGTGTGTGTGTGTGTGTGTGTGTGTGTGTGTGTGTGTGTGTGTGTGTGTGCAGGCCCTGCTACAGGCCTTAAGTGCTCATGTCATGCTATTGAATTGCTCCAATAAATCAAAACCTACAAATCTAAGATTTCTTGCAACAAAAAAAAGAAAGAAATGTCGTTGTCCCTCCAACGACATTATTTAACAAATTCCAGCAGGCATCCCGCATTTGTCACAATGGAAATCCTATTTAGCCACTAGATGGTGGTATAGAGCCAATAATGAATGGAACCAATCCCTCTGACCTTTACTATACTTTTAAAACCGGAAAAGCGCTTTTAATCACCAACGTTCAGCAAGAGTTTCTGCAAGGGGTGAATGGCCTGAACTCAGTATTTACACGGTTTGATAAGCTGGAATAAAGTTTATCTTACATTTACCATTAAGTTTTAACTTCTTGTTATACGACCATAATAATATCAAACCAACATAAAACGAATGTGTTTAAGACAACCTATCTAACTTCCACAGAAATGCTTTATGCAGGTGTTTTGGCAGTACAATTTATAAGTAATACAATATACCATAAAACAAGGTAATTCATCATATAGTTGTGTGTGTGTGTGGGGGGGGGGGGGGGAAGGGGGGGGGGGGGGAAGGGGGGGGGGGAAGGGGGGGGGGGAAGGGGGGGGGGAAGGGGGGGGGGGGGCACCCCAGTACACAAGTATTTCATTGATACCACATACCCTATAAAGCTATTTAATACTGCATGTCTGCATATGTACACGTGTGTGTGTGTGTGTGTGTGTGTGTGTGTGTGTGTGTGTGTGTGTGTGTGTGTGTGTGTGTGTGTGTGTGTGTGTGTGTGTGTGTGTGTGTGTGTGTGTGTGTGTGTGTGTGTGTATGGGCGGGAGGTTAAGGGCCAGTAGTCTGTCAACAGTCTTATACTTTCTGAGAAGACATGCATGGACAACCCTTTGAGTGCTATCAGTCATTCCCATGTAGGGTACACCCCATCCTGATAGGCAAAACACTGCTCTTACTGTGGCTGATTACGGGACAGCCCAACCACACATCTGATAACTTCCCATCGCTTTTCCATTGGTTCTCAAGAGTTCTATTTAAACTATTGATGTATAAAGTATTGTATTAAACACTGACAGGGTTCAGCGTTCGATTCCCGTTGGGTCTACGCATATATATGCACTCGCAGTATTGTAAGATCCTTTGAATTAAAGTGTCCACTCAATGGCATACATATATTTATATATTTTCAATGTAGAAAAATCCTTGATGGTCTCACTTTTGCAACTCTACTCTTATTCCTCTTGTGTCATAGTTTGGTGTCCTTTCTCTGAGGAGGTAGTTACTGTCTCATTGAAGGGGTCAAACATGCAAGGTAGGAGAGCCATACACTGCTGTGGAGAAAGTACCAGTGTATTTTGCATGACTGTTGCTATCCCATTAATAAAAGGTTACAAGCCTTATGGCTCTACAACAGGAAACAGACCCATGTGACATTTACAATGCTTTTAACCTTCTTTTACAGTGCTTTTAACCTTTTACAGTGCTTTTTTTCTGCTCAATATCTCGTGATATTTGTGTGTCCTAATTATTTTCCAGCTGTGTCTGAATAACTGGCTAGCATGGTTTGATTCACGGTGAGCTTGGCATGGGGATTATTTATTATTTTATCAGTGGACATATTTGTGAAAAATAGGGGATTTGAACTTTAAAATATAGAGAAATGTATACCTTTATTTTTATGTTTTTAGGAAAACGTGACTCAACCACAAGTGCATGAAGTGTGGCAGCATAATATATTACTATAACTATTTTGCAACCATAGGTGAGCCCAACAGGACTCACCTATTACCAGGTGAGCTTCACTCTTATGCAATTGTGACGCAGTCTGACATCTTGACCCCTCCCCCGTTTACTTTGTAAATTAGAGCTGTGGGCCCATGAAGGGAAGGAATTTGAAGGAGTACAGCTTTTACTCACGGGGTTTTTCATAGCAACCTGACAAGTCAGCGCATGCTGTGGTTTTGTGTGTGTGTTTCAAGGTGCTGTTCTGTCCCAGTTGTCCATATAGTGTTATATATATACATATATATATATATATATATATATAAATAACCACAGCCATCATCCTTGCCCAGGTCAACAAGGATTGCTTGTCTTGCTTACTCTGCCATTTCCCAGCTTTCTATTGTGAATTGCTGACCAGTTGCTGACTTGAGTTTTTATTCCTGAGGCCCACTGGCGTTTGGCTGGCGATTGGCTGGCGATCGCGGTGCTAAAGAGCTCCAGAGGACTGGACAATGCCAGAGAGATTTACATGTCACTGATGTCATCACCTGCAAAGAATGGGATTCTGCCGTCCAGTACCAAATATCCGTGTTTACAATGTGGGGCCCTGGTAGGGGACAGGGGTGAAAGTATGGTGTCTGTGTGTGTATTGGTGTATGTGTGTGCATGTGTGTGTATTGGTGTATGTGTGTGCATGTGTGTGTATTGGTGTATGTGTGTGTCTGTGTGTGTATTGGTGTATGTGTGTGCATGTGTGTGTTAATGCGTGGCTTGCTGTGTTTTGTTTGTGCAAGGGCACGCGCACGTGTGCTTGTGTGTGTGTGTGTGTGTGTGTGTGTGTGTGTGTGGGTGCATGCCTTGTCTTGGGTCTGGGTTGTGTTTCTATGTACATGGTGTCGTTGCCTTTAAGGTTGGAATGGGTGTGTAAGACAGCGTGTGGCTTGAGGTTCACTATTGACTTCTAGCAAGTTCAGGTCACGTTGATGAGGGGATTTTTCACTGACAAGCAAAAAGGCTAACAATATTGGCGTGGCAATGCTCCTGCTCTCACATTTGGAAACTTCTTGAGATTCCTGAGATGGGGAAAGGAAGGTTGACACTATTGGTGACACACAGACATGCACACACAAGCACACAAAGAGTTTAGTCTCGTGTCGTCTCGGTTTAAGGATCTTCATCTTTCCTGATCAGTGTTTCTTACATTTCAAGAACATTGATACATGGGTTATTTTCCACTAGGCTTGATTGAACTCTAGGTGTCCCAGTCCCAAACACAGTACATATTTACAGTATGAATGACAACTCTAGATAAGAGTGAGCAGTGGAGCAACCTGTGTGTGTGTGTGTGTGTGTGTGTGTGTGTGTGTGTGTGTGTGTGTGTGTGTGTGTGTGTGTGTGTGTGTGTGTGTGTGTGTGTGTGTGTGTGTGTGTTACTATGGCTGTTGTGGATAAATGCATGGATGAAATTGAAAAACATTGCTCAGGCAAAATGTGTGTGTGTGTGTGTGTGTGTGTGTGTGTGTGTGTGTGTGTGTGTGTGTGTGTGTGTGTGTGTGTGTGTGTGTGTGTGTGTGTGTGTGTGTGTGTGTGTGTGTTACTATGGCTGTTGTGGATAAATGCATGGATGAAATTGAAAAACATTGCTCAGGCAAAAAATAAAAAAGAGAGAGAGTTGTAGGATTCAACTTCCACAGAGAAAGTGCCAATGACAACAGTCAATGACTGATCTATTGAACACAGCCACAATTACTTTGTTAATGTTTTGTGAAACACACATGTGAACTTCTAAATAAATACCATGGTTTGAAGGAACACGCAGATCATTCCAGAAATGGGCCAAATCTCTTGGTAAAGGCATGGTTTGTATGGGAAGCATGATGAAATCGGACTATTTGCTATTTGCTTCACTAGTCCAGAAGGTCTTGCTGTCACAACTAAACCAAAGGTGGGATTTCAAAATCACAGGGGGGTTGCCGGTGTAGTTGAAGTTTGTTTTGGGCTGCAGAGTGATGCGGATACTGCCACATTCATGCTGGCAGTAGAATCCTACTTGTAGGTCAAAATCACAATTCGCTACTAATAACGTATGTCTGCAAGCCCAAACAAGCCCTGCCGGCCACTACTCCCAAACTCATTATTGTTGTTGGTTTCTTTGCTGGAGCATGAGCATTAACTTGACATCTATCCTGCTAATCATATGTCTGTAATGCCTCTCCCTGGGTGGGGAGACATTTACAGTAAAGCTCTCCTTCTCTGCATAAAGAAAGAGTTTAGCTTTCAACAGTAAAGTGTTGACTGAGAATTGCAACACATTCAACACTCGTAATTACACCTTGTTGTGATATTGTGTCAAGATACACATTTGTCTTGACCCTTAATATCCTCCCGTCAAGCAGATGAAAACTGCTGTCTTCTTTAAAACCTAGAACCCACCTAACAAACAAGGCAGGCACAGCTGTCTGTTGTCTCTTCCTAGTTTACACAGTCTGGACTCTTCACTGGTTCAATATTTTTTTTATTTATATATATATATATATATATAGCATTTCCTTTAAGAACGAACAATGAAGATCACAGGTGGTGACCATTGCTGGCTGTGTTCAGACATGGGCCTTCAAGACAACAGACTCTTATTATTATATTATATTATATTAAGCAATATGCCAGAGGATTAACTTAATCCTGACTGTGTGTGGATGCAAGGAACATCTTTTCCATATTCCATCATAATTCTATAATCAAAACCAATACCAATGTTTTGTTGAGGTAATTTTCTATGTGACAATATTATAATTCTACTAACGTTCGTAAAAGTGTGATTAGAGTGTAAACTGATTTTAACTGTCTTGAATGTGTCCATAGCTGCATTTGCATACATAAAACATTAACAACATGTTTCCCTTTGCTGGAGAATTGGTTACATGAGCCCACACCTGGCCTATACTGTTAAACTCAGTCACAATATGCAGCGCGCGCGTGCACTCTCTCTCTCTCTCTCTCTCTCTCTCTCTCTCTCTCTCTCTCTCTCTCTCTCTCTCTCTCTCTCTCTCTCTCTCTCTCTCTCTCTCTCTCTCTCTCTCTCTCTCTCTCTCTCTCTCTCTCTCTCTCTCTCTCTCTCTCTCTCTCTCTCTCTCTCTCTCTCTCTCTCTCTCTCTCTCTCTCTCTCTCTCTCTCTCTCTCTCTCTCTCTCTCTCTCTCTCTCTCTCTCTCTCTCTCTCTCTCTAATAGCTCCTATTAAATAATTTCCCAAACAAACAGGCATTGATGTTACGCAACATATTAAACCTTATGACTAACACAACACTCGTATCGCGCATTCAATACAGATTTCATGCAATTGTAAAAATGGAAAAGAAAATGTGTAATTTCAGCGATCGAGCACACGTGCTCGTCCAGTTGCAAACACGTGCTTCTGTGTGGGGAATGTGTATTGAGGCTTCTGGGTGGATTTACAAATGCGTTCCTCCAGGAGGGCGAGACCAACGTCACCGTAGCTTTAGCTACGCGCGTGCCCATTGTACGTGGCTACTCCCCTCACGTCGTGCGTGCGCGCACCCTTCTATCGCGTGGTGGGGACATCCATATTGCTACTAGTGGTAGAGATAAGGTTGTAATTTTGAGAGGATATCGGGCGTTTTATATGTTTTAATTTAGCATTTACCACTCTGCGTCTTAGACTGAAGATTATTTGGTCTAGGGGTGGAGTGGAGAAGCAACTGATACGAGTCGATTCCGCCGAATACTTCATTTTTCGTTCCTAAATTGAAGGCGGATTCGGGGGTATCGCGAGGAAAGGGGGGAAATGGCCACTCAGGTGGAGGCTCTATTGCCCAACAATCCGCTTGTCACGCAAGAGGAGCATGGACATGCGAGCAAAGTGCTCCACGATGAGGTGTGTACGGAGAAAGGGGCGACGCAGCAGCGCGGCGCGGACGATGCGGGGAGCAGCTCCAAGGCGGGCGACCCAGAACGGGAGGGCGCAAGCACCGAGCAAGCCTCCAGACAGGCGAAAGGGGAGAGCAACAGCCGCGCCAAAGACCACTTCACGTTAGACCCAGTGGTTTCGAGCGACCTGACGGACGACACGGTGAAAGGCAACCCAAAGGAATTTACTGAAGCTCCCCCGCCCAAGGTGAACCCATGGACTAAGAAAATGAATGCGGTAACCGTGGTCAACGTGAACGGACAAGCTCATGGTTTGTATGCTTATGGTTTTTGTCGCGCCTGTACGAATCGTGATGGTTGCTTTAACGTATGCGTGTTGTAGCCGTTTGATGACCAGGCAAGCGGGCGAGTCCCCCTTTTTTTTTCTTTTCCCCCCTCGTCAGGCGGAGCTCCGGGTTGGGTGTTAAATGCGTTGGCAAGCGTTGGTCTCTTGTTGGGTCGACTGCAGTTTGGTTAGTTACCACCGGCTATAAATAGAAGAAGTGCACTAGTTGTGTCTAGGGCGATAACACGAGGGACCGGTGCAAAAACACACACACGTCAAATGGCGTGCCCAGGGTGGGCATAACAGTTGGAGGTGGCTGCACTTTGTGTGACCACCGGGTTTAAGCCGAGGTACACGATTGCTAAGACTCGTCGACTAATCCAATCGACTTAGGCATTTCTCCCACCAAGCTACACGCCTTGGGAGTCGACAACAGTTGTCTTGTTGTCAATTCGGGGAACGCATTGTTAGGTGTCGTCGTCCACGGTCGTTTTCGTGCCCCGGTAAAGCATGGGGTGGCGTGGCTGTTTTCAACATCTACGTTTCGACTGTTTAGACGCCTAACGTTCGGTCTCCATGTCCGCCCAATGTAAACTCGTGTTAAACAGCCATGCCCGCCCACTCCCCATACATGCCATTTAAACGGTTGACAACACTCGCTCGCGTTTCGTATGTGCATGTTTTTTTGTTGTTGTGTTTATTTCGTGTTTCGCATGGAAAGACTGCGACGTTGCGTGGCTGCTTTGCGGGGACATTTCATTTCCAGCGTTGTATCCGAGGAGGAATGCTGTCTGCCTAGCTACCAAGCTAGCTAACAATAGCTCAAAGTCCATTCTTGGCCTAGTCATTACAGCAAGGCCTTCTCCTTAGTTGGCTAGCTTAGCCGTGCTTAATTGACGCCGAGTGGTTCGTCTTCTCATATTGCACGACGCGTTTACGTTTAGCTCGGCATTATAACATAGCGATGCACCCGAAAGGCTGAACTGACCACCATTTAAAAAAACAACAAAAACAAAAAAAACGTTTGCGCTGTTAGCATTAAGACGAGCACCCTTGTTGGTGAATATCACGTGTTCACTCCACGTGTTCCTGACAAGCATGGGGACAATGGCGCTAGCGTTCAGTCTGCGGTTATGTTTTTGGATGCATAACGTTAGCAGTTGGACCCTTTTCGAAGGAAAACATGCCGTGCCGTACGCATGTTCGCTAGTAACTGCGCGATTGAGCTATTCTCAACGCAGCAGCCATATGCGAAGATGTCGCAAATGCATGACAAGCTAGGCTAACTAGCCAACAAAACACTGCAGTCATAAACGACTTATTGCGTGCGTCGAGAATTGATCGCACGGCCAGTTTGGCCATACGCGTTGTTAAAGGCTTAAGTCTATTGACAGTGCTTTGAAACTTGTAGACGTGAGCAGGAAACTGCCTCCAACGGTCCCACGATTCCTCTTGGCTCTTGGCAACGTGGTGGGCTTCAGAGTCGACGTGGTGTTGACTCCATGCGTGTTGTCTCCCGTGCTGACCATATAGCAACCCGCTCAACACCGTTGGTGTCCCGTCCCCCCCATTGACCTGCAGCTGTTTGCTGTATATTAGTGGTTAAATGTGTCACATGTTGGCTAAACTATTGTACGAAATGGTTGACCCCTGCCTCGTTGATGGACAATGTACACAACTTTTTATCACCAGGCTGGTTAAGCTGGCTGGCAGATGCAGTTGATTATACTTTGGGTCACGCACAAGTGAAGTATGTTTACCAGGTTATAGTCGATAGAAATGTATCCAAAGGTTGTACAATGGCGATCATGTCTGCTAGAATGACCAAATAAGGGAAACTGAATGTGTTCTTGCAGACAACCCTACGTATCCGTGTAATGTATTCCAGTGTTTGTAAGTAAGTGTAAATTAATGCAAAGCAATGGTTTTCATAAACACGCTTCTCTTAAGTCTAACGCCAGCTAAATTAATGTAATGTAGGTGACAACTAGTATTGTTGATCTAGTAACTAGCAATTTGAGGTTAAGCGTCTGTGGTTTCCATTGTTGTTGAAAGTCACGTTAAAACATGTCACAGACGCATCCAGTCATATGATATTAAAAGTACATTTGACTAAAACAGCGTTGAGCAACAGCAGAGCAGATCTGCACATTTCTCCTACCATATTCTGTGCAAAACCTCAGAACAAGGGCGCACACATGTGCCCTTGTGAAGTTAACCTCCTTTGTGTAAACATGTGTTTTGTGTCCTTGAGAAAGGCAACAAACCCAGAAAATGTTTGCATGTAATGCACTCCACTGAAGAGCACCCCCCCCCCCCCCCCCCCCCAAAGAAAATGTACGCATGAACTGGTGGAAGAGTGTACGGTTGTCCTGTAAGGTGACTTCTGTGTTGAAGTCCTGGTCAAATAGAACTGGTCTGGAGAGACCAATTGGTTCAATTTGATACATTAGCATTCCTATAATGGCTGCAGAAACATCCACAAAGTGCAAATGAGGCCAACTTGGTTTTTAAGAGTCAGTTTCGACAATGGTATTCCTTGAATTAGTATGGAGTAATCCGTACTTAAAATAGTAAACAAAAGTTTGAAATAAGAGAAAGATGGGGTTGGTGGAACGCTGTGTGATTTAATGTGATGCAGGGACACCTCTACTCTACCCCTTTGCGATTTGACAAACATTTCTTTTTGTATCCTGATTTACGAGGTGTTTGAGCAACGAGGTGGTCCAAGCAACAGGGCCTCAGACTCCTCGGCATTGCAGCGTGCCTCCATGTCTGCCCTGCAAGGAGGTATTCTCATGTTGGTGTTAGTTGAACATCCGAGACGCTCGTTTATCCCCCTTCAAAATAACATTTGATCGCTGTCAGTATAGTTATGTAAATTGCAAATGTTTGCAATCTTTCTTTGTATTAATGAAGGCAGATAGATTTATCATTTCACTCTACCGTATTTGGAGATCATGACATGGAATTGAAAATGCAAAGTAAGGCTTTAGCCAGACTATGACACTAGACATGGAAAGCAGAGTGCGCACCCTTTCTTTAAACGCTTGCTACTATACTACCAGGTAATCTTTTGGCCACCATTTTCACAGTAAAAAAAATGAAAACAAACCAAAAGGATTTGAATGTGATGGCGGCTAGTTATGTTTGTCAGTAAATAATAAATTGTATTTAAATAATTAGTTATTTACTTTTACTTACTTTTTTTGGGGGGGGGGGACAGTTTAAAATTGAGATGGTGATTATTCCGTTTCATTCCTTCATCCGGTTGCATTTACCTTCGTTCCGTCGTTCGTTCCATTGAGCACAGTTCAGTTCAGTGTTCTCTTTTAAGAACATAAGAAACGAAGCTAAAGCTATATGTAAAGGAGCCGAGAGAAGTCCAATCACTGCAGGGTTTGCCACAACCGTCTGTAGGCGAGGCACAGCGCCTCCGCAAAATGACCACCCCTGCAAATTCACGTTTCACAATATGATGACAATGTGCGCGTTCATGTCTGCATTCATTAAAATATATATACCCGTATAATTAAAATATAGGTTACTTTTAGCGTAATGTACTTTAATATAGGCTAATATAATAAACAGTAGGCTAATTACTATAGTACATCTATGAAATCATCAGTGGCCGGTCTCTGTGGGGACAGCGAGCTCCAGTATCTCTGATTATGCACAGTATTCACACCCCATCACGAGAAAACCCCCATGGCTAAAGGGAATGTGTGGCGTTTCTCTGATTAAAAGGTGTTGAATGTGAATGATGCAATTCGGCGTATAGAGAAAATGCGGCAACATTCAATTTAGCAGAACACTGAAAATGCACGACAGAGTATCAACGTAGAGAATCATCTTGCCCAGGGCGATTGGGTATGTGCGTAATCCCTTCCTGTGGTAATTCGTGTTTTTAGAATGTGCTGTAGGCGATCTAAGAGCTATCATTTGAGTATAGTTTCTTAAAAAATAGCATAGTCATCCGTCAGGTATTGGTGTGTGAAATGTAAGAATATATTTTTCTAGTTGACTGCATGTGCTGTATGAGACAATTTAGGTTTTGGACTGCTCCTATCAATTTTTCTCTGATTGTTTCAGGGAATCCATCTTGCCTGTCAATAAGTCAAGCTCCACCACAGGTGTGTGAAGGGAACACTTCTCAGTGGTAGAGAAACTTAGGGAGGGAGAGAGGGAGCCTTTTTTATGGGTGTTTATTTTCATAACTATGCTCTCCTGCTCTCTTTACAACTCTGAATCTCTCCTCCAGCAACCTCAATAACCTGTTATTATAATGCATATAATCTTTTAATTGTTGATAATTCAACCATTCCCATTTTAAGGCGTAGCCCTATGCTGCTGCTTGCCCCCCCCCCCCCCCCCCCCCCCCCCCCCGGCTAAACATTTTCTGGTGGAAACCCTGAGGGCTGTGCGCTTACTCTAAAAGGTGGTAGCACTGTTGCTAACAGGCTAAAGATTTCAGAAACATGAATACAAGTTTAGTAGCATACACAGGTGGACCGTTAAACAAAAATAATTTACTTATTGTTGACTCATTTGAACTGGTTCTTTACCAAATGTTTAAACTTGGGAAATAAACGTGCCCACTCCTAGTTGACATATACAGAATATCAGGGATTATCAGCAAGGGGCATGTCAGGTAACAATCTATAAATATGTTCACAAATTCATTCATTCATTAAACTTGGTGGTTCATCATTATTTCCAGCTAGTTCCAACTGCATGAGTTGCTATTCAGATGTGATTTCATTTTTTTTAATACACCGCACCGCTATACTGCTATACATTTCAGTTTTGAGGGTGGGATGTTCCTTGCGGGCGGTCATTATTGCAAAACCTCACAACCGCGTGGGGAACTCCACCTACCCTGGTTAACTCCACCTACCCTGGTTAACTCCGCCTACCCTGGTTAACTCCGCCTACCCTGGTTAACTCCGCCTACCCTGGTTAACTCCGCCTGCCCTGGTTAACTCCGCCTGCCCTGGTTAACTCCGCCTACCCTGGTTAACTCCGCCTACCCTGGTTAACTCCGCCTGCCCTGGTTAACTCCGCCTACCCTGGTTAACTCCACCTACCCTGGTTAACTCCGCCTGCCCTGGTTAACTCCGCCTACCCTGGTTAACTCCACCTACCCTGGTTAACTCCGCCTGCCCTGGTTAACTCCGCCTACCCTGGTTAACTCCGCCTGCCCTGGTTAACTCCGCCTGCCCTGGTTAACTCCGCCTGCCCTGGTTAACTCCGCCTACCCTGGTTAACTCCGCCTACCCTGGTTAACTCCTCCTACCCTGGTTAACATTAGATGCTGTGGCATCAGATAACTCCTTAACCTCAAAGTGACGTCTTTTTTCTCTTGTTTCATTCTGGCTGAGGGATGTTATTAACTACCCAAAAGTACCTTTTCATTTTGGTTGATGTGGGAATAGTAGGAAATGTAGGTTTTAGGTAGTTGGGTATGCTTTAAGTAATTTGTAATAGAGTGTTATCAAAACGGTTGCACTGTAACTGCGCTGTTGGTGTACACACATCCTCAGCAGTATTGGGAGAGTCTGTGGTCTGTACGGGAGATTATACAGCTGTAATGTTTATCAGTTTCTGCAGACCCTGATAGGAACATGGGTTCTGTGAAGCTCTTATTACTACAGGGAGGGGTGTGGGCTATTGGCATTGGTAAATATTGGGGCATTCAAATTGGGACCAACACGATTCAAACGGGCGGTCAAGGAATCTCTTTAAACCGTCGACATCGATTGCGTCTATTTAATTTCAATTTTTTATTGAGAATGCTGTGATTGGTGACCACACCATGAACCCTTTCTTTTACTTGACCACTTTATTTGACTCTAAGTCCAGGCCTTTAGTATATGGTTCAGTCCTGTCCTGTGTATTTAGAAATCCCGAAGGTTTGACTCAATGAGGTCAAAAGGATAGACGCTCCTCTATCTATTGAACTTTTTTCCAAAACATTATGAATGCATTTTCAGCAGAAAATAACTATTTTGCTGTTTTCTTTGCAGTATTGCCATGGGTTTTGTCATGCATCATCCGTCGGTTCACAATCATTAAAAAATATTAACTTAATAAATTGTAAAATGTTTTTATTGCATAGGTGTTTTTATTTTAATTAAAAAAACAGTTACCACCAGTGCCTCGACACCTCTCTCCTCACAAGCAACCTCTTTGGCGCCGACATAAGAAATTGTAACCTAAAAATAATAGGATGGTAACTAGGTTCTTGGGTTACTCCAGTTACGATCGATTATTTTTTTTTTCCTTTCCTGGTGAAACGTCATCAACAGTAGTGTGCGTGTCGTTGTTCACATTCTGTTATGGACATGGTGCATTAGTACATGTACCACCATTACATTCTTTGGAAAGGAAACCTGGAGTGGATCGTGCATGGTGTCTGACGTCCTTCTTTCAATCAATGTACACTACCGCTTGTTTTCCCCCAAATTGTACTGTACATACCATTCATACCGTCCACCCCTACCAATATCTGCTCGGTATCTGTTCTCAAACTCTTTTTGTAATGACCAAATTTCTTTACAAAAATTAAATGTATGTAGAAAATACTAACACTAACAGGAATTAAGTTGCACAGGTTAAACATCCGGTCCAAACATGGCCAACCATTGATCTCCACTGTCTTTGTTCTTTAGGTTTGTACTCTGCATGTGATGTCATCACACTGGTCACGTGACCCCAGTGAGGAGTCCTTGTGTGTGTGTCAGCTGTCTTGGCTAGCAGGCAAGGCTGTCTGCTAGCATGCACTTGTCTGGCTGTCAGTTGCTCCATATTTGGTTCTAGTGGATGGGCCTCTCTTCTGCCTCTGCTTTTGCCACTCCTGCTTGGAGGATTTTATGTCAGTCTGCCTGCTTGGAGAACACTCTACAAGGTGGTGCAACAGGCACTACTCATTGATACGTTAGATTAAGTTGGTGCTGCAATAATCCGGCTCTGAATCGCTGCCTTTACCTCTTCAAACCTTTGTGTTCAACTCATTTGAAGGAATGTCTGTAAGCATGCCAAACCACTTTGAAAAACAAATGAAAAGCACCATCTACCATGTACTTTGAACTTGTTATCAAGCAACTTTAAAGGGCTAACTGCTGATTGTTTATCTGTAGAACAGAGAGAGAGAGAGAGCTGTGGCAAGTAACATTTGTGCACCCAAGTATACATGGCTAAAAAGGTGTTTACGCTCAAACCGCAAAATCTCGCGGCCGTTTGGGTCCACAGCACGATGATACAACGCAATTTTCACCGTTAGTCTTTAAATGCCGTTAAAGAAAGGAAGAAGTTGACAAAAACCTTCTTCTACTTCTGCGGCGGATGGTGGGCCAGTGACCGCTGCACCGATGGCCTCAGCTGACAGAACGGCATAGGTCGGTCGGCCCTTTCTTGCAACGATCCCCTGCATTGCGTCAGCCTGAGTGTTTATTCGTCCAGTAGCCGCTCTGCTGCTCGTATCGGCTCTGCCGTAAATCCTTCGATCTTTCACGTTTTTATAGGCAATTCTGTGGAGAAATCGCCACTTTAAAATTCACGTAACGGAAAATTGGGGTCCGAATTTGCGGTATGTCGAACCGTGTTATATCGCGGTCTAAGTGCATATGCATGTTAATAAATAACTGATTGATTGATGTTAGTTTATATCATAATATGAGCTCATTGAGGTTGATAACAAAGTTTAAACAATGGTTTTTGAAGATGTCAATAAAAGATATTGACTATTGCCCAGTCCTTTCAATATCAGAGCTTCTGAAATGGGGATAAAGGGGTGGTAAGGGCACACCAACCAGCAGCAGTTGTGGGTGGCGGTCAAAGCTAATGCTAATAGTAGTCCCTGCCCATGCATGTGCACTGCAAGCCACGACAGCTGACTGTCCCAACTGGCAAACATGGAGGGGATGTGAAATTGGGAAACGCAGAGAATACTCATGCAGTGTCAAAGTGGAGTTTGTTTGTTTGTCAGTCAATAATGAATCGAAAAGGTAAAATAAGAGATTTGTGGTGGAAATTATAGGTTCTAATCCCAGGGCTTGACTATATCTTAATTGTACGTCATTTCTGTGGACCATACGACAGAAGTATTCACATGGAGACTGATCCGATGGTCTGTGTTGGCAACCTCTGAATGGAAAGTACAAGTGGCTTTTCTTCATTAATGTTGTATTGGTGTGATTCTTTTATTTTTTCTTATTTTGTATCTGGCCTTTGCTAATGGCCACGACCAGTCACTTTGCTGTGGCTGTTTGCTGTTGCCCTTTTCCATTGGCACATTTTGACCATGCTGAGTCAAACCGTGCCGTGCTGATTTTGTATTTCCATTACTGGTTTCAACGCCCGAGTTGTGCAAGAGTGGTTCCCGAGATGGACCATCTCAATGCTTGATTGGTTGTTGTTTTGTTGCTATAACTATAGAGCCTTCTTGAAGAGGTTAACGAAGGCAGATTGACGTGCAAAATCAAAATTACTTGTTGAAATGATCTTTCAGATCTAAAGTCAAGGACAATATTTCACCGTACTAGATCGCTGATATTGATATTCAACGTGTTTTTTTTTCTCCTAATATCAAGGAGATACTCTGGCACTCAGGGAAATATGTGTGAAACATTGTCCAATGTGTAAACAAGACTAAGCTGAATAAAATCATCGCAGATATCATTGCGTGTTCAGTGCGTCTGAAACAACCAAAATATATGAAATGTCTCAAACAAATCAATCAAGTTTCACGGTACGCTATAACAAACTAAATGGCCAACAATAAGTGTGTGTGTTGATGTGTCATGGACTCAAGACAAGCACGGCCTCAGTGAAAGACGCATCTTCAAGCCTTGTTGCAATGGAGATGTATATCCCAGCCGCGCTGGGCTTTGGCGCAGAGTCAAACCCAATAAAGCCAGGCCCGTGTAGAATAATGGGGAAAAAGGCATTACTGGTGTCCTGTCCTCTCTGACCTGGTAGTACTGTGTGGTGGGGGGGGGGGGGGGGGGGGTTGCAGTGGCAGAGTCTGGAGAGACGGCTCCTGTTCCCAGCAGCTGTCCCAGCAACTCTGAGGCCACACGCTGAACTGCCGCCACAGCTGGACACGTTGCTGTACTTATCTATATCAGAGTCCGGGAGCAAATCTTGGCTCGGAGGTCCTGTGGATTCTCTTGTTTTAAAATGAGACATTGCCAAATTTGTGCGGTGAACTTTAGTTTTCAAGATTTCCTGTTGTGCTGAATTTTCTCTTTTAAATCTCATTACATTTTAGATGACCACATTCTTTATCACAGTGACTAGAATTTTGGCAGCATTCTGATAAAGAAGTATTTCTCATACACAACTAACCACAGTGTCCAGTAGAGATGGGGAGTTTGAGTAATTGGCCCGTTTGACCCAACTTAACCGCCTGTGTAGGCAGCCTTTTTTGGGGTATTTATATTATGCGATCAATTTGCCTTAATTTCTTGCCATCAATCATTTCTTCTTGCCATCCTAACTATTGTGTTAAAGTTCAGTATTGCATTTACTTTATAGCCATTTATAGCCTGTCTAGAAAAAATCCTACATGATTTTTTCACAGACTACCGTGTGGTTATTTGTCGTCCTTGTTGGATAGACTATTTTATTTACATGACATGCACATTATGTTCTCATAAGAATGAGATGCACTTATTTCATAGGTCTACGCCTATTGTAGTCGTTATTTAGGTTCACATGCAAATTTCTCTTTATTTTGCTGTTGTAAAATTTCAGCTGGTCTGTTTTCTGCTCAATAACATTTTGCCAAAATAAAAGCCTATTATGCTATAATGTATATTTCTATAAGTCAAACATTGCTATGCATTTAGTTGGTGGTCATTAATCCAAATGCATGGCCGTGCATGCTGAAAAGGTTGTCCTTTAAGTCCAGGAACATTAGGATTCCGCGTGGACAAATGTAACGGCAGCAACCTTCCTCCCCGTGCTTGACTTATACTAGGGGAGCATGTAAAAAGGTTTATGGCGATACCATCCAAATGTTACTTTGGCAAGCCACGAGGGGAGTGTAGCCGGCCTAGGCTACACCTAAACAACAATTGCTAACTAACTCCCTACATCCTTCAGCCAATGTTTTTGGAAAGATATACAAAAGCATAAATAAAGTACCAAATAGAGTCCTTCATTTTAGGGCAGACATTCATGTTGAGGCACGGACAGGGAACAGAATGGCATAAAGATGATTTTAGATTAAAAGGTTGTCATCCCAAGCAAATTCAACGAAAGGGTTAGATTAGGTTAAGCGTTTCAGACATCGGGGTACCTAACGTCAATCTTTTCTCTAAAACACACTGTCAGGCGTACACAGTTGCGACGGTCCTTGTTTCACTGGTGTTAAAGTAATTCAGCGACAAGATAATTCATGCTACTGAACATCGGGCGTTCATGTGTGATTGCCAACGTTTACATTACAATGGGTCCCAATGGAGACACTCCTTTCTTCACACAACAGTGTTGCAGTTTACACATTTTTAAACCCGGTGTGGCAACCCGGTTCCACTACTCGGCAGTCTCCCCCCCAGTGAACACAAACCAGAAGTCCGTTTCAAGCCAAAGAGGTGTATTTATTCACAATTAAATAATACTTATAAGTTAGGCCGTGCCTAACGCCAAACTAAATCAATGAATGTTCGGGGTCCTCTCCGTCGCCTCTCCGGGGACGGTCAGGTACAGACGTCGGGGGTTCCCGAGGACCCTCCGATTACTTCCCCGTGTATTCCTCTCTTCAATCCTCTGTCGGGGACTGCCGGCCTCCAGGATACTCCTCCGTGTCACTGCCGGGCGTACTCGTGTCGCGACTCTCTCGCGTCTTCTCTTAGGCGCCGAGGAATCTCCTCCTCGTGGCGCAGAGATTCCTCGTCTCGCGACTCTCTCGCGTCTTTCTCTGTCCTCCGTAAGCCACGCCGGGCGCCGCTTATATTGGCGTCCTCTGCGTCGGCCCAGGTGTCGCCCATTCCGCAGATTGCCGTCAGCGGTAATGAGCTCCGGTGTGCGATATTCAGGGGAGCGGTGGTAAACACCGTCTACCACCGCTCCCCTGAGCCGCCTGGGGCGCTGTCTTGCGGCCGGGTTGCCACACCGGGAATAAACTTTAAAGCTTAGTAAAGAACAAATGTGGCACCATTCAATATAGCACGAATCCACTAGAGTAGCTAAGGAGGGCAGAAGGTTCACCAGCTCGGTGTGGTGTGTATGTGATCTCACACAATTCAGAAGCAATGTTTTAGAACTCATTTTCTAAAGTGTTCGAATCCCAGCTGAAACAGCGGGTTCACCCGAACTAAAAAGTTCTAGAACTTTTTAGTTTTTCGGTTCAGCCATTTCACAAACCATAGGAAAGTAAATATGCAAATTAATCAATTTAATCGGGGGAAAAAAAACAAAACACCCAGCCCTACACCCAAAATGTCCTTGAGTTTGACGAATAAAGGGACAAGCTTTATCAGAGCCTGGTACACATTGCCTTGATAACACCCACCTGTCAATTCTTACTGTTCACAAGGTGTTTTTGTCACCTAAGAAGAACAGACTCAAGCACTCATTACAGCTCTCTACTTATAAGAAAGGCTGGTGTATATAATGGTATTGCTAGGTGTAAGAACATTTCTGTCCAAAAGGACACAATTGCTTGAATAAAGTATTTGATATTCTGTCCTATATGTCGCGTTACCCTTCATTGCCATCTTTTTACAAGCATGGAGAAAATGCATCATACTGAGGCTAAAGGCTCTACGGGAGACCCGTTTTGACAAATCGGTAACAGAGGTTTTAGTGAAGCCCAGAGTTACGATGGTTCAATCACCCAGACTGGGGTTGTCCTTAAGGTCTTCGGAAGAGAGGAACACATTGTTTTAGGGGCCAGCTAGACAAAGGTCATGTACAAATGACTTATTTTCCTAAATTTCAGGGCTTTGCATTCTATTGTATTCTTATACATGGGCTATCACTTCAACGGCTGCAGATCTCGTGTTATGATTTTAAGTAGTCAATCGAGTAAACTATATCATGGTGAGATTCTTTATTCTTTATTATTAATAACATTAAAATGATGAGGAAATCTGCTTGCGACAGATATACTGCCTTCCTAAACTCAACCACATCCTTATTTCTATTTTCAAAAAACCTCACAAATGTCATTAGATTTGAAAACTCCAGCCCATGCAACTGTTATAGATGCATATTTTCAACAAACATGGGGATGTGTGAATTACGACAACAATAGGACTACTGTTTTTTTTTTCTTAGTACGCGATCCAGAAAAAGAGTGTGAAGCCGGTTCTCCAGTAAGATGCAGGCTGGTTATTTTCCTATGACCGAGATCAATGAAACGGGCTATATGTATAGCTAAGTGTAGCCTACCTTTTTATTGCGATAATCGTCTCATTGCCTGAACATAATGATGGCGCATGTTGCCCCCGATTCGTATAGCGCACAATTGTTTATCAGTCACGTGATCTGCTCCTGTAATCTGCACATTTAAAAAAAGCAATCGTTACTCACAGAAACCAAACACACGAAGCCCGTGTATCAACCCTTCTTAGTCATAAGCCTAAACATCCATAGCATCTGTGGCAAAAGGATACCGAAGGTCATGGCATGGGGATTTTAGTTTGATGAACAATATATATTCCCATTATATTGCTCAACAGCATGTTGAATGAAATGGATAGCTTAAGAAGTAGTATTTGGAAGACAAAACAGTTTACATTTGAGCCTTTAATAGCCAATGGCAACCTTATTTACAGCTGAATACGTTGGGACCGTCAGAGTGGAGTATAGAAGGGCCGTCAGAGTGGAGTATAGAAGGGCCGTCAGAGTGGAGTATAGAAGGGCCGTCAGAGTGGAGTATAGAAGGACCGTCAGAGTGGAGTATAGGACTGTCAGTGGAGTATAGGACCGTCAGAGTGGGGTATAGAAGGGCCGTCAGAGTGGAGTATAGAAGGACCGGCAGAGTGGAGTATAGGACCGTCAGTGGAGTATAGAAGGACCGTCAGATCTGTTGCTACCTATTGTATTTGTACTGGATTTTATTATTCTCCTTTGGTAACCCTTCCATTGTCTGAACATTTCTGAAACTTGGTGTTCCATTCCTTATTTCGCATGCTGAACATTTCTGCCCATTGGATCCATAATGTCCAATTAACCACAGGCTCAAATGACCGACAATTTCGTACACGTGCTCTATGGACATGTCTGATTAAATATTTGGTAAATATTTGCAATATTCAAGCCATCATAATTCCACTTCACAAGGGACCAGGATATAAACTACGTAGGCACATAGAAACCATCCCCCTGTGCAAAGGTTTGGGTTGATATTTCCAAAAATTGAATTTGAATAAATGCTAAGCTATGCGCTAATGTTCAAAATCGCATATAAACGACATTTGGTCTTGACCTCGTGACTCGGATCACCTCCCTCCCAATCACTTGGGGATACTTGTCTCATTGTCCCCTACTGACGTATCAGTGCGACTTGTCTGAAAAGGGTGGGGTAGGGTGGTGAGGGTGGGCTGTGAATACCTTTCATGGCTGCTAGCAGTCCTAGTTTAGGTTCATTCTTTTTCAGGCGCAATACAATTTGAGTTTATGTGCTTTGTTGTTTCTTGATACATTTAGGTGTGTTTTTGACCATGCATTCATTTTTTGTAACATTAAGAATCATATAATTGTTCATATTTAGATCCCGGTCATAGTGTTGTTAAAGCTTTTTCTTGGTATGCAGTAATCTGAGATTGTGCACACGTTAACCAGCTCAGAGTCAACTTCCATCACTTACCAAACATAGTTCAAGCAACTCCCATGGGACACTTTCTATTTAGAAAAAGATGCAACTATAAATAAAATATATATATAATATACAACATTAAGTGTGGTTATTATTTATATTTTTATTGATACACATTGATAAAGTCACCACGTTAGACTATTAACGTCAAGTGTAGTTGATGCTACGCTGCCCTGTTCTACTTTAAACATTAAACATAGTTTGAATAAACTCCGCAGCGGTCGTAAATCTACAGTAGGTCTAGTCACTTTTTGACACCATTGTGTCGCAGTCAAACATCAAAACAAGAACGGCCGTCAGTGCTACTGCACTGTGCCTTGCAACCAAAGTTCAGGCTAGTTCATCTTTTATGCATATTTATGTGTTCCGGGTGCACAGAATAATAAACTGTCAAATATTTTACATGAACTAACTTTAAACAAACAGGCAAAAACCTACCTGTTCCAAAATGTCGCTGATCAACTGGTCCAATTGTTCTTACAGAGGCATGCAGCATGTGCTACACACTCATTGCAAAGCAATGTGTTTTTTGATTTGGTTAATTCAGAGCAACCTAATGTGGGCAGAAGTGGTTTTATTTTCATTACCATAGCTGCCAGCTATGGTAGCTCATAGTGAAAATGCTGAATTTGTTAATGTAAATAAATGAATGCAATTAGAGACGTTAGTTAACTTAAGTGAATTAATTGTTGCAGATGCAGTATCAGAATTGTTGTTATATCCTAGTGTCCTGTGTTGTGAAAGGCCCCCAGTAGTATTTTAAGTAACCATTTAGAATCCAATCTACACTGTTCAGTTTAGGTGTATAGTATCCAACATAAAGCAATTGAATGTCACATGACATGAATCCAAACCCCCATTCCGTCAGCAAGTGGATATTGCAATGCATTGATCAAATTGTACTCTGAAACTTCAGCAGGACTGGGGTTCATGTTATGTCTGCTAGTTCCATTGCTGGCAATGACCTGAAAAATACATTGAATAAAAACAACTGCTTTGAGGCATGCTATATAATGCAACCCATGGACTATATTTAAGCAAGTATTCTAATTGTTATAGTCTATCAGTCATGAAGTTGAATGACCGGTTCATCATTGTTAGTTCAGGAACCAGAAGACTGACAATGTAACACTTCTTAGTGTTGAAATTGGGGGGGGGGGGGGCGGCGGCAAGTTATACTGACCCAATCGCACCTAATATGAAAACACTCTAAATTTCTGGCATTAATGGTTAAGGCTCCACTCGCTAAACAATATTTTGTTTGAACTACATATGCGAGCAGTAGTCTAATGTTGTCCTGGAGGTATTCTCACACTAATCAGAGCGTTCTTTGTTATTTGTTAAACATTGCTTCTTGGTTCGATGGGGAAGCGGATGAGACCATAATAAGTATTTTCTATTTGAAGTGTGATACGATACAATTGCGGCTGGTGTACAGCTACAATACGATGCATTGTTAGGACTGTGCCTAATCCCGTTCCACCAAGAGCTGCGAAACATTCAGTCCAAAATACAAATGACTTGGACCTCATGTTCCGTAAAGGACAATTCTGGGCGCTCAAACCATCGTTACGTTTTCTCCTGGCTTCACTCAAACCCCCTTTACCAATATAATTGGTAGATGGCTGGAAACACAAGTGTCATGTTTCTCATGCTTCCTGATGGTAGTTCACCTCAGAATGTACAGAGGTAGTAGAAAACCTGCGTTTATGTGGAGTTTGGTGGCATGGAAAGTTAAGTCATATTCCACTACAGTAAACTTAACTTCGCCTAAATACAACAGGAATTGTTAAGGGACATTTGCTGCTTAAAATGTATCATTAATTACATAACCTCTGAACCTTGTTTCATTTAACTTTAGATCTGTCATGAATTTTCATATCCTCCTAAAATGGTTATAGTACGATTTTTTTTGACAGGGCAGATTGTCACCATCAAAATGAACCTTTACAGTTAAATCAAGGTGTTTATACTGGTTAGATGTTTTTCCTGTTATTTAATAAGTTATATTAGGCAGCAAAATAGTCATTGTTCAACTGGTTTATGTACAAACTAAGACTTGGAATTGTGTGTGTGCGCGTGTGATCTTAACTTCAGTGTTAACTGCAGCAAATTATTACTCAGCCATGCATAGGTCTCTGCCTTCAAACTGAAAGTCAAGGTGCATGTCTATTTTCTACCACTGTGCAGGCTACAATGCAGCAGTTTTCATGAATATGATGCTAAGGGATGACTTAGAATCTTCAATTTTTAGTTGTCTCCCTAATAGGGACAGGTACCAAAACTGGCTGAATTATTGGCAGCGCCGGTGTGTGCGCTCTCAATGGGAACTCGACCCCCTTAAGTTCCTAGTTAAAACACACCGCTTTGAACGGGGTAGCCTACTTCAAACGATCATCAAATAAAAAAGGTGGGTTGTGCGTTGTACAAAGTTTCATTGAGATTGCACTGCGCTATTATGGGCTACTAACACAATTCAACTGCATGCAAAGAAAAAACACTATTCTGGATGACCGATGGCCAAAGAAGGCAGAGATGCTGATCTTTCTCCAGAAGATCTGTTAAAATAACGCTTGAGGCCTTTCTGCAGCCCAGCTGCATGCATACCCTGTCCCCATCCTTTAAGAGCACCGTTAAAGTATCAGATCGATAAGCAGTATCGATAAGAGTAGAAGTATTGTTCAAATCGTAACGATACCCATCCCTAGTCCCTGATGTCAAACTATTCAGCTTAACTCTTAGGTTAATGTTTTTAGGACCCAAACATTCCGATTATGCGTTTGGAAATGTGCACCATCTACAGTATGTCAAGATTCATTGCGCTGCTGTTTTAGCCCTTAAAGCCATTTCTATTTGAGCAGCAGCAATGTACAGCTATAACGAAGACAACCGTTCGCTTACACCCTGCAGTGTTTTTTCTATGGCGAAAGTTGCACGATATTTCAACGTTGGTTTCAACGGATTTGCAGTACAGTCAAAGGCCTGAGCGTTTAGCGATGGCCGTTTGTTTGAACCTGCGCTGCTCGAGACCACGCCGTGGGAAATCCACCGCCGACCTGGCGACGCCCACGGTGTCCCGTTGACGCCCACGGTGTCCCGTTCTCGGGTGAAGGTGCGTTTTGGGATTCATTTCAGATCGGATACTTCAGATCTGTTTTGGATTATCAGTAGGGAAGTCACCTTTATGTGAGGAGGAACAATGGATGGGATAGCTTTTTGACCCACTTTGGGGTGAGTAGAGAATGCGTGGGCCTAGGCTACATTTAACATATCGGGCTATGTCGGACCCCAGCAGAATAAGTGTGGGGGGGGGGGGGGGGGATATGGAGCGGCGCTCCGTGGCTTGTCTGGCGTGCTGCCCGCTTTTGAAGCTCCGTCGTACACTAGTCCCACTCGGCGCAAGGGTGGGTGCGAAAGCCGCGGACCTCCTGACTATAGTTGTGTCTTTTTGAAGCATGATTCAAATAGAACGTGTGTTTTTAACCAATTGGTCCGTTCAGAAATGAAGACGTCAGTGTCGGCGTCGCGGTGGCCCTGTTTTGGAGTTTGACGTGGTGGTGCTGTAAAGGACCCCCAAACATTCTTTGGGGAGAGCACTGATTGGTTGTCGGATCGTCTGGCGACATTAAGCCGGCAAATTGCAGTTTCTTATGGGCTATTTAAGGAGACCATCGGCCCTTTGTTGGTTTCCACCGATACTGATATATCTGCGTTAGGTCCATGCCGATAAATCAGTGGCTCTAATTTGTAGATGGCAACATTGATGTAGTTTGACTATATCCCAATATCATGAATTCATGCACAGTGGATTAGTGTCTTACTGGTTTAGTGTCTTTGGCCACCAGTGCAATAATGGCCCCTTCCATAATGCGATTACCATGATCTGCAAGCTTTGTGTCAGCAACCTTGTGAGGCCACAGTGTGCCGGTGAAATCCCCCCAACCTGCTAGTGCTTCCCATGCCCATGGGCCAAGATTTCTGTTCTCTACCCCTTTGGGTCTAGCATAATGGATAGTAGGGAGATTATAAGTAAATTGATGAATATCATCATTTTGGTTTCATTACCATCTACTGCACATAGTATTATGATATGAACATAAAACATTCAATTCTTTTTAGTTGATTCCCCTGAACCAGAAGTCCAAATGCACTGCGGTGGAATTCATTTAGATCCGGAAGAGAAGAGCCCAAATCCCGGAGGACATCAAACTCAAGACGTGAATAGTGTTGAGTTTCATCGCGTTCATAAACCCTCTCGCTACAACTCTTCTTTCCTTCATTCTACCAATAAACATTTCGTTCTTGCTAAGTAAATAATAATATTGGGCTCAAAAGGATATTGTGTTAACGCAGCTTCTCGACGGCGTTATTATAATTAGCCGCGTTGTCCGTGGCGACAGAGAGCGTGACTCACGACTCGCGTTGTAAGGTCCTTCTACATTGAACGCGATTTGTAAATTGGGATTTTTTTTTTCGCACGACAAAAACATTTCAAATCACTGATTTCAACGGGACTGTACACATACAACGCGATTTCCGTTTTGCGAAAAACGACATTAATTTTATTCGCACCACGGTCAATAATTCTTTGCGGCTCTAGCCAGGGAATAAATCCATTGAACCAATCACATTCGGGTATCTTTGTCATGGTCACCATGGCCACTGTACAAGTTGTAGGACATGGCGGAGGTAACAGCCTATTTACGTTTCTCACACACAGTCCTCTTACTGCATCCATAGTGGTAAACTACAACCACAGACCTATAATCATCGCTGTCTGTTATATGTATTGATCGTTCATCTCGATAGCAGTCGGCGCTACAAGCCAATGTTTAATTCGCACCTCGGTACGTAGGTTGCTTTTGATAACATGAAGGTGTGCAGTTGTATCGCAACAGTTTTGTTTTGGATACCAACTTTCTACGAAAGAGTGATGGCCTGTTTTAGTTATTGAACAGGGAAACAACCTAACAAAAACATGGACATATTAGAGAATGCACTTATCATAGTTCCCCTCATCCGTGAGCAGCCATTGGCTACACTATTTTATACTTAGATTAAAAAGCTAAATCCAGTATGATTGAATCCTCTAAATGTATATAATAGGATATGTTGGTGAAAGGACGGAGCATAAGCTCGTCTTCACTAGGCTATATAGGTTGAGTATTCCTTCTGTCTTTTCACTGGCGTGATTATTATAGGAATATGCCGCATATTCGCATTGCGGCTGATGTAAATAGTTTAACGTGCGTGAAAACTTTGTTTATCAGGCGTGACTTGACAAAAGCATTTCGATAAAGAAATACACATTTGAATAGTAATTTCAGCATTCGATTAGTATATATCTTTTTTACTATTCGATTTATATTAGACTCCTGAAAGTGTGTGTGTGTGTGTGTGTGTGTGTGTGTGTGTGTGTGTGTGTGTGTGTGTGTGTGTGTGTGTGTGTGTGTGTGTGTGTGTGTGTGTGTGTGTGTGTGTGTGTGTGTGTGTGTGTGTGTGTGTGTGTGTGGGGGAGATGTTCTCGGCTAGCAGACCATTACTTTCCTTCACTGAGAGGTCTGTTGTGAACGTTGATTGGCTCCCACAGACCCGTGTTGTGTCCTCATGGTCAGCATGCAGGCTGATTAGCTCCTCAGTTGCTGCCTTGCCAGTCAGTACTAGGGACACTAGCGTTGGCCCCCCGTCGACCCAGTGCAGTCAGTCATGTCACTATGCATTTTTGCTCCCCTTCAGCTAATGCATGGCGAATCTAATTCCCCCTCTCTCGTTTGGCGTGGGCTATTTGAACGACGTGGTCGCCACGGCCAGCAGATAAGGACTTTGGTGACTTGTTTTCTGTAGGCTAGGTTTTGTGTGACGCCGCATCAGATTTTGTTTTCTTAGTCCAAAGTGTGGGGAATTTGAAGTCTGAACTTTAAGTGACCTTACAGTCACGACTTTTGAGATATGGCGGTAATATGTGATTTTCTCAATTTGTGGTTCAATGTAAACCCCTCTGGTTTTATATAGGAAAATACAGTAAATGCCGGGAACATTGCAGAAGTGGATATTACTGCTTATATGAAGCGCCGCGCGGTCCTTGCCTACATTCTCATGTGACCATGCCTCTCGTGTGACCATTCCTAAGTGTCTGCCTAGTGGCCTTTGTGTTCGCATGTGCTCTAATGTCACATGTCTGTTTCCACAGAGCCCACGGGCCCAGCCAAGGTGGTGAGGGCGGGCAACCCACCCAGGCCCAGGCGAGGGGGAAAGGTAATGGCTACCGTTGGTGTGCAGTACATACACACGTATACAATTATGGCTTATTCTTACATAAAGTACCCAATGTCTTACACAGCTCTATGGCTAATTTACTGGACTTTGGTACTGTCATTCTATGGTGAATTGATCTTCTAATCCGTTAGGATGTATTATAATGTACCACAATGCATTACTGGTATCCAGACTATACATAGGTTTGACGACCTAGACATAACATTTATTATTGATCTATTTTTTCCATAAGGTCTTGAGCTTTGTGTACTTGCCCACAATAGCTAAAATGCTTCAAATTGGCTGTCAAATATCAATGACATAAACACAATTGGGAAAAACAAGTCAATTCGTTTTTCTTTTTCTTTTTTCCTTGTATGATTTGGACATTAATCTAGGTTGGAGATTTTGGAGACGCCAACAACTGGCCAACTCCAGGGGAGATCGCTACTAAAGACACACAGGTGGGTTTCTCTTTGTTTGAACGCTGGCTGGCACATCAAGCATCACTAGCCAACAACTCTGCAAGTCCAATTATTCCTCATTCATAAATAAGTGAATAAAAGCTTAGTTTTTATAGTACTTCAATGCGTTATCCAGAAGGAAGGTATTATCCCACTCCTGCTGTGCAAGCAGTGGGGGCGTTGTATTTAGAGAAGCTGGGTATTTAAGATGTGTAAGGCTGTTTTATTACGCAGCTACACAGGATGGTCCTGCAGGCCCAAACAAAGCAGTGTGTTAGATGCTGCCGGATAGGCGTCGTCAGCCCCGCTGGCTTTTGGTTTCTTTTTTATAGTTGCGGTAAGCCACTAACTTGGCTGGTCTGAGGGGCTATGTTGAGACGCAAGCAAGACGGTCGTTCTTGCTCAAAAGACCAAAGTTGCGCTACAGATATCCACATCCATGGAGACCGTGTATACTATACAAGCATGGATTATTGGAAACATTTGGTCATTCAGTTGAACTAAAAAAAGATTTGCTACTTTCCCCCCAAAATATTAACGTGGTCCTATATCATAAAACAACTTTTTCTCTCTAACCCAGATTTTTGTTCACTTTTATGTATTTTATCTTTTTAGTATGCAAGACTGAATTAAACCCTAATTTGACACTGCGATCCACACATTTGCCATCCTATGTTCTGGGACAGGATAGCGCACTTTGGGCACCTGTTCAGAAACCCACCACTAAGTCACTGTGTGTGAACGTCGTATTCAGGGCATAGTCAGCCTACACAGATTATCTGCAATCTACATTCAAAACGGCTGTGAATCTCTCAATGCTGGATTAACTGCGGTAATGTTTTGAAAGTCAGCATGAGGAGACCTGGCGGTGTGAATATCATTTTCTGCAATAATTTGATGTGTACCGCCAGTAAATGATGCCTGTTATGTTAACTGAAGTGTATACAATAGAGATGAGGCACTGGGATGGAACGAAGTGTCACTTTTATCAAGGTTTTCCTTTCCAGGTCCCAGGCGTCCGTTAGGGTCTTGATGACGGTGTCAAGTGGCCAGTGCAATGTGTCCTCTTATCTTCCAGTAGTAGCAGCAGGACTAGGCCATGGGGTAGAGGGCAGGCTTCTATTTCAGACCCGTGTCGCGAGCAGAATGACCCCACTGACACCCACCCCTCCACCATCTTGGGCTGGCCTGTTGTAAAGAATGAATAATTACATATATTTATATGTAAATACAAATCTAGTGTAGAAGTAGTTGCACACTGTTTTACCAATTTGAAATGGCAAAACGCGATCATGGTAAATATTCACACCACGGTATACAAATGTTGTCACTGTGTTTATAGTAGTGAATTAGCAGAATGAGTTGTTATTCTTATTTTAGACGGGTGAAGTCGTTGAGGTTCATGAGGGACATGCAGTGTTCTGCATGTGTGAGAAATGCCAGTGTAACAAAATGTAGGTCATGGCATCAGAGCCAGGAATAACCAGGGTTAGCTCTGTGTGCGGGGGGGGGTTCTGTGGATCTCAGGTAGCTGGGCATGGGGGGGTGAAGGCTAGGGCCAAACCCCAGGGAGGGATGTCCTTTTAGGGATCCCCCTCCCATAAAAGCGCCCCTAGGAGGTGGCTGTTGCTGCTATTCTTAGGAGTGTTAGGAGTATGCGGTTCCCCCACGTAACATTTCAAAATGTGAATCACTTGCGTAATGTCAGCGTGTGAACTGGCCACTGGAACGGGATCCCTGGCCCTTCTTTGTGGTGGCAGGGCCCTCGCATTTCACTGTTGGTTTACTCTACAGCGCAGGCGAGGCGATGGGCTACCTACTAGGAAGGTTAAGCCTGCAGCGTATCATTCTGTTCTTCACTTCAGCCGTCACTTGGTTTTACGTTGAAGGACTTATTAGCAGGAGTAATGGTAATGACACGCACCGATCAAACTCCTCAAACCGCCCTTTTGTTCAAAAGGTAGAAGGGTGTCAACAATTTCCCAAATTAGTATGGGGAAATGAAAAAACACATTGAGCTCTTTGTGGATGTTTTTTTTAATGATTATTTCACGCATGTACCAACATAAGGCAAAGTCTCACGTCATTTTGTGCTTGAATTAATGAAATGAGTAGAAAAGGGAGAGGATGAATACATGTCAAGCATGTCAAACACGGGATTCAACAATGGCCCAAAAGGTGTGGGCTGAAGCCAAGGCTTATCACTTGTAGTAGTTATGAACCAACGCAGTGGCTGCAGTAAAACCAGCTGTGGTGGAGGTTATCTTGACAAGGGGCTCGGCCTCCCTCTCGTGACTGATGCTCCCTTTCTGTTGCTCTTTTCACCGTGGCCTTTTTGTCTTTGTGCAAGGTGGGGCCACACACACACACACACACACACACACACACACACACACACACACACACACACACACACACACACACACACACACACACACACACACACACACACACACACACACACTGTGGATGTGATGAGTTTGTCATGTCTCTTCTCTGACTGCTTCAATGGAGAGAATTGAAACACCTCTGATCCCAGCCCTGTAAATAGACACGTCAGTCTTTTTCTCTTCTTGCCTTCTCTCATTGTCTCGCTCCCTCTGGGTGTGTTCCCTAATGCCTCCGACGTCCCTACCCAAAAGAAGGTCAACAAAGCAGCTGTTTGTCTGTCTCTAGGCTGAATCCGATAATGCTATCCCCAACGGATGGTACACTCTCCATGCGCCTATAGTCACGTTAGAAGTCTCGACAAACAGCGCAAGTACACAGAGCTTTTAGGGTCGCTGAGAACATCGGTTACACCGCAGCACATCCCAGCAGTCTTGTGCCCTGGGGAAAGGAGCCAACGGGAACACGGTGGGCCTGCTGTCAAGAGTTCTGCACAGTGCTGTTGGCTCCAGCAGGAGCCTTCTGCGGTGGTGTCACAATGATGCTGCATTTTCTTCACCCTCTTGTAATCTCAAAGTTATCCTAGCATTGTTGATCGGCTAAATGCATACTGACCGTTGAGACACATACACCCCCCCCCCCCCCCCCCGATGTTTATACCCTGTTCCCCTAATCGTGCGTAATTCATATATGTGAGTATGAACCTGTTATTAATTCATATGGGGAGAGTAGTCTGGAGGTGGCCATCTTTTGAGCCACTGTGTGTACTTGAGATGTGTTGTAGGTTTGAAAGTGTGAGGTCCGCTGTGGTCCCAGTGTGTAACCCAGGACGATCACACCCCATTCTGGGCCATCACCGCAGACATGAGCCTGTGCCACCCATGCCTAAGGTGTTCACAGTCATCATCATCTCCCCCCCCCCCCCCCCCCCCCCCCCCCCATCCCATCCCATCCCATCACCACCACCACCATGGATGGCAGACAGCCCGTTCCTGCACATAGACATGTCATTTTGCCAATGAGGTTTACTGTGTGTGTGTGTGTATCTCCCCCATCATCCTGTCTAAACTGGCCTTCCCTCCCTCTGCTTAGGTGGAGGTAGTGGCACAGGCGGTGTCCTGCCCACCCATCGTCAAGCAGGTCCGAGACTCTCAGAGACTCCCCGTAAGTTCACCCTGACGGCTGCCTGGGGAGGGGGGGGGGGAACCTGTCCACACACACACACACACACACACACACACACACACACACACACACACACACACACACACACACACACACACACACACACACACACACACACACACACACACACACACACACACACACACACACACACACACAGGTCACTGATGGGTTTTCTTCAAGCACACAAGAAACACTTTCTGACCGTTACCACGGCAATGTTCTGAAGACATTAACAGAACGAAAATGGAGCTCTTCACCCGTCATCCAGAGGGCCCAGTGAGACCGGCATACAGAGTTATTGCTTGACCCAGGATGTTGTGGAGGTCTGGGTTTAAATGAACACTACTGGGCCATGCTGATGAAGGTGTTTTTTTGGGAGCAGTGTGCACTGACCTTGGGTTGTGTCAACTATTGCGTGTTCATTTACTCTGCATGGTGTGACTTGAGTGATTCAGTTCCTTGGGAATGCTGTCTTATTAATGTGTTTTTGCTTTAACATTGCGCCTCCTACTCCTACTTCACTGTTACTGTTGCTTCCACAGCTGGGATTTACCAATATAAGGGCTGTCCTCAGGAAATCTTTTTCTCCAGATTATATATTTGAAATAATCTGATATGCATAAAATCGAATGTCTAACCATCACTTTATCATTGCCCATATAAGAACTCGTGAACTTGGATGAATGAAAGGCACGGAGCGATACACATGCTTCGTACCCTGGTCTGCTCAACCGGCTACATTCCACACTGAGGAGGAAAGTAGGTTGTGTCACAATACCCCAGGTCGGTCAGCACGAAATGGTCATGTGGAAATTCTGAATACCTGATTAAATAAATCATGTTTTACAGAATTATTAAATACAAGCTGTGTGCTCAAACAACCAGAGCACTGGGCACCAGAGCTTTTTATCGCCTTTTATCAGCCATTGGGCCGTGTGACTGGCTGCAGCAAATACTACGCAAAGCAGACCTAGGTTTTAGTTTGTAACTAAGCAATGACTTGGTCTCCAAGTATCTGGATATTGTGGCACCACCACTTTCCCCAATCACCCCTTAGCTCTCGAGGTTTTCCCTACATTTTCAAGCCATCCCAAATCCCACTCTCCGGAACGTCTGCCTGGGCAATCACCGTGTTGCAACAACACAAGGGCACGAGAGAGGCTACATATTTGTTTTTATTCCAGGCGATGCAGATCAGCAGGTATAGGCAACAGGGAAACTGAAACAGCTCAGACATACGGTCGACGAAATTGTTTAAATGACCAGAATTCAACTGAAAACGATGGACATTTTTGTCAGCGCCCCAAGGCGGAGCCTGGTGCAGTGAGTGTGTCGCTTCAGCCGTTGTAAATGGTGGGAACACTGAGGCCTAGACAAGCACTTTGAAAGGAATCATGAAATGTATGTCTAATTATTGGGTTAACTGAAAAATTTTCCCCTCAATCTTCTGACCTAAACTGAAATGAAATCGTTCAGTTTAACGGCAAAAACGTTTTTTCTTTTTGCAGTTAAACTGAACAATTTCATTGTGTAGACTATGATTTATATTAACAGGATGTCACCGAAGCAAACCGCCATGCGTCTGTTTAACTGGGTCTATAGGTGGGCTGTTATGTTGTGGGCTACATGAAGCCACATTGGTTTTTCTTGTGTGGGGTCGTAAGAAGGCTCAGTCTAGGTAGTGGGTAGTTCAACCTGATCCCACTGACTTCAGCAGAGTCCTTCTGTGGAGAAGGTGCGTGTCCTTGTCCCTTTTCTGGAGCACATCGTCTGTAACCCGCGCTGCGTTCACTTGAAGCCTACTGTTTTTGACTAAACTCAGATTACGGGCGCTGCTGTTGGGTCAATGGCACAGATAATAAGCCAACCTGTCTGAAGTGTGCACCAAGAAGAACTCTGTTGCATGCTGTTTCACGTGCTAGCTCAGCCAAAGGCCTTTGGACTGGGCCTTAAGGCGTCGAAAAACGAATTACTGGGTTTAGCAGAGTACCCGTTAAAAGTCTCCGGTTAATAGATTGGGTAGGGCTTCATTTCTATTTCACATCGGCTTCAGCGTAACGTTGTCGTCGGACCCCCCCCCCCACCCCCCCCCCCCCCCCCTTGATATTCACGAGGCCTTCCGATGAGACCTGAGATCCAGGAATCGGCTGGTTCGAAACGGCGTGCGCGCTTAAGCACTTGGCAGTATCCCGCCATCCACCCTGACGTGGCGAGGTGCCACATCAGCAGACGCTGACTCTGAGATACTTGGCATTTTGCTCGAAAGACGCCGAAGCGCCGTTTCCTTTATCGGGATAAAGGTACGGCTTCGGCGCCGTGGCCGCGGCCTGGTCCAGCCCCGCCACGGGCTCCCTCCTGCGGCGTGGGGCCGGTCCGCTCCGTGTTGACACCCATGCTCTCTCCGCAGCCCCCCAAGAGGACGGCGGTGAAGAAGGAGACCAAGGAGAAGAAGGAGAGCAACGAGGAGAGCAAGGAGAACCTGAAGGCCAAGTCAGACGACTCCGGGGAGGAGAAGAACGGCGAGGAGGACTCCCAAAAGAATGGGCAGAAGAAAAAAGGTACATGTGAAGGTTGATTTATGGAGGGATAACGGAGTAATCATTCCTTTAATATATGTGCCACTGAAGCCCTATCTCTCGCATACACACATGTAAGTACATGCTCACTCATCCAGCAAATGTCAACAATTTGCTAATTAAAGTGACACATCCCGATGTACATATATCTTTCCTCTTTAAATTCTGGGACTTTTTTCTTTCTTTTTTTATCTCATTCCAAGGCAGGCCAATGGCATGTGGTACTTGGCGTCCATCTCACTTTTCTAAAGGGATGGAGCAGTACATGCTCAGTAGCTTCTTAAACCTTGTTTTAACACGAATAAACATGTTGTGGGACCTAGCGTTTTGTAGACTTTCAAACATCACCCAATACCTGCCACATGTGACTAGAAAATGTTAAAAGAAAAGAGAGAAATTCACACGGTGAAGTGGAAGTGATAAGAAACGTGCGATACACCAATGAAGTCTTATTCGTCACAACGCCCGGGTGGAAAGCCCAGCCAACAAATCAGCTGAAGTTGTAGTTGTTTGAAGTTGTTAACAGTGCCTACAAGCCAGCCGGGTGTAAGTCAGAGCAGTAGCTACAGGTCAAAGATCCTGTGCGGTTTCCTTCCACTTCAATCTCCCTTTCCCACAATAGCCGTCCTCACCGAGTCCACTTAAAAGAGAAAGAATCCCTTCCCGGTGTTTCCGTGCGGCGCGTGAAGTGTTTCTCCCGGCCGGGCCTCCGTGTCGGGCCCGAGAGCGGGACCCAGCGGCGCATGTGTGGAATGTGGCGCCCCCTAGAGGTGTCCCTCTGCCGCGCTGCACTCTGCGTTGCTTTTTTTCTAGCCGAAGCCCACGGCAAGTGGGCGGCGTTTCGTAAGAGTTGGGCTGGGGGTTAGTGCAAGCAGCGGGGAAAGGCTCAAATTGCAGCCAAGGAAGTAAGTGGGTGTTTCTGACCTTCAGAACGGGATCACTTTCCCAAGAGGGATCGCTACACTTTTTCCGTCTTGGACTTCTGCAGTCTCTTGCTTTCTTTCTCTCGCTCAGCATGTGTCTCGCTGTGTACCTCTTCCTTTCTCTCCCCGTAGATCTCCCATCACTCCCTTTCTCTCCCCGTAGATCTCGCTGTGTATCTCTCCCTTTCTCTCCCCGTAGATCTCGCTGTGTATCTCTCCCTTTCTCTCCCCGTAGATCTCGCTGTGTATCTCTCCCTTTCTCTCCCCGTCTCTCTCCCCGTCTCTCTCAAACTACACAGTCAGCAGATAAGCACATGGCCACGTCATTTAAAATTTTCTACTCTTGTTCATGGCTTCAGTCTCTGCACACTCCCCACAGCCAGACCCCCTCGGCCAGCAGAGTGCTGGCTCACCCTGCTGGCCAGCACATGAACTGCAGTAGGCGGGGCAATGTAGTTGACGCAATTTTACATCAGCACTATCACTGCCGTGATGCGACACATAAGACGAACATTGTACAACGGTATGGTAACCGTAACGCTAGGACTAGTGTGGTTTTAGGGCGGAAACATGCTGCGCAAGTGATGAGTTTCTCATGTCTCTTCTCTGACTAAACACCAATGGAGAGAACACAGAACACCTCTGATCTCAGCATTCAACCCCAACCCGTCGCTCAGGTTTCATTACGTCATTGACACGGAGTCCCATTTGCACATCGTCCATTTGCAAACCGTTCCGCCCCAGAAGTAGGCTTCTCTGAAAGGGGGAAAACCGCAGCTCTCACCTAACACACTGTTGTCCATGCTTGTGTGTGTCCCGTCCCCCGTCCCCGACCGACCAGGCCCCAAACACAAGTGGGTCCCGCTGATGATCGAGGTGAAATCGGAGGGCCCCCGGGAGCGCTCTGCCTCCAGGAACAACAGCAGGCAGAACGAGAACCCCCGCATGCCCCCCAACGCCAGGAACGACCTCAGAGGTACGGAGGTCATGTGACCCGATAAGAGGACGGAAGGGTGCAGTGCCCTGCACCATGTTGAAATGAGTTGAACCAATCCTTACGCCGCACGCTAAAGCATACATGTACACTGTCGGTTCTAATTGTTTTAAACAAATACTGTACAAGTACACTACTTGAGTAAATAGCACATAGTGTGTGCGTGCGTCGGTGTGTATTCGTTTTAATTAAGTGTTTCACTTTGTAAGAGGAAGGTAAAAGACAGTGTGTGTGTGTGTGTGTGTGTGTGTGTGTGTGTTAGGCTTGGTTTGTAGCACGGTATAACAATATATATATATACCAGGGTATTTAGAAATACCAAAGGTATAAAAAAATACAGACACACTTTTTTCCGACAGCTTATTAATACATTTTTGTTATTTCATTGTGTATTTTGGCAAAGTTTTGAAGAATGATATATAATAGTCCAAAAGAAAGTGTCTGCCGTTGCATTGTTGTTGACACTGAAATAGGTCGTTCAACAAAGAAGGGGCTTGGCCCTCTTGGGCGGAGTCCCCCCCCCCCCCCGCACGTTCGACAGGTTTTTACTCTAATGACTCCCGGAACTTCCCCACATCTACCCCACAACGGTGTATGAAAACAACCACACATCTCGGTAGCAGTTTGTCGTTTGAAAGTATACTATCTGTTTAAGCTAGAAAGCTATTGGCTATTCTACAGATGTCCGTTACAGCGCTGTGACGCGGGGGACTCCACCCCCCCCCCCCCCCCCCCCCCCCTGTGTGTTTAGCGGTGTCTACCTGCCCAGGAGACGGTCGGGCAGCAGCACCCCAGCGTTTGGTCATGGTACCTACAAATTAGGCGAGGTACCCTGGCCTAAACGAAAGCCAAACTAAAACGCAGTTAACCCGTCTCATATGTCTCAGTAAATAACAGCGTAACGCACATAGGCTATATATACAACAGGTTAAACTGACTTAACATAGGCTATATATACAACAGGTTAAACTGACTTAACATAGGCTACATATAAAACAGGTTAAACTGACTTAACATAGGCTATATATAAAACAGGTTAAACTGACTTAACATAGGCTATATATAAAACAGGTTAAACTGACTTAACATAGGCTATATATAAAACAGGTTAAACTGACTTAACATAGGCTATATATAAAACAGGTTGAACTGACTTAACATAGGCTATATATACAACAGGTTAAACTGACTTAACATAGGCTATATATAAAACAGGTTAAACTCAAGCCGTGTGCGTCCGTGCTGTGTATGTGATGAGTTTCTCATGTCTCTTCTCTGACTGAACTGCAATGGAGAGAACACCGAAACACCTCTGATCTCAGCGCTGCAGCCGCGCGTGCTACACCTCTGATCTCAGCGCTGCAGCCGTGCGTGCTACACCTCTGATCTCAGCGCTGCAGCCGCGCGTGCTACACCTCTGATCTCAGCGCTGCAGCCGCGCGTGCTACACCTCTGATCTCAGCGCTGCAGCCGCGCGTGCTACACCTCTGATCTCAGCGCTGCAGCCGCGCGTGCTACACCTCTGATCTCAGCGCTGCAGCCGCGCGTGCTACACCTCTGATCTCAGCGCTGCAGCCGCGCGTGCTACACCTCTGATCTCAGCGCTGCAGCCGCGCGTGCTACACCTCTGATCTCAGCGCTGCAGCCGCGCGTGCTACACCTCTGATCTCAGCGCTGCAGCCGCGCGTGCTACACCTCTGATCTCAGCGCTGCAGCCGCGCGTGCTACACCTCTGATCTCAGCGCTGCAGCCGCGCGTGCTACACCTCTGATCTCAGCGCTGCAGCCGCGCGTGCTACACCTCTGATCTCAGCGCTGCAGCCGCGCGTGCTACACCTCTGATCTCAGCGCTGCAGCCGCGCGTGCTACACCTCTGATCTCAGCGCTGCAGCCGCGCGTGCTACACCTCTGATCTCAGCGCTGCAGCCGCGCGTGCTACACCTCTGATCTCAGCGCTGCAGCCGCGCGTGCTACACCTCTGATCTCAGCGCTGCAGCCGCGCGTGCTACACCTCTGATCTCAGCGCTGCAGCCGCGCGTGCTACACCTCTGATCTCAGCGCTGCAGCCGCGCGTGCACAGGCACGCCGGCGTAGCCGACTGCGCTGTGGGAGGGTTTGACACGTGTGTGCGACTGCAACACCTCTCTCAGATTGGCACAGTCAGAAGTACGAGCGGGAGTGGCGGGACGACCACGACGAGGTGTCGAGCGTGAAGAGCGAGGGGACGCCGTTCCGTGGCGGGTTCAGAGGTCGCGGCCGGGGCAGAGGAAGGGGCCGAGGGCGTGGCCGAGGAGGAAGAGGTAGGTTTCTTACGAGGAGCGTGTATGCACACACGCCTATAGTACTACCATGTTGTGTCAGGGGGGGCCCTGTTGCTTTCGGGGCCTCCACAAGAACTGCTCTTGGTTTTTGGTGCAAAACTCAAATTCAATCCGCGTGAAATCCGTTTGTGAAATGGCACAACCGATTCAGATTAAGTGGTTACAAGTAGCAGAGATCAAAACCGAGAAATGCAAGAACCAGATTATCCGGTTGAGGGCGGATATAAAGAAAGCGTTTTGCTAAACAGGACGTATGTTGTTGTAAGGTGTCAGAGCGACACCGCCAAAACATCAAAATAACATAACGCCAACGTCATGGTGACAAGTAAAAAGATAAATGGGACGGGCTACAGTCACCGCGCCCAACTAGCTCGACGTGTCGGGGGCCCCGTGATCAGCGCAGTGATGACCGCGCTGGCACATCAAGGCACCATCGCGCGGTGAAGTGGGCAGTTTCTCTTCTCTGACTAAACACCAATGGGGGAGACCATGAAATGATCTCAGCATTCAACCCCAACCCCGTGGCTCATTAGGTCTGCGGTGAGAAACGGCTGTTTACAGTTGTCGTTACAGTCATAAAGTTACTTCCTTAATTGTCTTGTTTCTCCCATTTGGGCCGACTGACTTGAAGTAAGACGAATTCGCTCTCCGTCTCTCGAAGAGCCTTTAAAGAAAGGGGAAGGTCGAAAGCAGAGCGTGGGCGAGAGAGAACGTGAACTCTCTTTCTTGTTGGTATAACGTTAGCTCTGCTTACCTCTTCAGCTCATCTGTTTTTAGTTGAAGCGCATGCACGCGCGCTCAGACGTGCTGGATTTATTTTGGGCTCCTGTGAGTAGATCCCATTGGAATGGCTTACGTTTAAAGCTGGACTAAAACTCATCTTTAAACACCATTTCTACGTTTTACAGTTTCTGGAACAGTTTCTTTGTCTTTTTTTCTTTTTCTTTGTTTTGGGCCTTTCATCCTCCAAATCGATCCATAAGACAGTTACTTGTTAAGGAAGCGGGAAAGCATAAAACAAAGTCACCCTTAATGGGTTTCGTCCGAGGCCCCCGGCGACAACGCCCTTGTCAACACCCCGCTCTGTGCGTCTCCATCCCTCTCCCCCACCCCCCAGGTCACAATGACCACCACTACAGCTACAAGTCCTACGAGGGGAAGGACGGCGCCTACGGCCAGAAGTTCAACAGCACGGTCACCTACTACTACGACAACATGAGCAGCACCGACCTCTACGCCGTGGACCACGACCTGCTCAAGGACTACATCAAGCGGCAGATGTGAGTGCATTGTCCTTGTCCGCCGTCAAGCTACCTCGCTGCAGGAGCGCCGCAAGCCCAACTTCTGTTTGTCTGCAGCCAGGCCAAGCACAGCGGCCGTGATGGCCCTGGGATCTTGAGCACGTCGTGTGTGTGTGTGGGGGGGGGGGGGGGGGGGGGCAAACTAGAATCATGATGGAAGTTTGTTTGTGTAGAAAAGTTAGATGAGACCTATTCCCCCCCCCCCCCCCCCCCCCCTGTTTATTTTAAAGAATGGGTCACACTCACAAAAAGGTTGACCAGTGGTCTCTAGAAACAAGCTAAAAACAATGCCCATTTGTTTGTCTAGCAACAAGTTAACTAGATCCTCATCAACGTTCTGTTTCATGAGAGCAGAGGGCATTCGCAGGCCTCTCTATTTGGAGTTCCACTTTTTGGTTCCTAGAATTGTAAGTGTGTACTTATAGGGGCCGACAATGTCTTCCTTGTAGCTGGAGCCCAGGGGTGCATGCATGTAGAGACATGCATATTTTCCAGCCCATCTTTGCATTTAGTTAGTCAGGGGCCCTGGAGGTCTTGAGTTACTTTGAAAACTGTGTTGCCACCCCACAGACTCATGTTCTGACCCATTTACCTCTTGTCTTTTTCTTCTATACGGGAATGTCATGCATGCTACAATGACTTTTATCACCAGCGGCTTATTTTTACACAAATACCATCATATACCGTAAACCCCAATGAAAAGTCAGGAAAAAATAGATACTGTGTGTGTGTGTGTCCATGCTGTGTATGTGATGAGTTCCTCATGTCTCTTCTCTGACTGAACTGCAATGGAGAGAACATAGAAAACCTCTGATCTCAGCGCTGTAACCACATGTGCACAGGAATGTTTTGAAGTGACGGTGCGGCACAAATCATGGTATCAAATTAGTTCCAGAAAGATGCTACCAAAATACTGTATTTTCTAATGTCAGATACATCAAGACGAGCATTTGCCAGATAGCGTCCGATTTGTGCTTTTTCTGTTCGTCAAAGCACAACCAATAACGCAATGGCCAGTTAAAACGGTGCCCTAACACCAGTATCACCACTTTGTGTCACTGCAAGGACCACTCAATTCCGTGGTGCGTTGAGTTCTGTTCAAATATAACCCCCCAACACCTGGGCCCTGTCCTCCTTGTACTCCAGCGAGTACTACTTCAGCCTGGACAACCTGGAGCGGGACTTCTTCCTGCGGAGGAAGATGGACCAGGAAGGCTTTCTGCCCATCGGACTGATCGCCAGCTTCCACCGCGTGCAGGCGCTCACCACCGACCTCAGCCTCATCCTGGAGGTAAGCAGGGGGCGCTGGAGGATGTACTGAAGCAACGCAGACGGCCAGTGCTTGGCTCTGCGGAGGATGCACAAGCACCTCATCCGTCAGTGTTTGCCTGATGGCCACTAGATACTTGCTTTTAACAGGCTGTGGTTGGCCAAGGGTTTAAGAACATGTTTAGTTCTTTTTTCTTTTTGAACAGTTTGGTTTACTTGCTTTTGCTGGGTATAAGCCGTAGGTTTGGGTTTTAATTTGAATGGTTCTGGCCGTCGTACGGCTGATAAAAACCCCTTTTTTGCTGTGTTAGAATGTGAAGTCATGTTTATATCCCAATAAGTTGAAGTTCGGTAAAGAAGCGCATTTAGAAGTCAGGGCGGCTCTCTGCGGTCAACCAGACTGCGCTTGAGCTTGAGGGAAAGCACTCAGAGGCGTGGTTCCTCTGTGGTCCGAAACGCAGGCCCTGAAGGACAGCAAGGAGGTGGAGATCATCGACCTGAAGATCCGCCGCAAGGAGGAGCCAGAGAAGTGGCCCCTGCCGGGCCTGGGCGCGTCAGACGCCGCGCAGACCGACTTCTCCCAGCTCATCAACTGTCCCGAGTTTGTTCCCCGCCAGCCGACCGAGCCGCCCACAGGTAAGGGGGGGTCCCGCCGCCTCAGGCAGGCCAATCGCCTCAGTGAGGACCACAACCCACTAGGTTCCACTACTGCTTCCCCCCCCCCCACACACACACTTTCTGCCAGAACTCTCAATACTTCAGGGGGACCCACAAACCTGCTCTCTCGCTGTCTCTCGCTCGCGCGCTCTCTGTCTCTCGTGCTCTCTCGCTCTGAATGTTAAGTGTTCACATATACTACAGGATCTTCCAGGGCTTCGGGAGGGGCCCGAAAGCAGCTCAAGATTGAGCCAGACATCTCCAACCTGAAGACCATGCCCAAGGGCCTCTCCGCCAGCCTGCCAGACCTGGACTCGGAGTCCTGGATCGAGGTCAAGAAGAGGCCCCGGCCCTCCCCAGCTAGACCCAAGGTCAGTGGTGTCCTGCGCTTCGTCGTCGTCCCCCCCCCACCGACCCTGTGGCCATGGCTGATGGATCCGACCTGTGATTGGTCTGTTTTCAAGCCACCATCTCTTAATTAGTGTATGTTGTAAACAATCTCCATAAGCTTTAGCCAATATTGGGGTTTTTTTTCTCCAGAGGGAGCATGGCTGTAAATCGTCCATGATTTCTCATGGTCATGGGGTCATGGGGCATCCTGAGATGCATGGTATCCTATTTAAAGGGGCAGTGAACCCAACGTTTTTTGTATTCAACCATTTTGTTACTACAATAACGACACTTCTAGTGCAACACCACAATGTGTGGCACAATTCATATACAACAGCGCTCATTTGAACGCTCCTAAACAACGACGGTACTAGCAACAAAAAAACTACCTAATCACGAACTTGCCGTGGTTTGTATCCATGGGGTTAACGAGGATAAGGAAGGGTTAAGGAGGTCCCCCCTCCTTCCTAGAACTGTCAGTGCAAAAAATTTGTTTTAAACAGGGGTTCACTTACACTTTAAGTTATAGCCTGGTCTGTTCTCACGACTAATTAAGGATGCAACGATACAGCCCTTTTTATCCGATGCATGAAGAAAGGAAATTGTCCCCGTACAATATTGCAGACACAAAGAGCAGTGTTTGCAACTGTGAACGTTGATGCATCTCCTGCACATGTTTTCACTAACCAGTTTTCATGCGGTCTGTTTTCTGTCGCACGTTGCTATATTTGAGACTGTCCATTACACCTAGGGAGACTTCTACACCTGATCCCTCCCCTTTTCAGTTACCCCCTCTCCTGTTAACGCATGTGCCTTTTTGTCTATATGCCCCACCCCCCCCCCTCTATGTTTTTCCTCACTCCCCCCTCCTCCCCGCAAACCTCCTCCTCCCCTTCCTCCACCCGTCCACCCTGACCGTTTGTGGGTTGACTGACGTAGTCCCCCTCGTTGCAGAAGGAGAAGGAGGAGGCGGCTCGCTCCCCCCTGCCCCTGTGTGTCAGCTCGCCCTCCCCCAGCGCTGCGGTGAACAAGGTGCGCCCTTTTTTCTCATCTCTCGGTTCATTTGGGGGGGGGGTGGGGGGGGTGTTCCTTCACCGCCGTGGTGCAGGCTTGTAGAGCGGTGTGTAAAGGAAGTCCGCGTGGCACGGATGACATTTGAAATAAAAGGTCAAAGTTCAGCAGCGGTTTGGTTCGGTTGGCTGCATTCAAATGAATTACCCCCCCCCCCCCCCCCCCCCCCCAGGAGGGCGGTGCGGAGCAGGACGAGCCCGAGGAGCTGGACTTCATGTTTGACGAGGAGATGGAGCAGATGGACGGCCGGCGCAACACCTTCACCGACTGGTCGGACGAGGACTCGGACTGCGAGATTGACGACCGCGACGTCAACAAGATCCTCATCGTGACGCAGACGCCGCCCTACCTGCGCAAGCACCCGGGCGGCGACCGCACGGGCCAGCACACCTCGCGCTCCAAGCTGACCACGGAGCTGGTGAAGGTGATCAACGACGGCCTCTTCTACTACGAGCAGGACCTGTGGGACGACACCTGCGACCCCGAGTACGCCACCATCAAGGTGAGGTCGCACAGCCCCCCAGCCCCCAAACCCAGTTGATCCGTCTTAAGAGGTAGGCTGACCGACCCACCCCTGGAGCTGCCCTGTCTGCTGATATCTCCAATGCTGCGTCCCTCACGCCAAAGCAGTTTTAGTTGTTTTTTCTCTAATTATTATTATAATAATAATTATTATTATTATTATTATTATTGCTGCACTTTTGCTATCTAGTAGGGTCACAACGGTTCCCGTCGTACCTTTACGGGATGACACGCGCGGTTGGGTGTGCAAAAGGGAACGGCAGAGGGGGGAAAAGTGTGCCTGATTTGAGGACATTTTGGAATCACCGCAAAATAGTAACTATATACACTGGTACTTAAGCGGGACACCATTATGCTCTAATACAGACGGCCGGTAACAATGAAGACTGTCGACAACGCCAGTGATTGTGGCGTTGAGTCATGGCTGGCCACTAGAGAAACATAAAGGTGGATAGCGGATGTCGCGACGAGAGCGAGCCGTTAGATCCTGCGGTGTCTCTTGGTTCTAGGAACGGCAGGATTCCGTGTGGACAAGTGCGACGGCAGCAACGGTTTTCGATAAATCAGCGCATTACTTGCTAGCCACCTAGCCCGTCGAAACGTGTGGAGCCCGTTAATGGCGACGCCGTCCAGATATGTCTTCGGGGGGGGGGGGGGGGGGGGGGGGGGGGGGGGGGGGGGGGGGGGGGGGGGGGGGGGGGGGGGGGGGGGGGGGGGGGGGGGGGGGGGCTAAACCTGAGCAACTAACACGCTAACCTTCCCCACAGTCGCTCCCTACAACCTCTTTCAACCAACCCAAATCCATAGAAGGAAATCGGTAAAGGCTTTGGCGTGCTATCGCAGTCACAGCCATATTCTGCAGGTGAAGATGATTGCGCTGTATAGGCCTATTGGTTTGTTTCTTGTTTATTAATCTTTTGTAGATATGTTTTAAAGGAAAGATACAGCATAAAAAGAGTACCAAATATTGTCTTTCATGTCACGGCATGGACAAGGAAGGAAGCATTTAATACCCCAGTGAGCCGACCCTGGGTTTATCAAAAGATATATCGGACAAACCGGAAACAGTGACCAAAAACAGCTAAACGAGAGCTATCTAGAAAGTCCCACTTGTGTGAGGGTTATTTACTTACGAGGACAGAAACTGTTGCTAATGATGTACGAGAATAGCATAAAAAAACAACGCATGTCCTAAATTGGGGGTTGACGTGTAAAATGTGTTCTAGTGAGTAGAATATCCCCTTGTCAACCAAACACATGTTGAATGTTGTTCTAGTGCTTAGAGGCTGCTTTGAAAGACTTTCCATCGGCTGCTCTCTGCCTAGAAAACACTTTGCTGTTAGGCCAACGGAAGTAGACCTCCATAATTCAGGGCCCTTCTCTGAGAGCTTTCCACACCGTGTCCTTTAAGTGTTTCTGTCCAGGGCTAGGTGACCTAGTATTCTCTGACATGGGGTTTTTATTTTAGTATTATTATTCTGGCTGTGACAAAGGCAGCCGAAAGCTCCTGTCCTGGAAAGTGTTTTTGTTATTCTTTGGTCCTTTTGTTGCTGCCGCTGGAGCCCTGCTGGCCCCTTTGTTGGGCCCTTCTCGTTGTGCCCGTGCGCCCATGTGACTCGCGGCTCCAGCGCCGCGTGGAAGCGGGCCGTTGTTTAGAAATCAACCCGCTGGCCGCCGCCTACTTCTTGGGGTCCGGCAGTGGGGGGGGGACTCCATGGGACGGAGAGACGCAGGCGAGATGGACTCTCAGGCATATCAGGACAATATGGAGGACTCAGTGAGTGGTGCCCTAAGACCAGGAGGTTTTTATTGATATTTTTTTTTGAAGGCAGGGGAACGAAAGCATCTTGCGGGCGTATCTAAAGGTTTGGCGTGGTCACTGACGGGAGCCGGGAAAGCTCTCTCCAGGTGTGCGGCGTAGGGGAGGTTGCGAGTTGTGAAGGACAACTGGTTGGAGCGCCATTTTGGGGTGGCCGTGTAGTACGTCTGAATTAGCGCAGCTAGGCTCCAGCTGAGCACGGTGTTGCGCTCTGTTGGATCAGGTGTTGGGGACAGTGCGGAAGCGGGGCGACGCGAGACCGAAAGGGCGTTTTTCTCACAGCCATGGTTTGCTGTTGTATCTCCGTATCCCAACTCCTCCAGGCAAGGTCGGTCAGGGCTACCCTTTCGGTTTGTTGATGCTGTTTGGTTAGCTGTTCATCCATCATGCTTGTTATGTACTTGAAGAGGATATATACTTGTGTTGCAATCAGTCTTTTGGAGGCGTTAATTTTTTTTAATTTTTCTTTATTTAATCGCAATTGTTTAATTTAATTTAATATTTTCTTCCCGTCCAGTTAACCAATGTGTATCGTTAGTGTCACTAAGTTTCGATGTATTCATACTGGATGTTGTGGGTTTTGCAGCAAGAGGTGGAGAACTTCAAGAAGGTCCACCTGATCAGCCGGGAAGAGTTTGACTGCTTGACCCCTGAACCCCCCGTTGACCCCAACCAAGAAGTCCCCCCAGGCCCCCCAAAACCCCAGCAGAGTAAGTGATGGTGTGAGACCCCCCCCCCCCTCCCCCCCTCCTTCAATGGATCCTCCGACAATGATCAGTGTCTATGAAGACGAGTACTAGATTCTGACCCCGCTGACCCGGACGGACTCCTAGCTCTCTGTTGTCGTGGAGACGGCGGACCATGCCCTGAGTGCTTTCTTTTTGCGCCCCACAGTCCCCACAGACGCCCTGGCCAACAAGCTGTTTGGCGCGCCGGAGCCCTCCGCCATGGCGCGCTCGCTCCCCACCACCGTGCCCGACTCGCCCAGCTACCGCGGCGCCCGCACGCCGCGCACGCCGCGCACGCCCCACCGCAAGGACGCCGCCATGACGCCGCGCTTCTACCCCGTGGTGAAGGAGGGCCGGCCCGTCGACGCCAAGGTGAGGCCTGCCTCTGCTTCCGATTGGCATTCGAACACTTCCCCTGTCACCGCACCCCCCCCCCCCCCACACACCCCACACCCAACCCTTCGGGGGGGGGGGAGGGTGGCTGACGTTGTGTAGGGGAAATGTCGAGGAGGAATTGATTGTGGCGCTGGGTAGAGTGTGTGTGTGTGTGTGTGTGTGTGTGTGTCTGTGTGTGTCTGGGTGCACCGCGGCGTCAACCGCCTTAAACCGTTTAGGATTAGGATTATAAGTGTTAGCCGTTGTGTGCGTTGCCGTCATCATTCTCAGGCTTGCCGCCCCGCCGCTTGGATGGCTTACCCGTGTCCAAACCCCCCCCCCCCCCCCCCCCCCCCTCTTCTCCAGACTCCCAGGAAGAGGAAGACCCGACACAGTTCCAACCCCCCGATGGAGTGCCACGTCGGCTGGGTGATGGACTCCCGAGAGCACCGCTCCCGCACAGCCTCCGTCAGGTGAGGGCTGCTTCTCTCTCGTTCTGCCCACAGTGCACTGCACCACGGAGCATTTCCCCGCGGGGCTGGGCTGACTGGAGCTCTGGTTCGCCCTGTTGGAAACTGCATCACACAAAATCACAGTGTCTTTTTTTAGTTTTTATATTTCCAATGTGGGCGTTCATATTATAATAAGTAATACATGGCAACCATTTTGACAACGGAAAGTCTGTGGCCAGCCATGCTATTAAAGGTTAAGTTAAGGTTAAGGTTAAGGCCTGGGTCGTTGCAGAGACCAATGGAAAGTAGAGAAAGTGAGTAAACAGCGCTTTAATGGTAGCCGCTGGACAGACGTCGTTGTCTTCAGGACAACCTAAACGAGGAAGTCTGACACATGCTCCCTGGTGGGCCCCTGTGTTTAGAAGCAATGGTTCTAACCTCCACCCCCCCCCCCCCCCCCCCTCCCCCTTGCTCAGCTCCACCACCAGCCCCTCCGAGGGGACCCCCGCCCTGGGCAACATCGGCTGCACCCCCCAGTCGCTGCCCAAGTTCCAGCACCCGTCTCACGAGCTGCTCAAGGAGAACGGCTTCACGCAACACGTCTACCACAAGTACCGCCGACGCTGCCTGAACGGTACCGATGACACCCGCGTCCCGACGCCACGCTAGCCATGCACTGCAGAGGACTTAGCTCTGATATGTTGGTCTCATCCAGTCACGGCTACTCGTTGTTAAACCTTTATCACCCTGCCCAGAAACAGAAGATAATTGTATTCATCTTGAGCAATAATCTAAACGATGTTAATCCTTAATCCTTTATACTTAATATTAACGACCCCTCTCCCACCATCGCAGAGCGGAAGAGGCTGGGGATCGGCCAATCGCAGGAGATGAACACGCTGTTTCGCTTCTGGTCCTTCTTCCTGCGGGACCACTTCAACAGGAAGATGTACGAGGAGTTCAAGCAGCTGGTGGTCGAGGACGGGAAGGAGGGCTACAGGTAGGCTGGTTCGCCCCCCCCCACCTCAGGCCCCCTGGTGGACGCTTAGAGAAGACGCTCACTTAATTCACCGTGTGGTTGTGACTGCAGAACGCAGTGAGAGTATACAAAATATCTATAGAAATATGATGATATTTCAAATGATACCGATGGGTTGTTACCTGTATTTCTGTACATAATGCCGGTGTATGTCATAAAAGTACAGGGCAAATTGAAAAGAAACCAGATGTATCTTTAAATGTACGTTGTACGATTTTACTATTGCATGTCAATGCAATGGGACTTCTATCTATCCTCCTCGAGAATTGTACCGTAGTTCATGTTGTGAAGTGCCGTCTGCGTCGTGTTGCTGCCGTAGCCCCACCAGGCGGAGCCCTTTGGAGGTCTTTCCCTGGTAGCGGGTGGGGTTGCGGGTTTTGCGTCGCGCTTCCTCCAGCCTGCGCTGTGCTTGAGCCAGACGGCTGTATGCCCGCGGGGGGGGGGGGGGGGGGGGGGGGGGGGTTTGAGCCGTTGGCTGACGCGCCGCTGCCGTGTGCGTTGCAGGTACGGCCTGGAGTGCTTGTTCAGGTACTTCAGCTACGGCCTGGAGCGGAAGTTCCGGCCGGACATCTTCAAGGACTTCCAGGAGGAAACCATGAAGGACTACGAGGCTGGTGAGGCGGCGCCGCGCACCCTGAGCGTTTGAAGTGAACCGAGGGGTGAGGACGGTGAGCTTGACTTTGACCTCCCTGCTGTTCCCGTTCCCAGGCCAGCTCTACGGTCTGGAGAAGTTCTGGGCGTTCCTGAAGTACTCCAAGGCCAAGAGCATGGAGATCGACCCCAAGCTGCAGGAGTTCCTCGGCAAGTTCAAGCGCCTGGAAGACTTCAGGATCGATGTGAGTGGAGAGGTTGGTCTCGGGGCTGTTCTTCCCTTGGCACGCGTTCACGTCTAACCTTTACCGTGGTTGGAGCTGATGAATAAAAGATGAATGGAAAACAAACCCCTGCTCCCAATCTCAACAGTCCTAACCGGGGGCTCACCGTGTAGAGCGCGTCCCAGCCCGTGGTCCTTTGCTGCATGTCCTCCCCCCCCCCCCCCCCCCCCTTTCTCCCACACCGTCCCTGTCTGTCTCACTGTATCTGTCCTGAATAAAAGCATAAAACAAAAATCCCCACCAACCATCACCTCTGCTTTCAGCCCCCCATGGAGGACGGGGGCCGCAGGAGACACTCCTCCAGCGGCGGGGACGGGCGGCGCCGCCACCCCTCCCTGCCCTCCAGCCGGCCCCCCAGCCAAGCCGCCCCGGGCCCCGTCAACCCCGCCAGGGACGATGCCAAAAATGCGAAGGGCCCCGCCGCCGAGGACGACAAGGCCCTGAAGTAACCCTGCCGACGCCCGCGGGCGTGGTCCACACCCACTTGCACCAGATCCCGGTGGCCACCAGGGGGGGGGGGGGGGGGGGTCCTCAGCTGTGGGGTGGGCCGGGAGAGATGGGGTGTGGGGGGGGGGGGGGGGGGGGGGGGAGGGGGCGGGTCCAACCGTGCTCGCAAGCCAAACCTTTTATTTTTTATTTTGTTGCAAGTTGTTTTACAAAATCCCGGTCATCACCTTTTGAATCTGAGGAAGAGGAACAAAAGATGCCATTTGGAGTTGAGTTTGGAGAGCGAGTCGGCGTTATGAGCTGACAGTGGAGAGGAAGGTCATTCATGGCTCGTTTTTATTTGGGGGATGATGGGGGGGGGGGTATATAACTAAAATGGCAGATTGATCAATATTTTTGTTTTTTGCTCCTGGGGGATAAGAATTAGTTTTGCTTTTCTTTAAGGACTGACTAGGGCCCCCACCCACCCCCTCCCTCTCTCCTCCGGTTCAGTTAACACCCTCCTGACCTCATTAGTTCTGGATTGGCCTCCTTCTGGCTGGTAAACCATCAATCCTCACCACCATCCCTTATATGGTCGGTGCTTCTTTCAAACAAGGGATTGGGAACTTGGAAATATTATTAAAAAAATATTTTATTTAGCATTTAGGGCTGGACATTAAGATTGGAAATAAATGACAAATTCCAATCATCAAGAAGAGGAAGGAAAACAAAGACTATGAATCCCTCAGTTTGAACGTGATCGTTTAAAAGTTGCCTTATTTAAATGGTTTTACTGCTTATAACTTGTGCCCGCCACCTTACCTTAACGTCAGTTGTACAGCATCAAAATGGCCGATCACGCAATATCAGTGGCCACCCCTAACAGCGGCCACTAGGGGACACCCTTTTTACCCTGGGAAAAAGAAACCTGACCACACAAGCCCTCTCGTGCGCCTGCTGTGACCTTTCCGTTTGAAAACCGTCTTCCAAGTATCACACGGTCTGTTACAACGCCAGTCCCTCCCGCGGTGCCGTCTTCAAATCGTACCGCTTCTCTTCTCGTGCTACAAGGTCTCACAGCCCCCCCACCCCACAACCCCCCCGTTCCACGGGCCGTGTGTCGCCATCCATCCATCCGTTTAGCATCCATCCACCACCAGAAGGACTGGAATCACCAAACTGGGTTCACTTGAAATATTCACAGGAGGAGTGGGTGCTGTCACCTGGGGGGGGGGGGGTGGAGCTCGGTGCTTTTGGTTAAGGGTTCCGCGGCGGGTTCTTCACGACGATCGCAACCTCTCTTTCCCCGCCAAAGACGCCACGCCGGACACTCAACGGTGGCACGCGGAAATGCATCCGGGGAGAAGCAGAGCTTCAAACGCACGCAAAACACGCACACGGCCCTTGGGGGTCGAGTGGCCTCCGCGGGACAAACGTTTGTTGTGTGTGAGGGGAAGCCTGCGACCACTGGTGCGTGGCTGGTTTTGCTGGTTCTGACACATTTTGTTCCAGTCGGAGGGAGCCGACGTTTCCCGATTCAGCTCGAGCGCAGGACGATGTCGGCTAGAGTGGTTTATCGTTGATTTGACCTTTTTCTTTTCCGTTCCACTAATGTAAATGTGAATTTGTCAGACGGAACAGAAGTGGCCGTGGCTCTCTCCGCCACTCGTTGTTTATAGAACAGATGACTATATCGCCTTACGTGTTTATCGGCTTTTTCTTTTTAATGGTCTTTTTATCATTAATGTTTAACGCTTTTTAATTTACCATTTGCTGTGTTACTAAGCGATGTTACGGAAGTCTTTGGGTTTGTCATGTCCCGTCTTCGTTTGTGGAAACGTATTCGGGTTGTGTCTGTGGGGAACACGTCGCACACTAGAAAAGGGAATGAGAAAGCTGTGGCCGCAGAGGCAAACAGAACATCAAGGTGTCCCTGTTATCGTAAAATGAGTTGCAGAATTTCACATTGAAATTATAGTTTGCTTGTTTTTCCTTTCTTCTTCGTGGATCATGTTGACGATTGACCTGACGCTGATCCAGGGTGAGGAAGGATATAACTGAAGTTAGTCTGGTAATACCCTCTCTAATGGCCATTAAAAAAAATCTGGAACGCTGATTAGAACAAATGAAAACCATTAGAACAAAGAAATCCAGATGAGGTACAATTTCAACTCCAAAATACTTCTAAAGACACGGCAAACGTTTATTAATTAAGGTAATTTCACGAGATGTCGAAATATGCTGATGACAAATGTCATATTTACAGCAGCCTTTTTTATGTACGGTGACCAATGTTTATCTTCAACCAAACCTTATTGTAAAAGTCTTAAATGTTTGAGTGAATTGGGTCCCCTCAGAAATTCCCCTTACCTTGAAGTTCCTCATGAGCAGTGTTCCCGGACGTACAGACGACCTGTTGTTTTTCTTTTAGTTTTACATGTGTTTTCTTTTAAGCCACTTTGGTTTTTCTCAGAAGAAGCAAAAAAAAAAAAAGGAGCCAACATTTATTTTATTTGATCTTCTTTTGTTGGTTTTGCATACCGAGGATCGGGCTGATTCTAGAGACTGCAAATAGAGATGGCAAATCACTCATTTGATTATCGTGTTACTCAACAATTAGAGTGGGGTGAAGAAAAGAGAAAAAAAGCTCCATGCATTACCTTCTTGAAGCCAGCCTGGGATCAAGTGGATCAGGCCACCAGGGGGCGCCCCTCTTCAACACGCCTCCACCTACCTGGTCCGGCCCTTGGCCCAGTGGTGTCGTGGTCTCCCCCCCCCCCCCCCCCCCCCCCCCCCCCCCCCCCCCCCCCGCCTTGCCTTTGCTCCCAACACAAGAGACTGGGTTGTTCACGGAGCCAGGCGCTGCTCCATTGACCTCTGACCCCCATCCCCTCCCCCTCTTTCAGCATATAGCTTCTGACGTTCCACAGGAACATGTGGTGTCTCTGAACAAACTCTAGGTGGTGCTGTGTTCGCCGTGCTGTAGTTCTGGACCTGGCTGGATGGCCGGACACTGACCAGCAGATCGGAGGGTGCCAGAGGAGAGTTGGGATTCTCAGAGCGTTGGGAAGGAACCATCTTGTGGAGGTCATGTTGACCTCAAGAGGAGAGGTCAGACTGGAAAGAAAAAAAAGAACAGGACAAAATTCCATAAAGCCATATAAAATAAGAAATAGCTGTATATGAATTAAAAATGTTAATAGACCATTACCATTACAATATCCTAGGCTTGTCATGAGGAACAAAAAAAGACAAAAATGAGGAAAAAAGGAATAAAAAAACATAAAAAGGAAAAATGTAAAATACTTGAACGAGATCTTGTATTATAACATTTAATATTCATAATATCTGCTTTGTAGGCTGATGTGATTCGCTATTAGTGTTATTTGTAATTTGTAGTAATTATGCTTTTCCTTAATAAAGAAAAAAAAAACACAAAATGGACAAAAAAACCCTAAACATCTGTTGTCGCCGAGTGGTTATTTTGTGTGTTTGCACGCCGATAAAACGTGTTTAATTTAATGTTATTAGACACCAACGAAAGATTGACATTTAGCAAAAAGTAACATGCAATGGCTTGCATTGACGTGTCACTAAGGACCTGATGAATAACTATTCACTATGCCCATGGGGCATTGAGCAGTTATGGTGGCTTAAAAGGCATGTCTATTTGACAATCTCTAGACGCCTTAACAAAACACAAGTCACCGTTAACATTTTTCTTTATTTTCTTTTATTCAAAAACGAGTACAATGAAGTGCAAAATCCATTGGTGGCCCATACATCGTGGGGTATGAAATACTCCCAACATGGCTTTTGTTTGATGGGGTCAAGTCACTTAGAGGGATACATTCCCTGATCATTGAGATTCAACCATTCTTCAATTTAGACCCAAAAGGTAAAGGATCAGGATTACAAAGTCATAGTGCGTAATATCAACCTTCAAAACAGAAACTGCCTCTACAATTAAGTGCAAAATTATGCCAAGACAATCGATTGACCAAGTATAAGTCGTTAAGGGTCGAAGAAGTCCAGCCCGTTTTCACTTTTAACTCGGCAGCAAGTGTACAAAATACTCTGACTTGGGTTGAGTCCAGCACGATGGAAGATGAGCATGGACATGTTTAGAGTGTTCCTACTAAACAGCTGAAATCATATTCATTATAACACATGACATCACTTAATAAAGGATGATGAAAGGCAGTTTAGAATATGAAATAAATTAGGGATTCCATTGCCTATGAACTAAAAAGTTAACATAATAGGAAAAACAGGGAGAGAACAACATCCAAGTGTCCCTCAATAGTCGTGTGATCCTTGTTCAGATCTACAACAAATCCTTGCAGAGCTTGAAGAATTAGACATGTCCCTTAATATTTATAGAGGTGACGTTATACTCCAGCATTCCTCAATCATCTAGTTTCTAAACCAAGAGTTGGAACTTAAATGTCCCTTCTTAAATTACCTACTGGCCAGCCATCGGCTCCCCAACACCTGACATCGTGGGTTCCTTCTAAGAGTTATATATCTAACAAATAGCTTAATTTCATTGCTAGACCATGCCAGGACCAGCAGTCTGCCTGGTTGGGTACTTTGCGTTTCTCCATAACTTTTAGTTTCGTTTCTTTACAAAGTGCCTTAACATTGCATGGCTTCTCCTAACTTATTTGTTCCCGATCCCAACAGTTATTTAACAGGATTCTTTTCTCTTTTTTTCCCCAGCCGTTAGTTTTCAACATCCAGGTCCCCCCCCCCCCCCCCCCCCCCCCCCCCCCCTGGACACTGGGACAACCTGCTCCCCTGAGGCCATGGGTCAGAGGTCACCGGGTCACTGGAGCTTCTTGGGTGGGTCTGGGATGCTCTCGCTCAGCGGGGTGAGGTTGGTGAGCAAGGCGTGGCGCTCGTACTGCTTGGTCTCCCGGAACTTTCCGTCTGTGCCGTGGAGGCGGTCCAGAACGCCCAGAACCCCAAAGCACTGGTTGAACCTGAGGGGGAGGGGGGGGGGGGGGGGGGGAACACCGGGAAGTTCGGTCACGTTGATTTGAGGTAATCACGTGACCTCAAATCATCAAACCTCTCCAAACCTCGCGACCACCGCGCGCCACGGGAGACTCACTTCAGGTGGTGAAAGTCGTGGAACTCCGGGGAGGGCAGGAAGGGCAGGTGGTAGCCGCAGTGGGAGATGGTGGTGCTGACCAGAGCCAGGCAGTACCACAGGCTGGTGGTGACCAGGTGCGAGCCCAGGAGCACGGGGCCGGACACGGCCGGCAGCATGTTGGAGAGCTGGTGGGGAAGGAACGCGCATTTTGCACGGGGTTCAAACCTCGTTTATGACGTTTTCATGACATTCCCTATGACGTTGTTCCAAACAGATTGCTACAATACATTCGACATCTCTGTACTGTGCGTTTAGCTGTCGTACCACAAGGTGGCCCGAGCGATTCAGCCGAAAGATGGAAGAGATGAAAAAGGGTGCATAGACAACAGTGCTTCGCTGCACAGCATAGTGTTACTGATGTAATAACTCAAATCAGGGCCTGAACGCGGTCTGCGGTTAGTCTGACCGCTTCCAGTGGACGGTGCGAAGGCGAGGAGGCTCACCACGTGCTCCAGAGGGTGAGCGTAGATGGACACCACCCCGATGGGAGCGGTCCACTCGTGGTGCTGCTTATGGATGTGCTTGTAGAGGGCCGGGTGGTGGAAGAGCCTGTGGGGGGGAGGAGATTGCAGTGCTTTTCTATCACAATCGCAGACCACAATTCTGGCTGTAAACCTTTAGAAGCCGCTGTGTCGTCGACGTCGTGACCTCATGGTTTGACGTGACGACACAGCCTCCATCGCGTGTTTAAAACAACGGCTGGTTTCGCTCATAAGTGTTGAGGATTCAGTGCTGGTAAGCCAATCAGGTCTTCTGTTTTGATGAACGGCAATATTAAGCTGCAGATGTATCCTATTAAGCAACGGAGCAAATTGCATGCACAATGGTACTTTGTACAACACAAAGTACCATTGATAAGATAAACGTAGTTCAACCTGCACTATGTAACTTTTCTACTGCAGCCATTCCCTCCATCCAAAACGATCTGAACTAGGAACGTTTTTGAAGAATGAATACCCCCCCCCCCCCACCACCACGTATCAATCCATTAGGGTTTTCGTTCTGCTCCTGCTTTGCCAGGATACCTCACCCAACCTAAATTCCCGCCTGGAAAGTAAAATAAAGTACATCCCGTCTTTCTAGTTGAGTAAAGGCGCTGCTCCACTAGTGCGTAGCGGCGGGTGGAGAGCCCACCTGTGGGAGTAGTAGAACAGGACCTGCTCCACTAGTGCGTAGCGGCGGGTGGAGAGCCCACCTGTGGGAGTAGTAGAACAGGACCTGCTCCACTAGTGCGTAGCGGCGGGTGGAGAGCCCACCTGTGGGAGTAGTAGAACAGGACCTGCTCCACTAGTGCGTAGCGGCGGGTGGAGAGCCCACCTGTGGGAGTAGTAGAACAGGACCTGCTCCACTAGTGCGTAGCGGCGGGTGGAGAGCCCACCTGTGGGAGTAGTAGAACAGGACCTGCTCCACTAGTGCGTAGCGGCGGGTGGAGAGCCCACCTGTGGGAGTAGTAGAACAGGACCTGCTCCACTAGTGCGTAGCGGCGGGTGGAGAGCCCACCTGTGGGAGTAGTAGAACAGGACCTGCTCCACTAGTGCGTAGCGGCGGGTGGAGAGCCCACCTGTGGGAGTAGTAGAACAGGACCTGCTCCACTAGTGCGTAGCGGCGGGTGGAGAGCCCACCTGTGGGAGTAGTAGAACAGGACCTGCTCCACTAGTGCGTAGCGGCGGGTGGAGAGCCCACCTGTGGGAGTAGTAGAACAGGACCTGCTCCACTAGTGCGTAGCGGCGGGTGGAGAGCCCACCTGTGGGAGTAGTAGAACAGGACCTGCTCCACTAGTGCGTAGCGGCGGGTGGAGAGCCCACCTGTGGGAGTAGTAGAACAGGAGCTCCTCCACGACGCTGCAGAGAGCCAGCTCCATCAGGCCCCGGTGGAAGGTGGGCAGCTGGGGGCCGCAGGGGTCCCCCCTCCAGGTCATCAGGTAGTAGACCCCCACCACCATGGGCCCTGAGACCACCACCTGGTTGAAGACCACCTGTCTGATGGCGTGCCACAGCTTCTGCTGGTCCACCTGACGGAGGAGAGGCGAGGCGGGGGGGGGGGGGGGGGGGGGGGGCGGATCACTAGAGAGTTTGATGCACTAGAAGCTTTCTCAGAGATCAACAAAACGCTACACAAAGTCAACCTACAACCCAGTGTACCGGGCAGATAACAGATCTAGTGCAGGCGTTCCACACTATGAAATATAGGCAGAGAACGTCAGTAACCTTTGGTTCATTACCTTGATCTGGACGGCAACGGTTGTTTATTCAAACCTTTAATCTCAGAACACATTAAATATTTCGCTGAACAATGTGAACAACGCACGTGTGCATGTGTGCGTGCGTGTGTGTGTGTGTACGTGTGTGTGTGCGTGTGTGTACGTGTGTGTGTGTGTGTGTGTGTAGACGTGCATGTTTTTGTCTTCCTATGCGTGATCTTGAAGTAGGAAATAAAATATGAATCAAAAGATTCGATATGTTAGGTAATATAAAAAATAACACAGTGTTACCCAAGATTCTGCATGGATCCTGTGACTAGCGGTTGTAAATGAGTGACTGCTCTAAGTAACCCCATCTGACTAGATGACACTGCTGAAATAAGGATGCCAAAGTAAACACTTTGAAAAGTAAACACTGTATAGCTGTAAGGCTTTTTAAAAGTATTTAGTAAATGACAGTAGTGTTTGTATTGGAACGACATAAGTTTGATACCTTGTTTCTAAATCTAATATCATACAATAACTTGGCTTATTACCCAATAGAAGTTCTAAACATGCACTTACAATTATTTTATTGTTTCTTTTAATAAATAAATAAATCACATCAGCGATTAATTAATATACAATTATGTATGCAAACAAGTGGGATCTTAGATAACACAGTGGCCTGATGACTGGATCTTTGAGCAGGTAAACATGTTCAGCCTGTCGCTGATTAACTCCCTGCTATCAGCAGCGGCTGTCATTATCTTTATCATACACAGCACGAGACCTTTGGACAGATGGATGGACAGGTGGACATTGTTCTACCAGCACCATCACACACACATGCACACACACACACACACACACACACTCACACACACACACACACACACACAGATCAAACTATTAACTGGCCCATTTAATCGGTTTCATTCTTTGACGTGTCCTGGTCAAGTGTAACTGACGCAAGAGAACACTGAAAGGAAGAAGACGACCGGAAATAAAACCAGGGTTCGCACTTACGGGGCTGTTCTTGTCAGCCTGCACACGGTAGCGAGTGACGAAGGAGGGCCTGCCCGTCACGTCCACCAACAGGAACAGCCCGTTGGTGATCCAGAATGCCAGCAAGGGGGCCAACATCGTCCCTGTTGAGGGCCGAGGCGATGAGCGACACACATTTCAATGTTAGGAAGGAGAGTCAAGAAACGTCTGCAGATTTCGTCCGCCGTTCGAATTGCACAATACGTTCTCTCTTTAAAGTATAACGAGTAAAGGCAAGCATGCAAGCTTTCCCATAACCCAATCCCCAAAACCTCCCAACCTATGATGTTCCCGACGTGATATCTGGCGATAACATCAATGATGTTGTGATAACTCGCAGTCTCATGACAGGAAGGACGGGTGGTTTATAGTGCTAAAGTCAATACGAATAATTCCCAATAGTTCCCATCATGTACTTACATAGCTATATGGATTTATTAACAGTACTCAGTAGATGTTATTGTAGCTTTAGTTCCAAATAATGTGTCTACTTGTAGTTTTAGACTCAAATAATAATTCTAATCTTTTCCATTTTTGAGTGAGTGATTTAAAATCCTTGCCATTAACATGTGTCTTGTGACATTAAGATGCCTGAAAACAATGCTTTACTGTGGCTCATAATGGATGAACTTGTGCACATAATCTCCTTTGAAACCACAAGTTAACCACAAGTGAGTTGTACTGATTGGGTGGTAAATCTCACTCAAGAGGGAGTGAGTTTGAGAGAGGGTGCAGACAGAGAGCGAGAGCAGAGAACAGGGTGCAGAGAGAGAGCGAGAGCAGAGAACAGGATGCAAAGAGAGCGAGAGCAGAGAACAGTGCAGAAAGAAAGTGCAGAGAGAGCGAGAACAGGATGCAGAGAGAGAGAGAGCAGAGAACAGGGTGCAGAGAGAGCGAAAAGAGTGCAGAGAGAGCGAATGAGTGAGGGAGAGAGAGAGAGAGTCCCTCTGTATTATCAGATAAAAGCCTGCTCCACGCCATGTCATATTCCGGTGAGCGCGCTTGCCACAACAAGCTAAAGATGGTCTTGTTTGTCTGGATTGTCTCCTATCATCATGGTCTTCCTGCGCCTGACCTGAGATATACCTCCCACTAAGTTCCGTGCACTGCCTGCAAACCAATTCAAACGCAGACAACAAACGACAAGCCAGGGCTTGGTCTCGCTCCTCTCTGCCACGTACCAAACCCAGCATGGGAGCTCTTTTCTGCAAAGCGAGAGGAGGGCGGCGTGTCTCACCCAGGTAGAACAGGACTGCGTGCTGGCCTTCGTACTGCAGGTACAGCCTGGTCCACAGGTTCTGCCAGAAGTCCCCCGACGCCCCCCAGAACCTCTGCAGGTGCCTGGGACAAAGAGGAACCCTTTAGCTGGGCTGCACACTGGGCTTTCTCATGTGGTTCTCTTCGTACGGGCTGCAGGAAGAGACGCTGCCCAGGGTGGTATTCTCTACAACTGTATTTACTATAATAATGAATAGCAGGGCAAGACTTTTGTATGGTGGACCTCCACCCCCCTCCTGCATCCCTTTCAGCAGAGCTACCCCTCAGAGCCTATTAATGTTATATATTTTAATAATATTTATTAATATTAGTATCGTTGATGTAAGGCAAGAGCGCACCAAGTCAGCGAGTTTCCGAACGCTGCCAACAGCAAGATCCCGGATCCCATGACGAAGGCCGCTTTGGTGATGGAGTCCCACAGACACGAGGGGCCCTCCTGGGGGACCAGAGAGACACAAGGGTCCCTGTGTGAGATCCACACAGAGGACAAGAGGAACCACACTGATGTCGTGGTCCTTCATATAGCACTTGTTCCAGTGAAACGCTTGAACACTAAAGACACCAGCAAAAGGGACAGACCCTCTTGAACAAGGATCTCTAGTAATCCCATGATTAAAAAAAGAATTCAAATGCGTCGTACCAGACTCACAAGCCAACGTGATATTTCAGAACACAGCGCTCTACCACAGGCAAAACAGCACAAAGCAGAGCTGCACTTAACGTGTTCAATTCAACTTCTATAGGGAGTTTCCACCTAGACATTTGGATAAGCAGGAAATAGATGCAATGAATGTATTCATAGTGACTGGCACACCTGAAATACTGCCTGGCCTTTCGGCCTTTTATTTTCGCATCCACACAAGGTCGAGCCGTGTCGGAGGCACATTTAGCGCACGCGACACAAAGACAATGGGCAGGAGGCGAGCACATTACGCACACTCTGGTGGAATTACCGATTCAAATAACACTGGGGCCACACCTTCCCCTCTCCCTGTGGCATGGCCGCAGGCTTCCCCCCGTGTCAGCGTGCTACCACGGCCGATCATGTCAAAGTAAAAGGCAAGGCCCCGCGTGAAGCAGGGCGGGAAATGCTGCAGGTCAGGTTATGTTGCCTCTGTGGAATTCTGTTCTGAGTCCAAGCAGGGAGGTACGAAACCCGTCCCGGGACATGACAAGTCCCACAAGCGCCCCGTCAAGCAACGGAGCAGACGTGCATTGTTAAGAGAACACCCCCGTGCGGTAAGCCTGGTGAACCCCAAGTCGATTTGCACCGGTTCTAAGCGTAGTTTTATGTCTTACGTGATTGTCAAAATATGCCATTTGTATCGTAAAATAAGAGCGTTATTTAAAAGGAAAGCCTATTTTTGAGCCAGTCTCCGCCAAGCGGTTTGTGAGCATTCCACTCTGCTCCGAGCGACGGGGACATTCTTTCGTTAAAGGGGCCTTTTAGTTAGTACTTTTAGTATTACACTTTGGTGTCGCGCCAAGGGACACGGCTGGGGAGCCGTGTGTGGATGTGTGGAGCACTGGGCCGCGTCCGAGAAAGGGTTAAGCTTTTCGGACACTTATAGTATAACGCCACGGTGTGTGTGTGTGTGTGTGTGTGTGTGTGTGTGTGTCTGTGTCTGTGTCTGTGTCTGTGTCTGTGTGTGTGTGTGTGTGTGTGTGTGTGTGTGTGTGTGTGTGTGTGTCCGTACACTGACGTGTAGGTGATGTTTTAGCTTGAATTGGAACCCTATGAGATAAGAGTTCCAGGGCGGAGGAGGGTTATTCCCATGGAGACGACCCACCACAACTTCATGGTACCGTTTCAGTAGCCTAACGTCCTTGTGCATGGACGCTACGATGAGCGATGTCGTATAACAAATGTGCAAGAGGCTTAACCCTCTCTCAATGGCATGGATTACTATGTTGATCAAATAAGACAGTAAAAACAAAAAGCGCTTTTGGTTTCCCTTCCCCATCAGTCTTAATTTTTACTGACATGACATTTTGACATTCAGCATTCCTTATTTTCCATTTCCTGCCTATTGTTAAGAAACTCTTAATATGAAGCGGTGAGTGAGTGAGTGAGTGAGTGAGTGAGTGAGTGAGTGAGTGAGTGAGTGAGTGTGTGTGTGTGTGGTTTGCATACACGCCACATTTTCTAACAAGACCCACTGGAAATGTTTTAACTGAGCTAATTATGTGTTCAATGCAACAACAAAAGAATACCTTTAACAAACAATAATAATAGCAATGCCCCTTGCTTATTCCAAAGTAGCCTACAGACCACAACCTGCAGCACAGCCAAATGCAAGAACGGAAATAGCAGCATCACCTGAATAAAGTGGGTTTAACCATATGACTCGCTGTGTTGAACCATATACAACCATTTCCTCTTTGTAATTTCGATTGAACAATGCTGATTGCGTTATAATGGCATGGCTGCTTGGTGCCCGTTGTCATCTTACCTGTTTAGCACTGCCGCTCATGGCCGCTGCCTTCCTGTCTGTTGAGACAACAAAGAGCATTAAGTCTTCAGGCTGGAGCCTCTTGTGACGAGTCACGAACGGTTGGAAAGCTTTCCATAAGAACGGCATAGGCCTACCCTGGGGAACACATTGTGCTGTTTATTTCTCCCATCGTTTGGGTTGATTGTGCGTTATGATGTTGTAATAAGATATGCATATGCAAAAATATATATAATACAAATAAAGTGAGGTCCACGGTGCGCGTTGAAAACCACGTGAGCAACAGAAAGTACAGGCTCATTTGAAGCGCTGTCCTCTATTCTTCTGTCCATCTGAAGTTGATGATGCAGGGCAGCCTACCTGGCGCTGCATCCCACGCCGACCAACACGTCAACCTACAGCACCGCGCTACGCTACCAGACGCGCTGCGATACAGCGAACAGGTGTGTATGTGTGTGTGTGTGTGTGTGTGTGGCTGCACAGATGAACAACATTCTTAATACTGTCGTAGCGAAACGAAGACACTCACTGTTAGTGGCCTTGTCGACCGTCATCCTCGAAGTAAACAGCAAACGCCGCTCTTGGTCCTGTGAACCGGAGCCGCGCCTCTATATACTCAAGCCCAGACATCCATGTGATTGGTTAAGCGGTGGTCAGCTGACCTATCAACGCGAAGACGCGGCGGCGCCACCTGCTTTCTTTTTTTCTTTTTCTCCGGTTGCGCTGCTGGGGGGGGGGGGGGGGGGGGGGGGGGGGGGGGAATTGGTTTGGAAGGAGCAAGCACCCTTCAGCACTCGGGTTCAAGTCGAGAAAGCAGCATGGAAGCATGGGGGGGGGGGGGGGGACGACGACGACGACAAAGAATGGTGTGTACTCCACACTACAAGCCTACGGTCATACCTGCAAAAATATGAGATGACTTCCAACAAATAAAATGTCTATCTAGTAAACTAGAAGAAGGAAAAATTGAACAGGATGGAAAGGTGTTGAATATAAGCGTCGTCCATTTTAGTGCATTGGACTAACTATAACTAAACGCAAGTGGACGAAACAAAAGCTATTTCAGCTGCTATTAGTTTCCCATGTGTAGTCTTATGGAATAGATGCCTAGGCACTGCATTAATGTAGGCCCATGTGACACGTAACGTCACCTCTGACATACTGGCCTACCCCGTGACCTTCCTTATCCAAAGTTACCTATCGCACGTAACAACCCTTTTTTTTTCCCCCGTACATAATTGTGCACAGAAGAAAAGAAAAACATGTGAATTTGGTGAATGTACACTACCCTTCGCCCTCACAGTATCTGGGTTATCTGCAAGGTAGGGTACTGCAAGGTAGCACGTGGGATTTCATTCTCTCGAAATAGACACCTTTACAATAATAGACAAAATAGTATAGATCATTGAAAGAATATATATTATGAATTATTGTTCAGTAACTATGTGATTATGGCTTTGTGTTATTTCTACAATGGAGCATTCCATCATGATTTCCACTGTTATGTTTTCCTTTGATGCTTTTGATGGTCCTACAAGTGATTATATTTGTTTTCAAGTAAACATTTGTTCACATTTGTTGGTTAAATTTGAGTATTTCTCTTGAATTAAAACGTTTTTTTTTTCTCAAGCGTTAACTAACAGCCATTATATGATTATATAAACTTTATTTGCATAGTCTAGCAACTTGCAATGCAAGTCACAGTGCTTCACCACTTTTTCTGTCTTCAAATTTGATCCAACAGTCAGCTGTCTGCAAACAGGATCTTTCTGACCATTGCTCGGAAGGGCAGTAGTTCTACGGCCTGGATCTGTACAAACGTTGGTTTCAGACAATGGTTACAGAGATTACTGACGTAACACTCAGGAAAGGTTATAGTTGTACAGATTATGTCTGCCCTCCGGCGGCCCATATTGGTAATTGCACTAGTATTTATCATGGTATTGACACGCACTTTCCCATCTTGGGAGGGGGACTTTATTTGATTTTGAATAACAATAGAATCAACAACGCGTGTGCGCGTATCTCAATGTCCCGTTGGCCTTTTATTACCATCACTGTAAAGGCGTGTGTGGTGCAGTGAGATGGGATAGGGTTGGTATCATGGAATGACTTTGTGATTGCAAATTCAGAACGTAAAGCTTTGACATTAACATTTTGCATATGCATGTATTCGTGTATTTATATAACCTATCATGCCACGGGATTGCGAAAGGCCTCCCTTCTGACACTAATCGTTTTCAATCAGCACTATCGTTGGTTCGTATTATTGAACCGGTGGTGACTAAGTCAAACGTCATGTGATTGGGCAAGACGCGCACGCTTGCGTGTCAGTAAGCCCTGGCGCTGAAGCCCTGAAGTTTGCCCTGGCGCCGTATTCCGTCCGCAGACGTGAGAGCAGCCGGGCCAGTGGCCAGGTCTCCCAGTCCGGCGTAAACCTTTTCCAGCGAAGCGCGGCGCCATCGCTCACACGGCAACAGCGGCGCTCGCTCGCCCGCGCCGCCAGTGCTGAGTTCGCAGTGGATTGTGGGTGCAGAGGAGGACGCTGCCCAGGCTTGTCGTTTACGGACCGCAGACGGTGCGGCCCTGGCCTATTTTGTAAGTATTTCTTTGGGTTTTCTCAACGTCCCGTCTGCTCGTCCACCAATTCGCCGTGAGCGCAGAGAACACCGCCTGCGACCGGAATACGTGCCGCATATTGCCATGTTGTCTTTTTGGCTCTCAAATGGAGGCCAATGTTGGCGACTCCAGCGTTCTGGGTGAGCGCTGTCAGGCACGGCTGTTGGGGTTTTATCCGGAAATCAGCTGGGCTCTTCGGCCCATGTCCTACGTTAATGCGCCTTCTACTTTGTCATTTTGCACAAACGGAGATAACGCACATCAGCGACGATTGTGTTGGTGCGTTCACACGCCGTGTGAGTTGTGGCTTCGCAGGCGGAAGCAGTGTGGCCGTCAGGGGCTCGCCGCTAAATAAATGCCGCTGTTTGATTGAAGCCCTTCGGCCACCGGGACCACAAATGTTGCAGAAAACAACTAGGATGTTCTCGATTATCATCAAGCCAATACTAATTGGTGTTTGTCCCAAAGAGAGAGAGAAAAAAGGCACCAAGACCAAAATCTTTAAATGAATAATGGAGAAAAATATATCGGACCTGGTGGATTTGTTTGACATTAATACGGCAGGCGGTGAAGCTTGGTTAATCGATGAGCTCAATTGATTATCAATAACATGTGTCTTATTGAACTTTGCACCGGTCCAAGAAGACCAAATTATGTCTCCGTTAGTTGAACATGATAATAAAGCGCGAATAAAATGAATAATGATTACATTAATGAAAAAGCAATGTCATGGATTTGGATCAGAAATGAGAGAGAGAGAGAGAGAGAGAGAGAGAGAGAGAGAGAGAGAGAGAGAGAGAGAGAGAGAGAGAGAGAGAGAGAGAGAGAGAGAGAGAGAGAGAGAGAGAGAGAGAGAGAGAGAGAGAGAGAGAGAGAGAGAGAGTGTATATATTAACAATTGAGGATAAATAAAATCTGTCAGTCAGTGGGTCAATTGAGTGCCTCTCGTTGTTATCTCCAGAGCCCGCAGCAGAATACTGACACCCCAGAGCTGAGAGTTTCCCGGGAGCAACATGTCGAGCCGAGGGGGAAAGAAGAAGGCGACCAAAACGTCCCGGTCCACCAAGGCAGGGGTGATCTTCCCCGTGGGCCGCATGCTGCGCTACATCAAGAGAGGCCTTCCCAAGTACCGCATCGGCGTCGGGGCCCCCGTCTACATGGCCGCCGTGCTGGAGTACCTCACGGGTAAGATGCCCGGGTCGGGATCACAGCGCGTAAATCAGCGTTTCACTTTGGTTCGACCAATCATGTCGCAGGAGGCGGGGATCTGTACGCGCGCCAGTCGGCCAACAGCGAACACAAACTCCGTCCGCGCTTAGTCAACCGTTCCCGGCGGGAAGACGAGCTAAAAACATCCTGTCCGGACACCAGTGTTCTTTTGAGAAAGTGTCTGTAGAGGTTTCAAATCAGCAACCCCTGTAAACCGGCCCCCAGAGGCTCTGCTTAGTAGGTCCACTGGATCCGGGATTGGATTAAAACAAAACTTTGAAAGACTTGACCTGTCTTGTTTCACACCAGGAAGAACCATATACGGTGCGCCACTTACAGGGCCCCTATTTTACCCGGTGGTGTTGTGTCCGGTTGATTAGCCTTTACAAAACCATTTGAAAACCCACCTTTTAATGATTCCTTAACGAGTGGGACCCGCGATGTCCCAATAGGTGCTTGTACCAACACCAACACCAAACTTAAGACGGTTGGCCTAGGTTGGCCAACACCGAGTCAACATGTCCTCCAACAACAACCAATGGATATAAGACACAGCCTGATGTGGATGCTTGTTCAGTGCAGAGTGCAGGCAGCTTAAAGGGGCGATTTTGAACATATATATTTAGCTATTCTGTTCATTCATTTTTAAACAATGTACATTTTTGTTCCTTTTTTTTTATTTGTATTTTCTATGATTCTGGTTTCAGCCGAGATCCTGGAGTTGGCGGGAAATGCAGCCAGGGACAACAAGAAGGGTCGGGTGACTCCCCGACACATCCTGTTAGCCATCGCCAACGACGAGGAGCTCAACCAGGTGACGCCCGGGGTTTAATGTCTGATTAATGATTTGAGGCTCGCGTTCTTCACTTCACCTCCACTTCTAGGCGACGACGTGAGAGTGTGTCGCGCGCAGCTCATCCCGTTTAAAAGAGACGGTGGTACGGGACTGTGACTTGCTTCTCGGGCCGTCGCAAAATGGGCTTTTGAAGATAGGAAGCTATGTGATATGCTATGAACTTTTAAATCCACGGTTAAGTAAAAGCTTAAAAGTAGGTACAAATCCCGTTCACCGTTTCCCCCGGAGGTCTTTCCGTGGGATCCGTGTGACGCTAAGGAGTGTTGAGTCACACGTGGGGATGGATACAATGCAGCTAACAAGAGCTCAGGCCTGTTGGGTAACAAACATGGCACTGGCAACAAAAAACAACAACACATATTTGAAGCGTACCCTTTTATATTTTGCTGACCTCTTATAAAGTCACAAGCACACAATAAAAAAAAAAAGAAAGGTGTGTTGGCAGTAGTCTGCCGGCTGAGTACGCATGCGTACCACAAACGGGGATCAACCAAATGCGCTCATCAAGCCCGATCTGTCTCTGTGCGTCCCAGCTGCTGAAGGGAGTGACCATCGCCGCAGGGGGAGTCCTCCCCAACATCCACCCGGAGCTGCTGGCTAAGAAGAGAGGAGCCAAGGGCAAACTGGAGACCCCGGTCTCTCCCGCCCCAGAGAAGAAACCCAAGGCCACCAAGAGACCCATGGCTAAAAAATCCAGCGTGAAAAAGACCGGAGGCAGAGTTAAGGTAGGCAGAGTAATACACCTGGGGAGGGGGGGATGAATACTAACAATTCCGTTAAAGGACAAGTTATCAGTCACCATTGTGTGTTCAGAATCAGAGTTGCTTTTATTACATCTTAACGTACAAGTACGCAACAGTAAAATTCTTAGGCTTGGATCCTCAACAGTCACATAGCAGCATCCATACAAGAACAATGACAAAGTAAGTAAGAATAAATAATAATAAGTAGCAACATCAATACAACAATGTGTTCAAGTGGTAGTGGTACCAGCCACGGTGGTAGTGCCAAAAAATAAAAATAAAATAGAATGCTGTGCAAAATACAGAATATAATGCCGATAATCAAATGGGTTGTTGTAGTGTGCGTGGGGTTGGTTTGGGGGTAATGGATTTCTCCAGGAGCCTGGCTGGTTGGGGGGGGCCGGGGGGGGGGGGGGGGGGGGGGTGGTGTGGAGATACTCTTTGTCATCCTCCGGGTTATGGCCCCGAGGCTTCGGTACCGCTTCCCCCGACGGCAGTAGCTCACTCGGGTGTCGCTGTGTGTTTTTGTAGAAGCAGGGCGAGGCGAGCAAGGCGGTCTCAGCGGACAGCACTACGGAGGGGTCTCCGTCCGACAGCTTCACCGTTCTGTCCACCAAGAGCCTCTTCCTGGGCCAGAAGGTAGGACGCGTCGCCCTCGCCGCCATACGTAGCGTACTTGACTCGCTTTTCTTTTGTGTTGTTGTTTTTTTTTTAAGTCGATTGCCGCGTGCGTTAAAATGAACGCCGTGACGGCTCATCGAATTCGGTCGAGAAAGGTCAACGTTGTAAGTGCTTTTTTTTTAATCCAGGGAGCCCTCAGCTATCCCCGTGTGTGTGTGTGTGTGTGTGTGTGTGTGTGTGTGTGTGTGTGTGTGTGTGTGTGTGTGTGTGTGTGTGTGTGTGTGTGTGTGTGTGTGTGTGTGTGTGTGTGTGTGTGTGTGTGTGTGTGTGTGTGTGTGTGTGTGTGTGTGTGTGTGTGTGTGTGTGTGTGTGTGTGTCCATGCAGACTGCTGCAGGGAAAGGAAAGACTAGCGCTGCCGCCTTCCTGTGGTTACTTACCCACCTACTTTTATTTCAGTTTCCGTCCCCGCATACACAACCTTTTTTGTTCCTGAATTATTATTAAGATCGTTTAAAAAAAACAGATTAGCTGTTTAGGATAGATGGACTGCAGCTTCAGAGTTGTGACACAAAATTGGCTTGCAAGGGCAAAATACACCTAATTAAAATTCATGAAATACTAACGTCTGAAAAAGGTTTCACATTTTAAATGAACATGATTCTGTACACATGATCTGTTCTGTTGTTTGCATGTCCAACAGACGACAAACAACACGTTTGCTTGATAAGTGTAGCAAAGTCCATACTACACGCCACCTAGGTGGCTCCCATACTCCACCTAGGTGACTTTCCTAGGGCTCCTCTAAACCAATGGACACAGGGTGGTGATGTTGAAAGTCCGGTTTATTGTGAAAGTTGCATAGAATGAAGCATGCAGCTAGTGCTGTCATGCCAGAGATCTCTCCCCCGAGTGTGTGTGGTGGTGGCTGGTTTAACCTATGCACACTGATTGCTCAATGTGCAACAGGTGTGCAGCCCCACCCAGCCCCAGAGTCCAATCAGTCTGACTCAGGCCAGGTGAGGCTGCTTAAACCAGCCACCATCCACACACACTCCCACAATAAGTTTGATCTGAAATGATGACAAAAATCGATTTGTATAATTCAGGGATGAGGTGTAATAATGGTTACGTTTTGGTCAAGTTATAACCAAACAAGTATTGGCACAGCATAATTTAATGTCACGCTTGGGTTGCTTTCCCTGCATTGCTTTTGCCCTGCTGTCAACCCATTCTGCTGCTTCCTGTATTTTCTTGAGTTATTAAGCACAAATGTCTTTCTTAAAATCTTACTGATTTACTTAAGAAGACTTTTATTAGAGTCAATTCCTGTGGTTTCTAGAGTCCAGCTATATCCCACTACATTGCTTCTGTGAACTCTTTGAGTTTCGAAAGGGACCTACAGTTAAAGGGCAAGCTAATAATGGTCACAACTGCTTTACATAATGAAATATATTTTATTAACCTTCTAGGGCTGTCCCAATCCATACCAACTATCAATCAACGATAGTCACAAATCTTCTCTTCTTTTTCATATTTAAGATTCGGCATAAGTCAAGTCTTACAGGAACGATACGTAACATTTCCACATAAAGATATCTGTCAAAGACTAGACCTATGTTTTATACTTGCGCCCTTTTCACACGGGCAGTCTTACCCTGCAATGATTTCCCGCATGGGGTCATGTGGGAACGTGAACGGGGATAGATTTCCTTTCCCCGGGAAATCTGCATCAGCAATTTTGCTGCTCAGTGCACTTCCCAGATCTCTGCCTGTGCTGCGTTGTGGGTGAAAGAGGTAACATTGAGGCCGCGTAAAGGGTCTCGTCTGTCTGACGTGAGCCGCTTTCACGGAGAGCGAGCGAGCCAATCAGAAGACGCGGCTGAGGAGCTATTTGCGACTGTTTCTCTGAACGCGCCGATGCCTGTGGAGTGATTTCGAAGACAATGCCGAACGGCTTATTTTGTTTGTAGACAAGCGTCCCTTTTTATTTATTTGATTTTTTTCAAGAAAGGCTGGAACCTGGACAGGTTCCGAACCAAAGTCGCTCCCCTCAGACCGGCGGGCCTCCACAAGTGTTGCAGTAGCGCCCTCTACTGGACGGTCCCTTGGCCCGTCTATTCCGGCATCGCTGTGCCGCGTGAAAGGGCGCAAGACGGAAATCTTCCAGAACATAGCTGCCCGTGTGAATAGTGAAAGTCCCTAACTGAAGGTTTCGTCCGTGTCTCTTGGTTACGACAATGTGACCTTAATTGGGTAGTTCATCATTTTATTGGTCTTTTAAAACAAATAGATATATCTGTCAGAGAATGTGCGATTGAACGTGTTTCCCATACATCGAAGTACTCGTTTTGTAGTCGGTTTTGGTGCAAAAAGGTCTGCAATAGTTTTCACCAATGTACACATATGGAAAGTCAGTTTAATCTGTTTTATATATAGTCTATGTTAAGTCAGTTTAACCTGTGTTATATACAGTCTATGTTAAGTCAGTTTAACCTGTGTTATATACAGTCTATGTTAGGTCAGTTGAACCTGTGTTATATACAGTCTATGTTAGGTCAGTTTAACCTGTGTTATATACAGTGAATGTTAAATCAGTTTAACCTGTATTGTATACAGTCTATGTTAGGTCAGTTTAACCTGTGTTATATACAGTCTATGTTAGGTCAGTTTAACCTGTGTTATATACAGTCTATGTGCGTTACACACACACCAGAGCTCCACTGGCCACGCAGTTCTTTACCTGCTTTTCACTGTTGTTGATCTAGATACACTTCTGAACAGAATCCATTGGGAACATTTGGAAACCTGAGACGTCTCCGGTTTAATTGCATTTAAGTCAGGCTATTGTTTAGGGAAGGGTACTTTGTAATTGGCCATAAGAAGTATTGACCAAGCGCTGGCTCTACAGAGAGGAGTGCTGCTGGCCGTCTCCTGGGCTAACGCTAACACAGAGCGGGAATGTCGGTTGAATATGCAATATCTTTCCAATTGATCTTTCCAACAAAAAACACTTTCAATCAGCTACCACCACATGCTGTGGGAAACACTGTAATGTCTATGGTAATGTTATAAAGATACAACCATCTTCAACATGCAACATGTTATTGATGGTATAATTGTTTTGACCACGGATAACAGAATAACATCGTCTACAGCTATTTGGGTAGCCGACTCATCTAATGGTAACTTGGAAAGTAAATGTTTTGTTACTTGCGGCATTTATAGAATGAAATGGCAAGACGGGACTAAATATAATAACAACTTTAATACGTAAGCTTGTCCATGAACGTTGTACCTTTTTAACCAATGATGTATTGTGGTTTCTTTTAGTTATTATTAGGGATGCAAGAAATATCCCCCAAAAAATGTTATCGAGTACGAGGTCCAAATCTCAACTAGTAGGCCAACTCGTTTCGAAGGCACTTTTGTTTTTTTAATGCGGAGAAACAATTTCCGCCAATTGACACATATCAAAAATCTCTTTTTGTATGTATTTTGTACAGTGTGTGCATTACAACCACACAAGAGCTTTTGTTTTTTTACTGCTATTAACTGTTGTAGAGCTGGCAGGATAAACCTCTTAGCTGCGATGGATTTGAATGGTCTATCCATTGGGGACATTTTGAAACGTGAGACGCATCTGGTTCAATTGCGTTTTAGGTAGCCTCATGTTTAGGGCAGGCTTCTTTGTTGCTGCCTGACTGCTTTGCTTGGGGTCCCCGTCCCCTCGGCAGGGACCCACCGCTGGACACACGGCACTCAGACCGCTGATCGCGCCTTTATCTTGGCGCCGAGGACCTGGCGTTTGTTGTAGCATTAACTGCACCACACACGACTGCCAGGGGTAGAAAAGTATTAAATGTACCATGGGCTTTACTCCCTTTAATAAAAACAGAAGATGGTTTTGAAGCCAAGTCATTAAAACGGCGGATTGGAGTCGTAATCAAATTATTTGCATGCACGTCGATTTTCTTCAGTAGATATGCTTTTATGTCAGATCCGTTGTAGGCTATAATATCCTATATTGGGCCATACAACAGCTGGCCATTTGGACATAGGCTATCCAATATCCGTTCCTTTTCAGGAATAACATTAGGGTCGGGTTGTGTCAGTGAGAACTATCGTGTTTCTCTGATGCCCCGATCACAGCAGCGCGAAGGAGAAGGAGCTGGCGCTGGCGCTGACGTCACCTGCCAAATCTTATTGAGATGTGGTTCTTTTTTGTACACCTCTACAGTAGCGCCGTGCGCCATTATTGTTTAAAGTTGTGGAACGCGGGGGGGGGGGGGGGGGGGGGGGGGAACTGCACCTCCCCAGGCCGGCCGCTAAACGTTGGCGAGCTGACCGCAGCAATAAAGCCTGGGGAGTCGATAGCAAAAATGAAAGCACGTTGCTTATTAATACAAAAACATGTGACCATTCAACTAATTAGTGGTCTTGTCGACCTATGAGGGGTCAGCCCTAGAACCTTCAATAACTCTTAGACTTGTTCCAAGGTTATCATCTTTACTCGCCTATCAGGATTATAGGGATTTACTTCAATGAAATAGAATAATGGATGAGAATATGAATTATCAGTCAAATTGGACATTGTGTCGCTGTAAACAGTTTAGAGTGGGACATTAATAACATAAATTGCATGAAGAAATTAACGTTTCCTATAACACTGGTATGCTTTAAATTCATACTAAAGCTGTAACCATACAGAAGGATACCTTGCCTTTCTGAATGGTAGGTGTGACACACACACACACACACACACACACACACACACACACACACACACACACACACACACACACACACACACACACACACACACACACACACACACACACACACACACACACACACACACACACACACACACACACACACACACACACACACGAATAAAATCAAGGTATCCTTTTAATGTGTTCTTTTTTTCTTTGTAATGGCTTTGCTTCCTTCCTTCCTCCTTTCCTTCCTTGCTTCCTTCCCACGTGTCCCCTTTGACCTTGGTTGCTCCTCCACCTTCTGGCATGACACCCCCCCCCCCCCCCCCCCCCCAGCTCAACCTCATCCACAGTGAGGTCAGCAACTTGGCTGGCTTTGACGTGGAAGGGGTCATCAACCCCACCAATGCTGACCTTGAGCTTAAAGATGATCTAGGTGAGCGATCTCCCATGCTGCCTTTTGCTTCCTCTTTCTATTTTCTTTCACATTTCCTTTTTGTTTGACCCGAGCGGGTTCGGAGGAAAGGTCTTTGAAAAGTGCCACAGCCTCGACAAATTGTACCTCAACCGATCAATGCAAAGATTAGGTCACCAATACAGTGACGGTGACTATTACGTCCATGCAAAAAGGGGCGTGGTCTGCTTTAACAGCCAATCAGAACCAAGCACCAGGGTGTGACGGCTCTGCGGACGTGGTATGCATTCCTTTAGGTCTACACGGACTAGCACGTACCGGACTGGAGTTGGAACCGGGATTTGTGTGGGAAAACCCCATATCAAGAAGATTTTGACAGGTGGAGGCATGTCTAATGGACAACATGATGCCAATACTTCAAACCTAGAGGCTAGAATCCAAGCGTGCCTCGCCTATAAATACCAGCTCGTAACGCATGTGGCCATCCTGCTCTCCGATCGTTAATCAATTAATCAGCCTAATAGACTCCTCCCAAAGCTCGTGTCCTCCTTTTCGCTCCGTCTATCATAAGGACGTGTTATGGTTCGATTTCAGGTCGCTTGCACACGGCTTGCCGGTTTCCAATAGAGAATAAGCACTAGTCATTTCTGTCTGCCCCCGTTGCAGAAAGCCCATTGGTTTAACAATGTGAAGCAACCCTGTACTGTGTTTTCCTCCTGTGACATCACTGGCCTGGAATACCATCATAACACTCTGTGGCTTAATCAGAAAGCAGCATTATACAGTTCTCTCTCTGTGTGTGTGTGTGTGTGTGTGTGTGTGTGTGTGTGTGTGTGTGTGTGTGTGTGTGTGTGTGTGTGTGTGTGTGTGTGTGTGTGTGTGTGTGTGTGTGTGTGTGTGTGTGTTGAACAATTTGAGCATCTCTTTTTAAAATGTTTTCATGGATGTGGAAAACCGATCAGAATCCTGCTTCCTGATTAGACGATCACATATTGATCCTCCCCCGTGTCCTAGTAACGTCCTTGGTACTTCCTGTGTGATGCAGTCAGCCAATAAGGAATTCACTCTCTCTTTCTCTCTCGTTTTCTCTCTGTTCTCCCTCTGTCCCCTCCCCTCATGGAACCCCTCATCACCGCACTATGTTTTACCATCGTGTTGTTTGCCTGTTGTTGTTTGTCGTTTGTCGTTTGTTGTCGTCATTGTCCATAGTTGCAAGTTGTCCGCGCCGATCTTTCCAACGTTGAGAGCGATGCTGTCGTTCACCCGACCAGCTCGTCCTTCTATACAGGTGGTGAAGTAGGTAAAGACGCCCCTCGCCACCGCCACCTCGGGCCAGAGGAAACTGACGTGCTGACGTGTGTCAGTGCTTTAGCTCCGCTGTCCACTCGGTGGACAGTGATCAAAGTGCTGGCACTCAGGCTTCCTCTGTCTCGCTCTCTCGCCGTCCTAGCTTCACAATGCTTCACCTTGCTTTAATGTCGGGCAGATTTAGTTTTTAGAACAATTTCATAACTTACCTTTTTTTTTTTATAACGATTGAAATGTATGAACCAAATATGACTTATTACCTAATTGTATTTATTACGAACCTTTTGCCTCTCAAATTCCTGAGGTAGTCGCATGCCCACGTTATCTAAAATGTTTCTTCAGAAATTAGTTTGAATATTTATCCAATAATTACTCTGGAACAATGTGTTTCCTTATGCTAACCAATCTCCTTAGTTCAATTGTTTTCCTAATCAGCCTTCCTTCAACTATCGGTAATTTTCACTAAGAATTGATTTGAACATTTATTTAATGTCTTTCCTGGAAGCCCCCTGCCTCCCTGTTTTTAAATGGGTTTGTTTTTGGGCATCCAGAGCCTCTGAGGTGGTGGCGATCTTTCTATTGATTGGTTTTCTTAAATTATTAACTGCTTTTAAGTAGTGGGATCGGTCGTATGCCGTTTTCCCTTTGCCAAAAACATACAATACTTTGCCGCCGATAACCGGGTGTAAATTGGCAGGTTACCACATCACTTTTGTTTAAAATGTGTTTGAGTCATGGGTGGAAATGTTTTATTCTGTGAACATTATTTCAACCATAACACGACCTCTGTCGCCGGGGGCAACTTCCTGTGGGCAACATTGAACAAAAGTGATGATGCCAGCGGAAAGGCTTAAACTACACATATTAAAACAAGTTAAACAAGACTTCAAAGAAGCCAAACTGAACAGAACCGTCTCTAAATAGCTATCAATGTAGAAGAAAGATCAAGCATTCTTTTTAAATCATCACCATGTCTTCGTTTCTTCTGGTCGACTGCGCCGTGAAACTGCTTTGCACACATTCCATCTCAAACCACACCTCTCTTTCTTGTCTGCCTGTTGTGCTCTCAGCTCTGCCTGTGCGTTGCCTTCTGTCTGTGTCTGTCCATCGATCGGTCTGTACCTCTGCTATATCTGTGCTGAACTAACGAGGTGGATGGTAGTGTAACGGCCCGGTCTCTCTCTCTCTCTCTCTCGCTCTCGCTCTCAGGTAATGCCCTGGAGAAGAAAGGAGGGAAGGAGTTTGCCGAAGCGGTCCTGGAGCTGAAGAAGAAGCACGGCCCTCTAGAGGTGGCTGGAGGTAGGTACACACAGTGGCACATTTCAGTTGAACAGTAACCTGGCATCCAGCAGTCCTCCTTTGTTCTGGCAGAGCTTCCGGTGGGAGCCTGGTCCTGAAACCAGGACGGCTCTCTGAATAAAACTCGCTTGAATGAATGAAGCTTTTTGAATGAAGGATTTTATTAAGAGTTTTTCTACCATGGTCAGTCTCAACAGTGATGAAAGATTGTGTTTATTAGGCAGATACCCGTCTCCAGCCACACGATTGGTCGAAACAAACATGAAGCGAAAGAAAGTGAAACACTGCTCCGCCCAGATTTGAGCTTCCATCAGCCTAGATATTCATCCAAAGTCTTGATTTGGGAGACTTGTCATCAGGATATGCTGATCTACAAAAATTGGTGGTGGCTCAACACTATCTTGATGGCTTCCATGGTGAAGTTAGCCCTAATGGTTTTGGCAGGAGTAGGAATGTACCATCAGCTTTCAATCACATGGCACCATTTGAAAGCAAGTTCCTAGTATGGGAGAAGTTTGGATGAATGTGCTTATAAACTCAAATACTTGTCACGTTTGAGTGTGTTTGACGCCCTCATTCTGGAACATTGATGAAGTTCCTCCAATGATTTTGGCCTCTGACAGATATATATATATATATTGGACACACACACACACACACACACACACACACACACACGGGCTGCTTGATATGGTTTATATTATCCAAACACACAACAGACATCTCACATCTCCTAGTCTTTAGGCAATTCACTTTTTACATTCTAATTGACCTCACACATTCGTGACATTCAATTACATTACAGTAACACACACACACACACACACACACACACACACACACACACACACACACACACACACACGTACGTTTAATGTCCTTTCGTTCCTGACTTATCTGGTCATTTCACTCGCTCATTCATGGCTCGGCAACTCCCTTTCTTAACTCTCTATATTACTTTATTATTTATTATCATACTCGTTACTGAGGGCGTCATCCATTCGCCGCTCACCCTCTTTTTAATTGCATACTACACTCTGGCTGGGCCAGGTTTGCACAGCTTCTTAATCCAGCCCCCTGTGAGGCTCTCATAGGGGGATTACCGTGAGTGTCGAGATGCGAGCCAGACTGGGCTGCCCCGGCACCCCAGGGCCCCGGAGAAAGAGCATGGGTGGTGGGGGCTTCCGAGGAAATAAAAGGGTCCAACGTCAGTATTTGGAAGCAACCATCTGGAGGTTGTAATGAATGCGTCTGGGTGGTGGGGAGGAAACACACTAATGAGTGACGTGGAGTGGGTCGGTTGAAAGGGCCATGCGAAAACGAGCGTGGACTTATTTTATTTTGCGTGAAGGCCAAGTTGTGTTGCTGGAAGGCAGCGTTTCCTTTTTTTGAGGGCATTGACCAGAGCTGTAGTTGTTTGAAGGAATTCACACCCGAAGAACAAAAATATATATTTATTCAAAGTAGTTATTTCGAAAGCAACTTCCCCTCGTCGGACGGCCATTTTGCAAAGGCAATCGCCCGTGGCCTGCTGTCCTTCCGGACGGGACTAAGATCCCGCGGGCTGTGACACGTCTCTTTGGAACCATCTGGAAATCTGCTGGTGTTGAGTCCTCCCCAGTCTCCCAGCCCGCCTGATCCCAGTCAACACGCTAGCCGCCGGCTAATAAACGGCGGCTCTGTGTCGGGTTACATCGACTTACACGAGGACCGTTTGATGGTGGAATGGAAAGCCCTTTGTACTCCCCATCGCCCGGCTAGTATCATGCACCCCTTCAACTCTCCTCCGTCTTGCCTCTTCTGGTATCTCCTCCTGTTGACGCCTTTTACCCTGTCTCTCGGTGTCTGTCTGTCTGTCTGTCTGTCTGTCTGTCTGTCTCTCCGTGTCTGTCTCCGTGTCTGTCTGTCTGTCTGTGTCTCTGTGTCTGTCTGTCTGTCTGTCTGTCTGTCTGTCTGTGTGTCTGTCTCCGTGTCTGTCTCCGTGTCTGTCTGTCTGTCTGTGTCTGTCTGTCTGTCTGTGTCTCTCTGTGTCTGTCTCTCCGTGTGTCTGTGTCTCTGTCCGTCTCTCTGTGTCTGTCTGTCTCTGTCTGTCTCCCCGTGTGTCTGTCTCTCCGTGTCTGTGTCTCTGTCTGTCTGTGTCTCTCCGTGTGTCTGTCTCTCCGTTTCTGTCTCTGTCTGTCTCCGTGTCTGTCTGTCTGTCTGTGTCTCTCCGTGTGTCTGTCTCTCCGTGTGTCTGTCTCTCCGTGTGTCTGTCTCTCCGTGTCTGTGTCCGTCCGTCTGTCTGTCTGTGTCCCTCCGTGTCTGTGTCTCTGTCTGTCTCCGTGTGTCTGTCTGTCTGTGTCCCTCTGTGTCTGTGTCTCTGTCTGTCTCCGTGTCTGTCTGTCTGTCAGTGTCTCTCTGTGTGTCTCTGTGTCTGTCTGTGTCTCTCCGTGTGTCTGTCTCTCCGTGTCTGTGTCCGTCTGTCTGTCTGTGTCCCTCCATGTGTCTGTCTGTCTGTGTCTCTCCGTGTCTGTGTCCGTCTGTCTGTCTGTGTCCCTCCATGTGTCTGTCTGTCTGTGTCCCTCCGTGTCGGTGTCTCTGTCTGTCTCCGTGTGTCTGTGTCATGGTGTGTCACCTGGTGTCTCTGTCTGTCTGTCTGTCTGTGTCCCTCCGTGTGTCTGTCTGTCTCCGTGTGTCTGTGTCATGGTGTGTCACCTGGTGTCTCTGTCTGTCTCCGTGTGTCTGTGTCATGGTGTGTCACCTGGTGTCTCTGTCTGTCTCCGTGTGTCTGTGTCATGGTGTGTCACCTGGTGTCTCTGTCTGTCTCCGTGTGTCTGTGTCATGGTGTGTCACCTGGTGTCTCTGTCTGTCGCCGTGTGTCTGTGTCATGGTGTGTCACCTGGTGTCTCTGCCACCAGCGGCGCTGAGCGGTGGCTTCGGGCTGCCGGCCAAGTTCGTGATCCACTGCCACAGTCCCAGCTGGGGCGCGGAGAGGTGCGAGGAGCTGCTGGAGAAGACGGTGAAGAACTGCCTGGCCCTGGCCGACGACAAGAAGCTCAAGTCCGTGGCCTTCCCCTCCATCGGCAGCGGGAGGTGAGAAAGCACACTCGCTCGCACGCTCCCTCACTCGCTCACTCACAGGCTAACTCACTCACTCACAGGCTCACTCACTCACTCACTCACAGGCTAACTCACTCACTCACTCACAGGCTCCCTCACTCGCTCACTCACAGGCTAACTCACTCACTCACAGGCTCACTCACTCACTCACTCACAGGCTCACTCACTCACTCACAGGCTAACTCACTCACTCACTCACTCACAGGCTCACAGGCTCACTCACTCACTCACTCACAGGCTCACTCACTCACTCACTCACTCACAGGCTCACTCACTCACTCACAGGCTCACTCACTCACTCACTCACTCACAGGCTCACTCACTCACACGCTCACTCACTCACTCACTCACACGCTCACTCACTCACTCACACGCTCACTCACACGCTCGCTCACTCACTCACTCACAGGCTAACTCACTCACACGCTCACTCACTCACTCACTCGCTCACTCACACGCTCACTCACTCACTCACTCACAGGCTAACTCACTCACACGCTCACTCACTCACTCACTCACAGGCTAACTCACTCACACGCTTACTCACTCACTCACTCACACGCTCGCTCACTCACTCACACGCTCACTCACTCACTCACTCACACGCTCACTCACTCACAGGCTCACTCACTCACTCACAGGCTCACTCACTCACTCACTCACTCACAGGCTAACTCACTCACTCACTCACTCACAGGCTCACTCACTCACAGGCTCACTCACTCACAGGCTCACTCACTCACTCACTCACTCACAGGCTCACTCACTCACTCACAGGCTCACTCACTCACAGGCTCACTCACTCACTCACTCACAGGCTCACTCACTCACTCACACGCTCACTCACTCACACGCTCACTCACTCACTCACACGCTCACTCACACGCTCGCTCACTCACTCACTCACAGGCTAACTCACTCACACGCTCACTCACTCACTCACTCACTCACAGGCTAACTCACTCACACGCTCACTCACTCACTCACTCACTCACAGGCTAACTCACTCACACGCTTACTCACTCACTCACTCACGCGCTCGCTCACTCACTCACACCCTCGCTCACTCACTCACACGCTCGCACACTCACTCACACGCTCACTCACTCACTCACTCACACGCTCACTCACTCACTCACCCTCAACATTAGTTTGCAGGCTGGTTCCAAGGCTATGTCTATGGTTCTGGTGTGGGACCGAGGTTTCAGAACCACTAGGGCACTAGCCTTCTTTGTTTGTTATGGAAGCTCCTCCCCAAACATCCAGAGTATCAGTTATTTATCGTGCGTCCTCCTCCGCTGCACCAAAGAAATCCCAGCTGCTTATGGTTTTTCTTTATTGATAGTTTTCTGTGCTTTGCACTTGCAGACCCTGTTGTTCTGAAGCCATATGAGGGTTTGAGTTACATTACAACATCATGAATCATGAACTGTTTTTGATTCCAAAACCACACACACACACACACACACACACACACACACACACACACACACACACACACACACACACACACACACACACACAAGCTGTGAAGAGTTGAATCATGTAAGGCTTTGTCTGTCGACTACCAGCTGTTTTTTAATCACATGTATTTTTAAAACTGCGGGAGGTCAAGTAAAGCTCTTCAACAGGCAAAACAGAAAAGACGGTTCCTGCGTGCTAAACACTGCACTGTTTACTTGAAGACTTTGTGCCACACTCCTTGTTGTGGTGTCTATGAGGCATCATCTTGGTGGTTGACATTGTCTGTCTCTCTCTTTGCAGTGTTTATTGGGGTTGTGTTAATAGGCGTAGAAGCCAAGGGTGGGACTAATGACCAGACACAGCTTTTACTTTGTTCTCTTAAGATGTTGAATGGTGTCATGGTTGCCTTGCAATTTGGATGGCACACAAAGGTCTGTGTGCCATCCAAATTTCCATCCACATTTGTGCCATCTATATTTCTCGGGTGCTGCTTTCCAAAGGTTTACTGTATAATTACAGCAAACCTGCAGGTGCCCCTCTGCTTACCCAAGAACACTGCAGTTGGACATTACTGGCTGTTGTATTGATTCATTAAAAGCAATTATTACTATAGCAACGGGGATTTATCTCAAATTCCACATCTGGGAGGGTCCTAGGGGCTAAGAGTAGTATTGGTAGTGCTGCAGATAACCATTATCTCCACTAATGTATCCATCTAGCCGCCACGGCTATAATGGCAAGGGTCCACACACACACACACACACACACACACACACACACACACACACACACACACACACACACACACACACACACACACACACACACACACACACACACGCCCCCCCCCCCCCCCCCCCCAGGGCCTAAGGGATGTTTTAATGGCTTGCTTGGTCAGAAGAGCAGCCAAGAAGCATGCATTTTGAACTAGCAGAGAGGTCCATTCCAAAGGTTTTGAAATCACAAACTATTCGTTTCTGCCAATTGACCTGATTGATGAACAGACTTGTTGTGTCGGTACTGAAAAAAAGGTTCAACGCCCCAGAAAACCACATGTTGTGTCGTCCCCCCCCCCCCCCCCCCCCCCCCCCCCGTCCCCCCCCCCACCAGGAACGGCTTCCCCAAGCAGACGGCGGCCCAGCTCATCCTGAAGGCCATCTCCAGCTACTTCGTGGCCACCATGTCGTCCACCATCAAGATGGTGTACTTCGTGCTGTTTGACAGCGAGAGCATAGGCATCTACGTGCAGGAAATGGCCAAGCTGGAAACGAGCTAAGCCTCCCTTTTTATGTTCCTTTTTAGCTCCGCGCCAACCCCTACAAAATATCGAAAACATGTTTTATGCGTCAATTATTTATGTTTTTTTTCCCCCCGAAATGTGTTGGCTTGTTTGTTTTTAGGTTGTCTTCTATCGTTTAACCTTTGGTTTGTAAATGCATCGTTCTGCACTATTATGACTGCAGAAGAGAAAGATAATTAATTTGAGAATGTAAAGATGATTTATCATGATGATTACGCCATTATAAGGCTTTTTGAGATAGCCTTTATGGGTTAGAGCATGTATTGTTTACACAAAACCTTTTATCTCTGGTGTCTTCTTCTGTTTTCATCTTAATTGCCAGCTCTTATGTTTTTACTTTGGGTCCCCCTTTGTTTGTTTTTGATTCTTTGTAAGGTTCTACACTTTATCTGATTGATTGATTGCACTAATAGTCTGTGCCCATCAATGTTTATGTCTAATATTTGTGTGTTAAAAGTAACTGAACAGTGACAAATCTTTATTTTCTATTATCTTTTTGGCATTCTTGAAGGCATATGAAATTTGAAATGGGAGATGGCATGTCATTGCCATTTGATTGCCACGAAAAGGAAAGAAATGTTTTCTTGCGGGACGGGGGCTGTAACAACAGCGGCCACTAGATGGCGCGCTGTACTCAAGAATTTGATTTTCATCGGAGCCATTTTTCTGTGCTGGCAAAAAAGAAGGTTGACGTGGGTGTCCACACACAAATATGAGTTGATTTGAGTTGGCTTGAATTAGGAACACGATGTGGACACACACCAGAGAAAAGATAGTTATGCTGCATTTGGACTTTTCGATAACTTTCTTATCCATGTAAATTGCTTTCTATAAATTGCTATACATAACTATTACACACAAGGTCTGTACAAAGTCCAGAAATAAAAATGCCTTTCAAAACATGTTTTTGTTTGGTCTGTAAAAGAAAAAAAAAGATTATGTATTAAAATATAAACACTTGACTAAAGTGTGTGTGTGTGTGTGTGTGTGTGTGTGTGTGTGTGTGTGTGTGTGTGTGTGTGTGTGTGTGTGTGTGTGTGTGTGTGTGTGTGTGTGTGTGTGTGTGTGTGTGTGTGTGTGTGTGTGGCTACGTTTGTAAGGGTTTATCTTTTAACCACTATTTTCTGAATTGTGTTAATGCTTTGAAATCCAGCTGTCCAGTTTTCTACAAACCTCTACACCAGTGAATCTAAACTGGTTGGTTGCGAACCATAAGTGGGTTGTGATGGCATTTTGAGTGGGTCGCATAACGTATGCCAAACCTTGATCTTCAGAAAGAATCCCATGAGTGATCTGATGTTTAAATGTTAATTCACGTTTTAATGGCCAACTATTTCATTGAGTTCAGCCCCAATTGTTGCAGCTTTTCCTTAGCTCTGTATTTAACATTACATGAAGGCATTATTGAGTTCTGGATATTGGTTAATCAGTTTTTTATGTTTGGGTCGTGACTTAATGGCTACTGTCAGGTGGGCCCTGAGGCTAGACCAGTTGAGAATCACTGATCTCGACCATTAAATACAGCTTTCCATATCTGCTCATCCCCAAAAGTAAATTGGCATGAATCGGCATCAGATTTGAATCAGTTCTCGCCCATCCACAAATGGTGGAGGCGGGGGTGGTGGTGGAGGTGGAGGTGGTGGTGATGGTGGTGGTGGTGATGGTGGTGGAGGTGCTTCATCCAGAGGTACAGAGCACATGTTCCCCCGCAGGCCCCAGGGCCATCCTGGGACCTGGGTAGCCGGAAGCTCTGAAGACGGTGGAGTCAGATGGGGGTCACTTTCCCAGCCAGGGAGGCAGGGACCTGGACCTCCTCTGAGGGCGCCCATCTGAGCCCTAATCCTCAGGAAATACAGGCAGGTCCACCCCCCCACCCCCACTCTGCCTCTTTCCCTGCATCTATCCTCGGCTCTCTCTCTCGCTCTCTCTCTCTCTCTCTCTCTCTCCCTCTCTCCCTCTCTGTGCTTGTTCTCGCAGGCAGCAAAGCTCCGTAAATTCAAATCATCTGTAGAACGAACGACGGCCAATCCGAGCGCTGGGCTTTTCCCAGAGAGAGAGAGAGCAGCGCAGATGAGATTGTATTCTTTGCACGAAAATTTCAGAGATGGGGGGAGAAGGAAAGTAAAAAAACACTGAGAAAAACCCAACGTAAAATAAAGCAAACACAGTGGAAGATCAAGGAGGAGAGACGGGTGGGTGTGTGTTTTTTCTTTTTTGAATCTGTTAACGAGTAAAGAATGTAAAGTTCATCGTGACCCTAAATGAAGAGTAAAAATGGGTCCTTTCTCTGGCGACTTTAGCACAACAGCAGAGCGCGGGGTTCAGGTGAAATTAAATCACCTGCTTAGTGGTGTCAGCTGTATGGAGTTGCTGAGAGCTGCGCTCAACTCATCTGTTTGGGGGAGAAAAATGATTATCTAGTTGTAACTTCACATGCATATGGTATAACCCCGTAGTAGTTAATAATACAGAGCCTCTCCATAACCCCATGGCTGCAGAAAAATTGGTTTTCAAGCTGAGAGAAGCCCAGCCCACTGTGGAGGACATTTGTGTGTGGTGGTGGAAACTCAACTGTGTGTGTGTGTGTGTGTGTGTGTGTGTGTGTGTGTGTGTGTGTGTGTGTGTGTGTGTGTGTGTGTGTGTGTGTGTGTGTGTGTGTGTGTGTGTGTGTGTGTGTGTGTGTGTGTGTGTGTGTGTGTGTGCGTGCGTGCATGCGTGGTGGCATACCAGCGTTCGTGCATGCGCACGTGTGTGTGTGTGTGTGTGTGTGTGTGTGTGTGTGTGTGTGTGTGTATGTGCGTTAAACAGTAGTTTCTGGTTGTGCGCACAGTTGGCGCGTATTCTGATGTGGTTGGACACAAAGTCATACGAGAACCTCAACAAATTCCAAAAACTCGGGTGCTGGATTTACGCACAAGAAGAAAATAACCCTCACTTTCAACCCTGTACGAACCGAGGCCATTTTCTCTTTTATCATTATTGTTGCAGTCTTCACAAAGAGATGGAATAGTTTCAGCTGCCCATCGGAGGCAAATAATGCTAGCCAATTATTACTAATGAATTATTATTACTCATGATGAGTATTTATACTAATCATAATACTAATAATAGTATTTTTATTTTTACAGAACGTGAACAATTGTTCCGTCAACATATATGCGATGAATTATGGTGTGTACATCAACATCTATTTCAGTAGGTTCCTGTTGCCAACCAGAAAGTTAAAATGTGTTTCCTCGTGTACACGACGAAACACATTTAAACTTTCCCGCTTTACTTTCCCACTTTTTAACTGGGCCCGCTCCAGTACGAAAGCTCCACGAAAATGCAGTTGGAAGCGGGCAGCCAATCAAATGTCCGCATCGTTGTTTCAGAGGTATCAAGGGGACCAGGCTGTGCGTCAGACATCATCGAATGCAAACGAGGTCAGCCTGTACTCTGACACCCCCCCCCCCCCCCCCACCACCACCACCACCACCCCCACCACCACCACCACCCCCACCCCCACCACCATCACCCCCTCCCCCCCACCACCACCACCACCACCACCACCACCACCACCACCAACCCCCCCACCACCACCACCCCCACCACCCCCAACCCCCCCACCACCACCACCACCACCCCCACCCCCACCCCCAGCCTCCTCCTCCTGCCTCATAATCCCCCAGATTCTGGAGCATCGCGCTGTGGCTAAAGATGGCCGCTGCAAACACTTCCCACGTCCACGCCAGGTCGCCGCCGTGTCACTCTGGGCCAACCGCTGGGCCGCCGACCGACACGACTAGAGCGCCCGCACGGACGAAGGGGGCCACTGTTCCCACCCACCCACCCACCCACCGCCCCGGCTAACCCCACCCTAGGGCACCTCCAAAGGGTTAAGTCTGATGTGGATGCGGCCACATCTACTGTCGGCCCGTTTAGCACAGGAAACCCGATCGCTCGGCCCGCTTTTGATGGCCTGATTCCCCCGGCTTAGGAGAATAAATTAAAGGCAATCCCTGGCCTAGGCCTCGGCTGCAATATGGCAGAGTGTACTGATTTAAGATTGATTCCCCCCTTGGCCTCTCCCTCTGCTGTCCAGCCTCCCTCACCCTTGCCCCTACAAGGGAAGGAGGAAAATAAAGCTGCGTGAGTTTTTAGAGCGAAGCTTTAAAGCTGAGCCAAGCTGTCAGTCACTCCCAGCAGTCACAATAGGATAGTGTGTGCGCGTGCGTGTGTGTGTGTGTGCGTGTTTGAGTGTGTGTGTGTGTGTGTGTGTATTTTTGCCTGTTTTGGAGTTGGTGATACTGCCTACTTCCATGGCTCTTTGCTGTTTAGAGAAAACAGAGAGGAAGGCGTTGGATTGGTCGGTTCTAGAACACCCATCTCCCTTGGGATTCTGTGTCCCCGAACCAACAAGTCATCCCTGATGCCCTGTCGCCAAGGGTTTACTTGTGTGTAAATATGTATGTGTGTGTGTGTGTGTGTGCTCATGTATGCATTTGTGTGTGTGTGTGTGTGTGTGTGTGTGTGTGTGTGTGTGTGTGTGTGTGTGTGTGTGTGTGTGTGTGTGTGTGTGTGTGTGTGTGTGTGTGTGTGTGTGCGTGACGTGAATGCGTTTGTGTTGAGAGGTCTTAAGGTGGGATAGCAAAGCAGTGGTTGAGCTCTGTGCTGAAGCTCCACTGTCTGGATAAGCAGCATGTGAAGGATCTCTGGGATCTGAGGAAGGACTGCATTGGTCTGTGGCATGAAGAGAATTGATAAGCAGAATCAGAATCAGAGTTGCTTTTATTGCATCTTAACGTACAAGTACGCAAGAGTAAAATGCTTAGGCTTGGATCCTCAACAGTCACATAGCAGCATCCATACACGATCACAATTACAAAGTAAGTAAGAATAAATAATAATAAGTAAGCAATGTCACATTCAAAGTCTCCTTTTGCAAATCTATGAATCTGGCTCCGTAAACACAAACAAGTAACTCTTAAATACATGAATACACTTTTAATACATCTTGATATTTAAATCAGGAGTTGCATAGCAACAGAAAACAACATTTAAAAAAAAGGGTTAAAATCCAGTTGGTATAAGAAGGATAGGATAAACCTTTATTAAATGTATTTTGAAACTGTCAAGTTAAAAGAAGAAAATATAAAATAAGATTTAATTAACTGTAATACATACAATTTAGACAAAACCTCATATATTTAAAGCCCAATTATTAAAATACAAAATTATAATAAAAACATTATAATACAAATAAGCTACCTTTACCGCTACAAATCTTCACGCACATTCACACACTCACATTCTCCTAGTTCATTCATTCATGTGGGTTGTATTGCTCAAGGGAACCTCAGCACTCCCCCCCGCCCTTAATGTATCATTCAATGTATCATAAATTGGCATAAGTATTAATATTTACACCAAGCTGCTTAATTCACCCCTTTGCTTCACAGCAGACTGGTGACTACATCATACTGCCATAAATAATAGATAAATACAAAATTCCACAGATGTATGCTGGTCATTTAACAGAAAATAATGGTAATTATTAGTTGTATTAAAGAAACTAATAAGAAATAATGAAGCAATTGCACAACTAAGCAAAAACACGTTTAAAAGTTACTTACAGAATAAAGTGTGCGTTGTCCTTTCACCTTTCTTGAGGAAGTATTTGAACCATTACACACGTGTATTTCACAACTAGTGGGTCGATTTGATCTCCTGAACAAGGAGGTAGACCCCCCCCCCTCCCCCCCCCCCCCCCCCCCCCCCACACACACACACACACCAACAAGCTAACAACCTGTTCTGCATTCAAACTCCAGAAGCGACTCGACTAATTAGCGGCCAATTGAATAATTACACACCATATGTCTAAGACAAGATAAGGTAATGCAATACCTTTTGGGATGCCAGACGGAAAATGCAGTGCGTCAATATATTTGACTTATCTGTCTGTTCTGACGATGCACATTTGACTGTATTTCACATCCGCCCACATGACTGGGTTCCCACAGGAGCCGGCCACTCCGACTGGTTTCCTCGACAACGCGAAGGCCAGGGTTTTATCTCAGGGGGGAAACCGCGACAGGGTCAAGTCATGTATCACTGGACAGTTGTAAATTGTTTACTGATGGACTTTTATTGGACTTTTTAGAGTTCTACAGGGTGACACCGAGGTTATTATGAGCTCATACATAGCCAGACTAGCGCACATGTGCATACGCACACACACAGACACACACACACACACACGCACACACACACACACACACACACACACACACACTCAGACATAAATAGAAAAACATTGATACATGGACATGCACACACGTGCGTTCACACTTACACACATGCATACATACACACACACACACAAACTGACAAACAGACAAACAAATACACACTATCTTTGTCAACATCACACTAATATAAACACTGTCTTTGAAACACACCCCTCCCCCGAGACACACACACACACACACACCATATTGACTTTGTGTTTGTGCTATGTTTAACACATTGTAACCACAGCCTTTCTTTGTGCATTTCACACACACACGCACACGCACACATGCACACATACACACACGCACGCACAGCATGCATGCACGCACACACACACACACACACAGCCCTCTCCCCAACCTGTTTGGGTCTGTGGGGTTAATCTGAGGGCCAGATCAAAGGGTCATGACCAGGGTAGATAAACCCATGGCCCTGGAGGATGCTGCTCCACCCTCTGGCTCCTACACATATATATATGTGTGTAGGAGCCAGAGGATGCTGCTCCACCCTCTGGCTCCTACACATATATATATATATATATATATATGTGTGTAGGAGCCAGAGGATGCTGTTCCACCCTCTGGCTATATATATATATATATATATATATATATATATATATATATATATATATATATAAAATCTCTGCAAATGATTAGGCTCTGCCATGATTCATGGGTAGCAGCTGACTGAGTAGCCCTGAGGATTCTGGGCCAGATAAGGGAGGATTTGTCCAAAGCAACTGTTGGGGGGGGGGGGGACTGTCTCTCTCTCTTTCTCCCAGCCCGTCCTTGCTCTGTCCCACCTCCTGCCTGGTAAGGCCTGCTCCATACCAGACCCCATGAGGGCCATTCAAAGGGCCTTACATTAAGGAGCCTTCGCCTCTGACAGCAGCCCAGCGATTTATGGCTGACATCGCTTCAACACACGACCCCCCCCCCCCCCCCCCCCCCCCCCCCGTGCTCTTCCCTCTCTCACACACATTGCATGGCGGAATGACTATCGTCATTTAAACATTAATCTAAACAAATAGAACAACAATCAAAACGAACAAAATAAAACATCGGAATGAACGCCAAAATGTTAACAATGGCGGAAAATCCAGCATGGGATTTCAAAGTGCGGTCTTTGTTCGTCTTCGTTCCGTGAGATGGGAGAGCAGGAGGCCACTGGCTTGTTCCTGCTTGAACACGGCGTGCTGCCTCAGAATGTGCAGCGGCTGAATGGGAGCGTGTGTCATCGCCTCTGACACACTACATGAAGGGAGTCAAAGTGGGGATGCTCAGCATGGGAACACACACATATAGCGTGGGGGCAGAGAGAGGGAGAGAGAGGAGAGAGAGGAGGGAGGGAGGGAGGGAGGGAGGGAGGGAGGGAGGGAGAGAGAGAGAGAGAGAGAGAGAGAGAGAGGGAGGGAGGGAGGGAGGGAGGGAGGGAGGGAGGGAGGGAGGGAGAGAGAGAGAGAGAGAGAGAGAGAGAGAGAGAGAGAGAGAGAGAGAGAGAGAGAGAGAGAGAGAGAGAGAGAGAGAGAGAGAGAGAGAGAAAAGGTGTAGCATCAGGAAGATGTGTGGGAAGTAAGAGAAGTGGAAAAACCAAAAACGGTTGAACAAAAGAAAAAGAAAATATTCACCGTCACACAATTAAACATCTGGCCTAATCTTTACACGAGCAACCTAGCAAGTGCACGTATGTGTGTGAGTGCACGTTTGTGTGTGAGTGCACGTTTGTGTGTGAGTGCACGTTTGTGTGTGAGTGCACGTATGTGTGTAGGTGCACGCTTGTGTGTGAGTGCACGAATGTGTGTGAGTGCACGTATGTGTGTAAGTGCACGTATGTGTGTGAGTGCACGTATCTGTGTAAGTGCACGTTTGTGTGTAAGTGCACGCATGTGTGTGAGTGCACGTTTGTGTGAGTGCACGTTTGTGTGTGAGTGCACGTTTGTGTGTGAGTGCCCCGCATGTGTGTAAATGCACGCATGTGTGTGAGTGCACGCATGTGTGTGTGTGTCTGCTATTGGTGCACGCAAAGACGAGCACCGACTCATTGAACCTCTTGGTTTCTTTGTCGAGCGACTTCAGTCAACCTGACCGTACCTGCACTGGTGCCTTCTGGGAGTCGGGTGGCGGCATCGGGAGGGGGGGGGACAGAGAGAGGTCTGAAGGGGATAATGGGAGGATGGGCTGTGTGTGTGTCTGGGGGGGGGGGGGGGGGGGGGGGGAAATCACCCCACGGCTAATTGGGATCCCACCCTCCTTCAGAGGAGCGAGAGGGCTCTCCCACCGCCATGCTTTGACACCTTCAGAGAGACAGCTGACTCCCATGTGCCCCCCACCCAGGATAAGAGGACTAGGCGTGGGGGGGGTTTAGAAGAGAACAAGGGCGGGGTGGGGGGTGGGGGTGGGGTTGGGGGAGGGCGGGTTGATGAGTACGTACCTCGGGGCCGGCTTCGCGGCGCCCGTGTGACTCCAGTCTGTCTGTGCGTGTTTGTTGTTGTGCGTCGCTGTGCTTCAGTACTCACATCCGCTGTGGGGTGTGGGGTGTGGTGCGTGTGTGTGTGTGTGTGTGTGTGAGTGTGTGCGTGTGCGTGTGTGTGTGTGTGTGTGTATGTGTGTGTGTGTTCCCGTATGATTATAATGCGTGTATATGTGTGTGGTGTCATGGCAACCAAGCACCGTAGCTGGGTTGTTGGGTTTTCGTTTTTAAGCTGTCCTGTCACTGGGTCTGTCTCGTTCTGTCCAACAGGACGTGATGCAGGATACAGGCAACAGACGGGTGCCGAGAGGGTAATTGTTTCCGAGTTTTCCCCTCCCCAATTCCAAACGGTCAAAGGCTTTCCAAATGGCAAAGGAAACATTTAAGAAAGGTTAAGCAAATGCTAATGCTAGTGAGTGACTCCCTTACTGTACAACCAAAGCAGGGAAACGTGTGCTTGTTTGGCAGCTGTTTGTTTTCCTCCCCGGGCGGTAACATTACATCTGTCCAGGCCAGTCCAACACCTCGGTGGGCCAACAGCCTCCCTTTGATACACACACACTGCTCCCTAGATACCTAGATACAAAGATACACACACACATGCACACACATGCACGTAGGCACACACACACACACATACACACACACGTGAACGCACATACACACACACACACACACACACACTTGCATTGTAAGCTTACAGCATTCACACACACACGCGCGCGCACGCACACACACACGCACACACACGCATACCCATGCAAACCTAACTCTTCAAACCTACAAATCGAAACAACAACAAACA
>JACYXH010000367.1:1982500-2012500 GCA_026745465.1 Lota lota
CGTTCTGACTGGTTCCAATCTCCCTTACTGGTCCCAGTCTCCCACTTTCCGCTGCTGATGTCGTTTAATGTTTTACTCTCGCTCTTCTTTTCTTTTCTGCTCTCTTAAGCTCCTCAAATGTATCTCCATCTCACATTTCTCATTCAATTAATTTCAAATCATTTATCTTAAACATTTTCTTTGTATTGTTTTTAGTGATTTGACCGTGGGATAATAATTATTCGCAAGAAAAATGTGTGCAAATGTGAGAACATTTATAATAAAATAAAATAAATAATAATAAAATAAAACCCTACAGATATGTGTTTGAACATCATCCTATTAATAGTATACAATTATGACTATCATTACGAATTTTATATTAATAATTAATAAATGCTTTTTGCCACACACAGGGTTTTATAATATATATAAAATGTGTATATATATTATTTAAAAATGTATCTAAGTAGTTATATATCAGTTAAATAACACATTTAACTTCCCATATTCAACCGACTGGCAAAACTGTTTCCTCTCTCTCTCTTTCTCTTGCTCGCCCTGCCCTTTCTCTATGATGTCATGAATCTCTTTAGAGGAGGAAGTCTACTCGTAGGGCTGACCAAGCATACACACACACACACACACACACACACACACACACATTCTTGATTTGCCCATTTAAACCGAGTAAAAGCCCATTTCGTAGAGCAGTGACGGCTAACGCCACACACAGACTGTATTATATTAATCAACCAGGCTATTTGTCAAGACCATTGAACAGAACACTTACACACGTGCATACACACTACACCAAGCGCACACATAATGCACACACTCAAACACACTCACAGTCACCCAAACATTCACACACATAATGGAAATACATTCTTTTATTTGTTGTCTCACATGCATATACACACTCTAGCAAGCCAATCATGCATAGTTATCCCACCCACACAAACACACATACACACACACACACACAAACACACGCTCACGCACACATGCACTCTGGTAGGATACGTACACATGTGTTTGTTGTGTTCATGCACACACGTGTGCATGAACACACACACACACACACACATGCACATAAATCCCAGTAGACCTGACACACAAAGCAGACCCTAAGATGTTTGTGTGCGTGTCTTACAACGTGTTGATTATTTTCTCTCCACGTTCAAGTCTGTGGTTTCAATTATGAGTGTCTGGCAGATCTGAAGTCAGCACACGTCGCATGGAAACACGGACTCTGACTGTGAATGAACAGAAAGGGGTTTCTTCCTGACAAGAACATCCACCAGTGGGCGTCTGCGCCCGCCAAATCACCATGCGTCATTCGTATGTTGGGGTCATTTTGGACTCAGAGCAACATTAGGTCCGTGATAAGGAAGACAGCTCTACCATGGTCATGCACGATGCAACCAGTTAGAGAAAGAAAGAAAGAGAGAGAGAGAGAGAGTGAACCGTGTGAAAGAACAGAAAAAGTCAACCATTGTACAAAGAGAAAGACATGGTGTGTGTGTGTGTGCTCATGCACATGTGTGTGTGTTCATGCACATGTGTGTGTGTGTTCACGCACATGTGTGTGTGTGTGTGTGTTCATGGACATGTGTGTGTGTGCATGAAAACGAACACACACATGTGCATGCGGGTACTACCAACCCTGGTTTGGAGCCAGGGTCCCTCTCTAATTGCTGGCCGGGGCCAATCTCATTGGGAAATTGCACTGTTTGGTAATTAATGGTCAATTAAAGTTGACATGGCCGTCCCAAATCCCCTGTAAGGTAGCGGATTAGCGCACAGCTGGTCCACATCCAGGGAGGCTCCCTCCTCAATGATAGCATTCATGAGATTGGTTTCATCCTTCGTGCTCTCCACCGGACACATAGAGAGAGAGGAAGATGGAGAGACATACAGAGAGAGTGATACCGAAAGAGAGAGAGAGAGAGAGAGAGCGACTGAAAGGAGAAAGAGACAGACAGGCAGAGAACGAGTGGGAGGGTTGGGGGGGTGGGGGGGGGGGGTTCTGAGGCCGTATTGTGGTGAATTTGTTTGATTACATGACGGTAATTATGGACATTTTGTACGCGAAATGACTCAACTTACTTGCACACCACATGCGTGGGCGCACGCACACACACACACACACACACACACACACACACACAGACCCGCTAGAGGAAAGCATCTGTGGAATGTGTTCATCCACAGATGTGTTCATCAGAGAGTGTATTATGTTCATATTAATAACACATGGTATTTTAAACCAGACAATTTGAGCTCACAGACTGATATTGTACAAACGTGGTGAGGATGAAAAGTGCATGTGTGTGTGCATGCTTGTGTGTGCTTGTGTGTGTGTGTGTGTGTGTGTGTGTGTGTGTGTGTGTGAGTGTGTGAGTGTGCTTGCGTGAGCGTGTGAAAGTGTGTGTGTGTGTGTGAGAGAGAGAGTGTGCTTGCGTGAGCATGTGTGTGTGTGTGTGTCTTGTAACAAGGTTAACAAAGGCCTTACTGACTCCTGGGTGTGAGTTGTGTGTATACTTCTAGCATGATGGGAGGGCTTTATAGTGAGTGTAAAGGGGCATTAGCTAGGCAAACAGGCTGCGTGACCTCAGTGACCGGCTCAATGTGTGTGTCACCGCCAATAGTCTGCTGTATCAAACTCTTCCTTGGCCAATGTTGACATGGCCAGTTGTTCCACTTTCTTTATTTCATGCACGTGATAGATCGTGGGCAATCTATCACGTGCATGAATACGTGCACGTGCACGTGCATGAATATGTGCACGTGAACCCGTGCACGTCCAGATACAGACATGTATACTAGTGTGTGTCCATACTATCCACAGATGTCTCTGACGCTGTGAGAGTGTGTGAGTGTGTGAGTGTGTGAGTGTGTGAGTGTGAGAGTGTGTCAGCGTGGACGTGCGCGTGTGACGGCGCGTGCGCGTTTGGCCGACCCTGTCCCTCGTCTCGCGGCGTGTCGTCAAGCCTGCCCGCCTGTTTGCGCGGCGATGACGGGACCGTGTTGACGTGGCCGTGTCACGGTGGCTGAAACCAACCTTCCACTTTCCCAAACCAACAATCCCACACTTTCGCCTCGGCAAGAGGACGGTGCACCACGGTGCAGACTGGTTCCACACGGCGGAGCGGGGGGAGGGGGGGGGGGGGGGGGGGGGGGGGGGGGGGGGGGTTGAAACGCGTTCTTCCTGTCGTCCTAGGTGGGGGACAATAGGTTGTTTGTATGCGTGTGTGCATGGATGTCACATGGCTGCTGATCAGCCAACCTCCACAATAAGAAGACACCGTCACTGGGAATGCAGGGGAAGCTTCAGCAAATGTTCCACATGTGATATTCCATGTAAACATATGGAATAAGGGTTTTTGTCTTTGCTGTTTATTTCTCTCACATTCGTCCGGTCACTACATCGCTACCTTGATGAGTCACGTGATGTCTCGACAAAGAGCAAGCGCGCCTTTCATTGTTTTCGGCATTCGATTCATCGATTTGTCTATTTTTTGAATCAATAATTAAATCGAAACGACTTTTCGCTTCACCACCACCATCAGTTGCATCATCGCCATCATCGCCATCATCATCATCATCATCATCACCATAGAGCTTACCGGAAGCTCAAAGTGTGAGCTGTCTGTCGACAAATGGCCGCCGTTTCCGCCCAGGTCTGCACTGGGTGTGAGAAAGCTGCTGACAAGCGGGACATGTTGAGGTGCGTGAGAACATGGGCAGATACCATTCCTGTTGATGAGTGTTTGTGTGGGTTTGTGAGTGTGTGTGTGTGTGTGAGTGTGTGAGTGTGTGTGTGTGTGTGTGTGTGTATCTGTTACAGTATTTTGTGTTTGTGTGTCTGTGAGGGACATGCTTTTTATAGTCTTTCGATTTATGTATTTGTCTGTCTGTCTATCTATCTATCTATCATCTATCATCTATCATCTATCATCTATCATCTGTCTGTCTGTCTGTCTGTCTATCTATCTATCTATCTATCATCTATCATCTATCATCTATCTGTCTGTCTGTCTGTCTGTCTGTCTGTCTGTCTATCTATCTATCTATCTATCTATCTATCTATCTATCTATCATCTATCATCTATCATCTATCTGTCTGTCTGTCTGTCTGTCTGTCTGTCTATCTATCTATCTATCTATCTATCATCTATCCATCTATCTATCTATCTATCTATCATCTATCATCTATCATCTATCATCTATCTGTCTGTCTGTCTGTCTGTCTGTCTATCTATCCATCTATCTATCTATCTATCTATCTATCATCTATCATCTATTATCTATCTGTCTGTCTGTCTGTCTGTCTGTCTATCTATCTATCTATCTATCTATCTATCTATCTATCTATCTATCTATCTATCTATCTATCTATCTATCTATCTATCTATCTATCTATCTATCTGTCTGTCTGTCTGTCTGTCTGTCTGTCTGTCTGTCTGTCTGTCTGTATGTCTGTCTGTCTGTCTGTCTGTCTTCCGGGTCGTGTCCTGTGCTTGAACAGCCAGCGGCCACTTGGCTTCCCTCTGCTTGTCAGGATCCCTGCAGCTCGGACATGGGGGATGTAGTCCTTATCTGGACTACATCTGTTCACACAGATGAACCCTGCAGCGTGCGGTAGCTGAGTGCTTCTGTCAGGCTGAGCAACACATGGGTGGGCGTGACGAGGTTGGCCGTGGGTGTTGGGAGACGGCTGTTTGGAGACGCTGAGATAGGAGCGCATCTGAACCACAGATCATGTCTTCTTAGGCCTTGCTTTGCTTTTAAATTATTTTTATTAATATTTATTTTGACTGCCTGTTCTGTTGATTGTATTTGCCCTGGTAACCACTTTATAACAGCTGTTTAAAAATGGGCTATAGAGATAATGATGATGATGATGATGATGATGATGATGATGATGACGATGATGCTTATTATTATTACTGTTATTAAATGTATTAATATTATTTTTATAAATGATAATAATGATCATGGTAATGGGGTCACCACCAACCCCATAGGGGAAAGAGATACTGATAGAATTTGTGGTCTTCTGATTTTTTCTTTGTGCAATTGTTTCTAGGTAAATATAGAAATGGGGAATTATTAATAAGAAAAAGAAGCCAGGGCTTCTTTAAAGGAGAAGAAATATCCTAATATCTGACAGTTGTCAAATACATAACAAGCACAAACACTATTGTTTTCCAATTATCCATATCGCAATTTGTTTTTATCAGAGATTAGGAGACCTTTTTCGGTTCATTTAACTGTAGGGTTAACTTAGTTGCAAAATGACCTTAATCCCAAGCCCTTCTTAACCCAAACTAGAGCACTCCCTCCTGGATGAACCGCGATGGGTATGGAGCTTGAATGGGGCTGCTTGGTGATTACAAGGTGAGCCTCTCACTTGCTATTTCAGTAATTAAACTGTTTCCCGTGTATAAATTGCGGAAACGTTGGACCGTTACCGTCAGTGGTCTGGGATGTGCCGTCTCTATTGGTCCACTTTGTAAATTACATGACGTCAATGGTCGCACTTCTCCGCACATTTCAACACAACACAACACGTGTATGAAGCAGTGCTCTTTTTTACATTGGAAAAAGCAGAGTGTGACGCATCGCCTGTAATAACACCATTAAGTAATCACTACTGAGATAACGCAGTGATAACAGTTACGTGTGTCAGGCCCAACACAAACAGCATATGTCTTACAATATGAATTAATATTAGTGGTATAAAACATTTCCTGACACTTCCTTTGACTGAACCGACTTGCTGTGGAGGACCACACATTTTGACTTTACGAAATCTCTCTCATAATCTAAAAATACATATTTCCATATCCAGCAATTGAAGCTGTATGCTTAACATTTAGCAAATGCAACGCCAAGCAGACAGCATTGTAAAATCAGCTAAGAAGGTGGGCAGGCCCCACGTTAATAATTATCATAATTCCTCCAATTAAGAGAGAGTGAGAGAGAGAGAGATAGTGTTACAAAAGAAGAAAAGGCAGCAGCAGAAACAAAGGCAAACTAAACCACAGATTGCTACAAATAAAAATGCAATAAACATATGCATTTTTATTTATTTAATAAAATATTTGGATGATATTTTATGCATGTTGTATTATCATTTTGCTGTTGGACTGGTTAAGGATGACAAGGAATAAAGTGTTATTGGAGGTTGGGGGGGGGGGGGGGCACATTCCAGACCCACCTCTCGTTAGTTAGGAATTTGTTTACACTTTGTCTACCACTGTGGCCTAAAAGCCCCCTGGTCAACACAGGATTATCCAAGACCCTCCCCTGAGGGCAAGGACAACTCATACAAACACACACATGGTACGGGTGTATACACACACACACACACACACACACACACACGGACACACACACACACACACACACACACACACATGGACACACACACACACACACACACATGGACACACAAACACACACACACACACACACGGACACATACACATATGTGCACGCATGCGCACAGAAAACAAACACACACTAACACTCCTGTTACTGATGGCCAGTAAGCCATTAGGAGTGTGTTAATGCCCAATGACTTGGGCGATACCTTTGTTGGATCAGAGAGGATACGAGCTACGTGTGCTATCTCGCTGGCCCCTATTGTTGAGCATGTTAATCCCCGTTCAAACGATAACACGCTGCCATTTCCTCATCGCCGCCTTCTCTTCCCCTCCAAGGAGGAAGTTCGACGACGACGGCAGCTAAAGAAACGTGTGCAGGAGTTGTTCTCAAAGGAAAGCGGCGGCGGTGTGGGTGGGTTTCACTTTGAATGAGCAGCTATATTAATTGATGAAAGAGAGAGGGTGGTTTCATCTATTTAAAGCCTTATGGGGAATCGGGTAAAGCAGTAGTCGTCGTCCCCCCCCCCAGCTCCCCTCCAAAGGCCTATTTAATGGAGTCTCGACATGTGCAGGCCCGACGAAACGAGCCCAGAGAGAGCCCGGCGCTCCTTGCGACCAGGATCCATTGGGTGAGGAGGAACGATGGAACCGACATTAGCGGGTTCAAACTGCGTACGGCACATTTCCATTTTGCAACAAATTGCCAAGAGCAGACAAATATCGACTGTCTGGCTGGAAAAAAAAATAGAAGGAGAAGAAGAAAGAAAAAAAAAGAAAAAAGAGGGAGAACAGGAGCGAGACAAGCGCAGGTCCATCCCTGCTAAGTACTGGGAGCTTAAGATGGGATCTTTACATTCTATTAGCTGTGTGCTCGTCCCTCCACCTCTGGCTCCATTAGGGGACTAGTGTTAATCCTGCAGGGATTGGGCTGTCCCCTCTTGCCCTGGGCCTTGGCCAAGAGGCCGGACGGTCCGTGGACGGGAGCAGGACTTTGGAGAAAAGCCCAAAACGCGGCTTAAAGAAACACGCTGGGCGTTTTTCTCCTTTTTCATTTTTTTTCACCCTCCCTGTCCCTCCCCTGAACAAAGACAACACACACACACACACACACACACACATACACACACACACATACCTGGGTGATGAATGTGTGTTTCTCTGCAGAGTTTACCTTGCAATGAGAACGCCTTAATATGAGTCATTCTGTACACACACGTGCAGACACACACACACACACGTGCAGACACACACACACACACACACACACACACATTTAACATTGCTATAATAAAATCGCATTGATAGTTACAGACCGTAGATATCTATTTTCTTTTATAAATTGGAATTATTTTATAAATGAATCCTATCCTATGGAAAGATCATTTAAAGTTAATATTTAATAACATGTAAATATAGTTACATTACTTCCATAGCTAACCTACAGTATGTTGGACAGATGAGGAATGAGGACAGATGTAAAAACAGAGAAACAGCCAGCAGGTTATATAGGAAAAGAGATGTAGTTCAGAACAGAATGTTGGGCAGTAAAAGACCAATAAAGTCCCTTCAACCGCAATCCTGTCTTTTAGTCCACATGTGAAGGTTGAGGCCACATCTTTTGTCTCACAGTTAGCCCCCAAAACCAGCTGTACCTCAATCTAGGTGGTGCAGTGTGGGTCATTTGCGATGTTCCCTGTGATAGGTGTGAAGTATAGAGAGGAATGATTTGATCCCATATCTGCGCTGTGAGCGAGAGTCCTGAAGACAGTTCGAGTGAAATGAGCTCTCTCTTTCCTGTGCTTTATGTAGTAAAACTACATTGAAGAATCGATGTCGTGACGTGAATAAAAACGACCATCTTTTGGACCTGCGCACAGTTTCCAGAATGTATTATGCAGAGGTAGAAAATAGAAAATAATAATGATTAATGATAATAATGCAGTTTCCTCTAGAACGTTATCATCAATATGAGCTTACCAATAACACAACCATTATGTTATACCAATGCTCCATAACTTTATTGAAAAATACAAATGTATGCTACAATGCTAACAGTACAGTGTAGTCGACTATATTATGATAATAAACAGCCATTTTTGCAGAGTAGTACTCTCGTTAAAACTGACAAAACACTTTTGTTCACAGGCGTAGCCTTGTCATTCGCCGTAGCCTTGATATTCAAAATCTCAAGAGGAATTTCTTATGTTCAGGTTTTCGCTTTTTTTAATGAAACCCAACTATTTACTTTTTAATACAGGGCTGGGGAAAAAGGAGCAGATACAAAGCCTACAGTCTCTATCCGTCACTGTAGGTGCTGTATGTTTACACAAGAACACTACAGTTGTCAAAAAGACAGATTTTCGTGCTTTGTCAACAAGCAATCCTGCGTAATGGTCTCTTTATATTTATTTGGGTGCTGCCATGGCTACAGTTTGAAACTCCTATGTGTGGTGTGTGTCTGTGTGTGTGTGTGTGTGTGTGCATGCTTGTGTGTGTGTGTGTGTGACTGTGTGCGTATGCTTGTGTGTGTGTGTGTGTATGCTTGTGTGTGTGTGTGTGTGTGTGACTGTGTGTGCATATGCTTGTGTGACTGTGTGTGTGTGTGTGTGTGTGTGTGGGTGGTGGGTTCGATTTAATGATACAGCAGCCAGTGTTTCAGCAGGAGTGTGTGGTGTGTGAGAACTGAGGCAGAGAGCAAGCTAAGGCAACATCAGCTAAGCAGGGCTCTCCCGGCTGCTTTGAAGAGCGCTTCAACGGGAGATTATCTCCAGAAGAGAGGAAAAATAGCAATTGCCTTGAAACGGAATACTCTCTTCAAAAAATAACAGACTGTATCAACAAGACAGAGGCAGACAACAAGGACATGTGCAATTAATAATAAATAAGCAGACAGGGGGTTTTCTTTTGGGTCTTACCGGTGTCTGTGAACATTTTTTTTCTCAAAGTTCCAGAATCCCTCCCCCCCCCAAAAAACTAAAACGAATTATAATTATAATTATATATATATATATATATATATATATATATATATATATAAATAAATTAAAAGATACATAAATATATAATCCTCAGGCTTTTTAACACACAATACAGAGTAACCAAGATATTAAAATGAAACCACAGGGACGGTGACATTTATGAGGTAAACACATGCTATTACAACCGTTGCTGCTGGTGGGATTGAATTAGTTTGGTTGCAACACAACCGGAGAGTGGCATCCCTTGCCACTGATTCTGACCAATCGCAATCATCGATTCCATGACATCCACTTTCCCCATAAATACTGCTGCGCCTAAAGTCTGAGACGCAGACAGACTCCCTCACGGACCAGACCCCGCTGGAGTAGAATAAACCCTGGGAGAAAAAAACACATCGGTTGTAACAATTGGCCCCTAACGATGCAAGCCACGAGCAGTAAATAGGTCAAAGGTCAAATCCGCAGCACGCGAGTTCCTCTCTTCCTGGTCCACTTGTCCAGGTAGTCCTGTGTGTGTCCAGGCCGCCGGCCCTCGCTGCAGGAGAGAGGGGCCCTCTGGGGCCCAGGCAGGCGGGCTTTGATGTGGGCCTAATATGGCTTGTAAAATGCGTTGTCTCACTTTGAAGTGTGGCCTGACACTGTCCAGACCCACGTCACAATTGTGTATGTGTGTGTGTGTGTGTGTGTGTGTGTGTGTGTGTGTGTGTGTGTGTGTGTGTGTGTGTGTGTGTGTGTGTGTGTGTGTTTCTGTGCACACAAATATTTGTGTAAGCTTTTCTATTGGTGGACCATATATTTATAAATATTTATATTTAAATATGCTTTCTTGTACAGCGTGTATCATCATTCCATGTGTATATGGCATAATTGTATGTGTGTGTGTGTGTGTGTGTGTTCGTGCATGTGTGCGTGTCTGTACACAATTATTTGTGTGAGTATTCTATTGGTGTACCATATATGTGCCAGTCATAATTATTTATAGAGAAATAGAGACAGAGAGAGAGAGAGGGACAGAGAGAGAGAGGGACAGAGAGAGAGAGAGAGAGAGAGAGAGAGAGAGAGAGAGAGAGGGGAGAGAGGGGGGAGAGAGAGGGGGGGGAGAGAGGGAGGGGAGAGAGAGAGAGAGGGGAGAGAGAGGGGGGGGAGAGAGGGGAGAGAGAGGGGGGGGGAGAGAGAGAGAGAGAGAGAGAGAGAGAGAGAGATGAGAGAGCGAACGATAAAGTCTTGGTGGAGGAATGGTTCTATCTGTTCTATCTAATAAAGACACGTGAAGCTAAGTACTGTGTGTTTATTGGATGGGCTGCCGGTGCCACTGTTTGCGTCCCGTGGGAAAGCAGCTCACCCTCTCCTCCATTGCTTACACAATAAAGGAATCTTGCTCCTCAGCGCTGGCCAGCCAAGTGTGAGTGATGCATTCTGGGTTATTTGAAGATGTCAAGGGAGTGGACCAAAAAATATCATTATTGTTATTCAGAAATTACTTTTTATACGTTTCCCAGCTTTTTTTCATCTAAAAAAAGTATCTGAACTTCAATGAATTTTCTTTTTTTTTTACTCCTGTGACTTTTGCTAAATCTACATGAACGTGAATAATTTGGTGAATATTTTGATTTAACTGACCCAACAATTTGTCCACCGCCCACTTGGTTAACATAAAAACGGTATAATTATCTGAGCTATCGGGGTCAAAGTATATGTCCTTTATTGGTTTGCAAGCTACACAGCCAGTGGTGCTAACTACGTACATGAGGTTCAAGTGTGCAAGATGGTTGTGATTGACACCATGAAACAAGGACAACACCCCTGTCTCATCTCTGTACCCCATATTACCTCTCAATATCTCAGCACAGGTAAGAAGATCATTTAAAATTGAATTTGCCACTGCTTGTTATTACACTTCATGCTATTCTTTTATAAACCTCGTGATAAACATGGAGATTCGTTGTCTCAATTCCAGTTACGTTTTGTGCATATGTCTGTGTGTGTGTGTGTGTGTTAGTGTGTGTGTGTGTGTGTTAGTGTGTGTGTGTGTGTTAGTGTGTGTGTGTGTGTGTGTGTGTGTGTGTGCATGCATCTGCACATGTGTATGTGTGTGCATGTTTCTGCATGCATGCATGTTTGCGTGCGTGTGTTAGTGTGTGTGTGTGTGTGTGTGTGTGCGTCTCTGCATGCATGCATGTTTGCATGTTTGTCTGTTAGTGTGTGTGTGTGTGTGTGTTTGTGAGTGTGTGTGTGCGCGTGCGTGTGTGCGCGCGTGTGTGTGTTTGTGTGTGTTTGTGCATGTTTGTGAGTGTGTGTGTGTGTGCGTGCATGTGTGCGCGCGTGTGTGTGTTTGTGTGTGTTTGTTAGTGTGTGTGTGTGTGTGTGTGTGTGTGTGTGCGTGCGTGGGGAGGGGGTGGGGGTGTATATCACAGTGTTAGTGAGGAGGGGGTCAGATCCAGTGCATCTAACTCTTCCTCTGATTGTTATGAAGGGCTGTGTGTCAGCGTCCATCCGCCCACTTTGGAGCTGCCGGCCGCTGACTGTGGCACTCCCAGAAAGGCCCTAATGCATTCTCTCTGACCCGCCGCGTAAATCAACCTGCTCTTAGATCTCGAGGCCCACAACCCCGCTCCCTGCACCCATGACGCTGTGTGTGTGTGTGTGTGTGTGTGTGTGTTTGTGTGTGTGCGTGTGTGTGTTTGTGTGTAAGTGTGTGTGTGTTTGTGTGTGTAAGTGTGTTTGTGTGTGTGTGTGTGCGCGTGTGTGTGTTTGTGTGTCCGTGTGTGTGTTTGTGTGTGCATGTGTGTGTTTGTGAAAAAAATTACTTAAGCAATTGATTGCCGGAGTTTGTCAGCCACCAATATCAGTACATAAATGATGCAGTATTAACCAGTTTACAAAATAATTAGTATTATAAAACATTAGTGGGTATGAAGCAGGTATGCTTTCATATGTATTTGAATGGACATTAAACTGGTGAATTAATAATCCCTACATAAAAAGATATAGACTGCTCAGGGCCTAACACAGACTGTTCTGGTTCAAGGTTGATTCTGATTGGCTGTCCGTGTGCACCAATCGAGGTGTTGAATAAGCTCAACAGAACATGCAACGCCCTAGAAGCAGGGGATCAACCGATAGAACGGACGAGGCGCAGGCCTTTCCCTGAAACACATCGAGTGTGAAACACCTCGACTAAAGACGCAGAATGTCGTCCGCATCAACAAATAACCCCGGCGAATGCTCCACGCTCGGACCACAGATGTTCTCCTGTACGTGGTCCCCTTGCCAGAGACGTCGCTTCCCAACATTTCCAACTTTCTCGTGTCTCTCTTGACCTTCGATGGCCTTAAATCGTGAACATTATGAATATTAGTACCATTGCTTACATTATTAACATTAGAAACATTACTGCCATTGTTAACATGCTTACCACTATTAACATTATGAACACTACTAACATTACATTATTAACATTATTAACATTATCAAAAGTAGTAATAGTATTAACACTACTAACATTACATTATCAACATTATTAACATAACTTACATTCTTAACACTTATATAACTATAAACATTACTAACATTATTCTATTTATTAACATTATTAACATTTCTAACAGTATTACCATTATTAACATCATTAACATTATCAAAAGTAGTAATAGTATTAACACTACTAAAATTACATTATTAACATAACTTACATTCTTAACATTCTTATAATTATAAACATTACTAACATTATTATATTTATTAACATTATTAACACTTCTAACATTATTAACAATACTGACGTTGCTAATTACTATCATTCTTAACATTACTTACATTCGTAACATTATTATAGCTATTAACACTACTAACATTATTATAATTATTAACATTATTAACATTTATAAAAAATATATAATCATCTACATTATTAACATTTTACCTTTAAAATGATCATTATAATGATAATTATAAAAATTGTTAACATTATTACTATTATTATAATTATGAGAATTACTAACGTTATACATTTTATTAACATTACTAACATTATTACAGTTCCCATGTTGGCTCAAAGCCGCATCGCCGCTCGCAGGCACGGCAAACATGTGTTTTTCATATTTCCGCAAGAATTGATTTAGAAAACATATCCCATTTGTCTTCCGTGTGTGTGTGTGTGTGTGTGTGTGTGTGTGTGTGTGTGTGTGTGTGTGTGTGTGTGTGTGCGTGTGCGTGCGTGCACGTGTGTGTGCATGTGCGTGCACGCGCGCGCGCGTGTGTGTGTGTGTGTGTGTGCGTGTGTGTGTGTGCGCGTGTGTGTGTGCTGAACCTCTATTCCCATGTATAAATGAGCATGTAACAGAAAGTTCACGTCGCACTCACGTTTGTCTTCCTTTTTTTTTTCTCTCCACGCCTCCACGATACTCCGGGGTTTCCTGGGCCAGCCAACAGAGGGCAGTAGGCCGCCTGCCCCACCCCCACCTCTCCCCTGTTTCTCTCTAGTCCCACCGTCTCACATGCTGCTTGACAGCATGCAGAGCCCACTGCGCTCAGTGGGTTATGAATGAGCAGCCGTTTATCACAATTAATCAGAGAGCCAACCCCATTAGCTGTCTGCTGCGCGGCCCGTTTGTCTTCGTAAAGAGAGTAAGCAAAAGACGGATCGGCCCTTTCAGATGCATCACGCCACTCTGAATAGTTTGCGGGGCTTGGTGTTATGAGGGGGTTGCAGTGAGTTTTGCTGCAGTTTAAGCGGTTCAAGATTTAAATCTCCAAAGGGAGACTGAAATGACATGACGCTATTCATGAATAGTTGTATTGTGAGTTGTACATAACACTTTTTAACTATTTAAGAAAGTTGTTGTCCTTCAACAAGTAAACGTTATACGGTGAATTTATGTAACACTTATCCTAATCTTGACATGGTTCAAAAGATCAGAGCTTTGCACAGTTGCGTGCAGCAGAAGTTTGGAAACACAATAACACAGATAGCCAGGCATTAGGCCGCCTTTATTTCTTTATTGGGCCTCTCCATACGTTTCTCCCGGTTATTTAAGCACTTTAAAACAAAAACAGCATAATGATTTTGGACTATCAGATCAAGCTGGACTCGCTGGCAGATGGTTAGCCGTAGTGTGTGTGTGTGTGTGTGTGTGTGTGTGTGTATGTATGTGTGTGCATGTCTATGCATGTCTGTGTGTGTGTGTGTATGTATGTGTGTGTGTGTGTGTGTGCGTGTGTATGTGAGTGTGAGTGTGTATGTGTGCGTGTGTGTGCGTGTGTCTGTGTGTCTCTGTGTATGTGTGTGTATATGTGTGTTGTCTGTATGTGTGTCTGTGAATGTGTGTCTGTGTGTGTGCGTGTGTGTGTTTGTTGGGTGGGGGTGTGGGGGGAGGCAGAGGGGCCCAAACTAAACATCAGGAGTTCCCAGAGTCCCCTCTGCCCAAACACATACCTAATCCACCAGTGTGCACCAGTCAGATCGCAGCTTATAACACACAGGACAGTTTAAAAATAGAGGAGGCAAAGGTCAAATCTACACAGGGATTTAGGAGTCTTATCATTATCACGAAACAGCAGGGCCGAGCGGCACCGCGGCCTTGAGAAAACAGCCCCTCTCTATCGCTCTCTCTCTCTCTCTCTCGCTCTCTCTCTCGCACCCTTGCACGAGAGGAGGTGAAGACTTGAACAGACTTCAAGACATCAACTGGTCCAGGAACGTCAGGAAATTGCTTTTTTTTTTGCCCCCACTTGCCCTTCCCCCCCCCCCCCCCCCCCCCCCCCCCCCCCCCCCACACACACACACACACACTCCTCTCCACAAAATTTATAAAAACACAAGAGAGACGTCTGTTGAACTGTTGAGCCAGATAAATAATTAAAATGGTATTTGATGCTCAAAGTATTCCAGTAGTTCGGGGTACTACAGTATCTCCTTATTTTCCCTGGATATAGTTTGTTGCATAGATGTATGACTCATGGTGTGTTGGTTAATGAGGGATCTTTCTATTCTGAAAGAAAAGCGTGACGTTGCAATTAAGGCTTTGCCTGGTAACATTGACATCGCGGAGTGTGTGTGCCGTCATGTCAGTGCTTGCATCCATTTTGTGAAAGAATCAAAGTATGGCTGTTCTTTCATAATGGTGGATGTCATTTTTCATTTTTCTTTTGAAATGCATTCGATTTTAAAAAAGAATAGGAAAGTCATAAGGCTCTCAGATTTGAGGTGGCGTTTTTAGGGTAAACCATAAATTATATTGTTTGGGATTATTAGGGACACAGTGAATTAACACGAATTTGTATTAATTAAACACACACACACACACACACACACACACGTGTGTGTGTGTGCGTGTGTGTCTATCTCATGGTGTCCATCTCATAGGATCATTCAGGGGCCTCGCCGTATGAAGGATACCCAATATGACGAGCACTTGAGGGCCCCGTGGACGCCACTTGTGTGTGGGGCCCTTTGTGGCTTTGATGTGCGGGATTCCCAGCGGCCTGTGGGAGCCACGGAGCCGGGTGTTTGGGCGTGTTCCCGTTCGCCGCTGAGCTTCAAACGCCACGGGATCAGAGCTCAAAAGGGGGGTTCAGAAAGAGAGCTATACCTGCTCCTCTAGGTGTGTGTGTGTGTGTGTGTATGTGTGTGTGTGTGTGTGTGTGTGTGTGTGTGTTTCTGTGCGTGCGTGCGTGTGTACGTGTGTGTGTGTATGTGTTTGTGCGTCCATGCGTGCGTGCGTGAGTGCGTGCGTGAGTGTATATGAGAGAGAGAGGTGACCAGTGTGTGCTTGTGTTTCACACGCTGACATCTTTGTATGCATATATATGGGTATGTGCGTATCCATCCCGTGTCCATCCCTCTCGCTTTACCGAAACAACTTTTATTTATGCTTAAATTCGATCCGAGTAGTTGCGGAGATTCGTCCGCATGATTTTGCGCAGAATTTCCAAGCACCTGATCGTCAAACCTGTCCGTTGTTTATATTGAAGGACTAAATGTTAATTCTGGAAGGCTTCGGTGGCTACTTGTCGGCGTATTATCACCTTGTTTAAGCTTAGTCTGTATACAGAGATTGTATACAAGGTTATTTAAGACATGAAAGCAGTTAAGCCCTCTAAAGGAAAAAGGGTGTTCAGAGAGCTTGATATAAAAAAATAAAAAAATAACTCGGTTATTTCAAGGCCAGTTGAGGGCTCGGCTTTGTACTTTATTGTTAGCTTTTGGCCACACAAAAAGGGGAGAGGTGGGGCGGTGGGTAGAGATTGCTTTAAAGACAAACTCAACAGTGCGTCCCAGTGAAGAACAGACCGTTCGGCTGAATGAGGGCTGTCGCGTGTCCGACCGGGAGAAAGATTGAGTAAGGTTATGAACCGTGGCAAAGGCAGCAGAAGAAAAATGGGAGAGGACGGATTATAATAATAATAATAATAATTATTATTATTATTATTATTATTATTATTATTATTATTATTATTCGAGAACGTGTCTTTATTGCTGGAAAGCGTGAAAGTAAAGTAGGCCTAAAGAAAATGAGGCCTTTGCGCCTCCTTTTGTTCAAAGGGAGTTCAAAATGGCCTTGGACTGTGTAAGAAAAACGAACGGACCCACGTAGGCCTACGATTCCCACCGCGAACGCAGACCAGGGCTGTTCGGTTTGGTGCCTTGCACTTTGTGTTGTCATCCTCTCAGATGATCGGCCTGCACGGCAAAAAAAAAATGCTTTCAAGCCCCCATCCTAACGGCGGGGCTCATCGCTGAGAACCCAACAGGCCAAATCTCTTGTTCTTCACAATCCGTAGACCTACATCATTTGTGGACTCAAATAAATAAATAAATAAATGGCCTTTATTTCTGCGATTCGTTGATGAAGAAGTTATCCTGTGAATCACCTCATCACTGAAATGACTGCGTTATTTTGGGGGGTTATTAATTAGGGTGTTTGATGACGTAGACCTTTCCTAGATTACAGTATTTATTGAAATAATTACTTAGGCTGACCTTTCCAAAGTCATAAAGCCGTAAATAAAGTGGTTACTCACCTTGTTTGCACTTGGAAATACGTTTATAAATCTGGGATGCAATCAAAATCATAATCAAATACTTTTTTTTTAACTTGGGCCAATTGCTGCTCTTGGTAAATCTTTAATACATGGTAATTATATTTTCAATTTTGTTTATTCTATTTAAAATGTAACTCGCACACCGCATGTGTAGACTGACATGGAAATGCTTGGGCCTGAAAATAATGAACAACGTGGTGGGAATGTATGGGTAGAAACAAAAACGCATATTTAATTGTATTATGGGTATAAGTTGTATATAATACAATACATCTAATTAAAGTTAAGAAAACAAGAGCCCAAAATAATAATTTTAAAAAGAGTCGTATATTTAGCCGAAAGCCTTTTAAACAGAACAGAAAGGGAAACAGAAACGAAGATTAATTCTTATTTCTTAAATGATTTAATTAACCATATTTGCATTAGGCTTTATAGGTCTAGGCCTATACAATTAAATTCAAAATGAGTTATAACGTTTTTAAATTAGGCCTTTTAGAATTATAATATTTAGAAGTTACAGTTTGGAAGAACAAATTCAGAAAAATATAGACCTTATAAATATAATCGCTATAATATTTACTATTAATATTATACCATACATATTATGTTCAATACAATTTAAAGAACATGCTTCCGAGATGTATTTATTATTTAATACAATACTATTTCAATAAACTCATTATTCATTAATGAATGGCAACGGTCCTGTCGAAATAAATACAAAATCATTTAAAATCCACACGCATGACAGAGACACACACATTTGATCTGGCCTAGGCCATAATTAATGTCTAGGCCTAATGTGCATTATTATAATAATAATAATAACAGTTATCATTATGATTTCGTCATTATTAATGAGGGTTGGGGTTTCGGGGTGGAAAACATCTTACCTTAGTACTTAGCTCTTTGCATCCACACTTCCTCTCACGGAGAAACGAGAAAGCTCCCACGAGCATCACTCGTCTCCTGCAGCTCTGCAGACGTTGTCTGCAGAACTCCGATTTCAACAATGAATATCAATACCATTTACTACGACAGAGTACACAAAATTCGTATCATAATAATAGTATGATCAACAAAGGGACCTCAACGAAAAAATTATAATCATGAATAGTAAATAGCCTAATTAGAATAAATCAAATAAATAAAACGGTCGAGCCATACCTGGAATTATCTTCTGGTTCGGGTGACGCCACGGGAGTGAAGTGACGTCATAGGATATGGATGGACGTGGAGCCATTTCTTGTCCCCAGACCAGAACGCTGGCCCCAAATGCGGACCCCCTAATAGACATGAATGTTGACTCCTGGGTGTTTTGTGTGCCGCGTGTGTGTGTGTGTGTGTGTGTGTGTGTGTGTGTGTGTGTGTGTGTGTGTGTGTGTGTGCGTGTGTGTGTGCGTGTGTGTGCGTGTGTGTGCGTGTGTGTGTGCGTGTATGCGTGCAAGCAAGCTTGCTGTAGGCCTACGTTTGCCTGCATAAGAGAGTGCGTTAAATTTGTTCCGTTTGTAAATCTGAGTTTGAGTTGAGTTTTAAAATGTTGTTGGGAGTTCTGAATGGCCCCGACTGTGTCAAAATAATCGTAGAAGTAGGCCTAGACATGGGGAATTTACATACAATGTTTTGTGATTGTTGGGAATTAGTCGAATGGACTGCTATTAAACATCCCGATGTCTTCGTTTTAAAGTATGAACATAACGTAAATTTTTTACAACTGAAATGAACAAAGAGTTCTACTTGGCAATTTCTTCCCTTTTAGTAATAGCTGAATATATTAAGGGGAAACGTGTTTATGCTGTATAAATGTCTTGACTAATCAACTGTATGTTTAATAAATATATTGTAACCCTCGTTTAAATAAAATGTATTGTACTTAAATGCAACACGTGAAACTTAGTTCAACCTATTTTACCATAGAGGGCTCTAAAATAGTATTAGCTATTGTGAGAAAAAAATCTTGGATGAATATTGGTGTGTAGACATTTGAATCACATAGAAATGAAACACAGTACACACACCGCACACAGTTGATTTAAATAGTATTTATCCGTACAATAAAAGTAAGAACAAAAGACAAAACCAATTCTATGGAGTTTAAAGTGAATCCCCACACGGCTCCAGCGAGACACCCTAACAAGCAGTATAATACAGACCTCAGCATCTTATAAACATAGCTGCTTCACACGCAAGTCTGCTGTCACACACACACACACACACACACACACACACACACACACACACACACACACACACACACACACACACACACACACACACATAAAGACGGACATACACACACACACGGACACACACACACACAGACGGACACACACACACACGCACACACATACACACACACACAGACGGACACACACACAGACGGACACACACACACACAGATGGACACACACACACACACACACACACAGACGGACACACACACACACAGACGGACACACACACACGGACACACACACACGGACACACACACACACACACACAGACGGACACACACACACACACATACACACACACAGACACAGACTGACACACACACACATGGACACAGACAGACAGACAGACAGACAGACAGACACACATACAAAAATACACACACATACATGCATGCATATACACACTGACACAATAATGAACACATATTCAGACGCAAAATACAAACACACACACACACACAAACACACACACACACACAAACACACAGAAACACACACACACAGACTCTTGTGTGCAAACTTAGAAGCGCACACACGCGCTCAGTGCCAGCAGGGTTTGACCCGGAGAGCTAGACGGCGTCCATGAGGGGGCCAGTGAGCGAGGGGGGGGGGGGGGGGCGGGGGCTCTGTGGTCCCGGCCTGCCACAGGAATGGCCTCCAGTGAGGCAAGTTCATGGTTCATCCTACCCCCACTCACACTCCCAGTAACACACTGGCCAGGTGAGATTGGCTGCTGACGTTTCCACCGCTTTGTTCAAACCGTGTTAAAGGTTGTTGTGTGTTGTTGTTGTTGTTGTGTTGTTGTTGTGTGTCTACGCTCACAGTGTAAAGAAGCAGCCCAGGGCTTCCCGCCGTCCCGTTCCAACAGTGCGAGAAACGCTGAACAAAACTGTTCATGTTCTCGTCACGTTCGGAAAGTTGAAAGAGTAAGACGTTTCTTTTTACACAATCACTTCATGTGTCTTTTTATGAATTCCCATTTATGTTCAAGTGTGCTTCAAGTGTTTTATTGACAACAAATGGTAACATTTCTTTCCCCCATATAACGCAGTGTCTCGTTGTAATATTCAGGAAAAACAAGGTGCACCTAAATCCCTTTGTATCCCAGTCTCTGCGATGATGCTTGAAGCGCTTTACTTTAAATGGGGAGCATTGCTCCAGGGCTGGGGGCCGGGTGGGGTGGGGGGGCCGGGTGGGGGGGGGGGGGGGGGGGGGGGGCTAACGGGGCTAACGTAGCCCATTACACCCCAGTCCATTGTCTCACAGAGATAACCCGGCCGCTAAGTGGCTCTGCTAACACGGCAGACAGGTGGGGTGGGGCCACTGTGGCGACAGTTGATCTGTTGAACTACATGCTGTGTGGCCCGCTGAAAGCACACGGCTGACCCCCATACGCTAATGTTCATCTTTTGGTTCGCACATGTGTTTTCTTCTTGTTGTGTGTGTGTGTGTGTGTGTGTGTGTGTGTGTGTGTGTGTGTGAATAGAGTGTCTCTTGCATGTGGATGCAAACATTTCAATTGTTTCTTTTCTAATGCACAGACTGAAATCAACAGCCCGTCGTTCTTGTTGTTTGATTGGCGCGGGCGTGGCGCGGGCGTGGCGCGGGCGTGGCGCGGGCGTGGCGCGGGCGTGGCGCGGGCGTGGCGCGGGCGTGGCGCGGGCGTGGCGCTTGACCAACGCAAGGGTTTCAACTCTGGTCTGGGGAGAAGAGAAACACACGCAGCCACAAACACTCCACGCACACAAACACACACACACACGTATTCTCATACGCCTTCTCCCGAGAGTTTATACGTAGACCACACTTTCAACATTACACACAGACACACAGACAGACACACACACACACACACAAACACACACACATATTCTCATACGCCTTCTCCCGAGAGTTTATACGTAGACCACACTTTCAACATTACACACAGACACACAGACAGACACACAGACAGACACACACACACACACGCACAACATTCTGCCCTCAATACTTGACAACTGTGACACGGACAGCTCATATCTTGCGTCTCCTAATTCTGCAGGCTTTGTGGGGCTTTAGCGGCCATTGTTATGTGTGAAATCAACATAATGGCCTCTTGGATTGGTAGGGAAGATAAGATACTCAATATCTTCTCGTCTGATGCCAGACCGGCTGGGTTGGTTGTTGAGAGCTAACTTTAGTTTGTTAACCCTGCCTCCTTTGCAAAAGTAAAGCGGGGGGAATGCGATTAAAATGATGTACAGAAGTAATCAAAACAGTGAATTTGAACAGGGTTAAGATGGATGACCTCCATTGCGTGCATTTGCATTGTGTGTTAGGCACATGTTTTTCTTTCCTGTTGATATGAAATTTTTAAATAATTCACTCATTTATTTCAAAATATCAGATATATTGATGATAAATATCACATTTAAACACTGTACGATTTAGAAGTTCTTTATTTTCCCTCTATTTATTATTATGGCTACTATTCATTTGAGATCTGTATGGGTTATTGCTTCTAGTTGTATTCTCTGACAATACAGTTGTGAAGAACTGCTCTCTCCCTGAGGTTGGACACTGGAGCAGTTAGCGGTAGCATTCTCTCCACTTCCCCTCTTAACCTGAATGCCAGACATTTCTATTCCATTGTGTAGCTTTAATGGGGATAGCGGTGAGCTAACACGACCCAGGGTTAGAGGTTTGACGCTAACATTACCCGGGGTTAGGGCACTTATGCTAAGTGTAAGTACGATTAAAGAGGCAAATGGTTTTTAAGTTATTTATGTTAGCAGTCTACACAGTGTGCCTCACCCAACTCCCCATGAATATTACTGAGACAATGAAGCAATGCTGGCAGACTCGTGAGAGGGATTATTATTGTTTAGGCCTCTTCCTTGACCTACATTATGGCTTCACAGATATGACGACGGTTTCCTTTCTGTTCACTGCTTGGTGACTAAACAAGGTGTCACAACAATTAGAGCTAATCTAAGGGTGTTAGTGGAAGATTAATAAAAACGATGTTTTAGGAAGCTTTGGCGTGGTGGGGGAGAGAGGATACAGAACCCTGCATAGCATTCATCTTTAGCTGGGAGAGTTCTCAGGATTAGGGTGAATCTCACATGCGTTGTTTAGGATCTAGTTCGTTATGTCCAGCTTTGATTTAACGGCTGCTCGGTGGGAGACGTTTGTTCACGACAGATACGAGAGTGTTTTATTGTACAACACCGCTAGTACACAGACACACAATGCATTTCACAAACATCATGATAATAGAGTCACAATAATACGTTTTTCTAGAAATCTTCTAAAGAAAACAACATGAAGGTGCATAGATTTAATACAAACATCTAAAACAAATATAAATCCTACATTTTGTTGTTTATGCAATATTTATAATAATACAAATAATTTTACAAAAAACGTGTTGTATGTCCGTACAAGATGGCTGCTAAATTATGTAATTTAATGTGATGTTATGCAGCATGACATGGTGTTATTTTATAAAATATGAAAAAAGTAAGAATAAGTAAGAAAATATGTTTTATGTTATAATATTCTACAATATGTACAAAAAATTTATCCAAACAAAAGCAGATCAGGTTGAGTTAAAGACAGACAATAACTAGAGTTTTGTGTGTCTTCTGAGCCCAGGTCACTGTTGTGGAGCTCCACAGCAGTACAGTGCTGCTAATGGTTTTAGCCAGCTGTGTCTGTCCTGCTGCCTGGGCTTTGTGAGGCTAATCCTGCCGTGTGAGCAGGGTGTTACTGTGGTCTGTCTCCCCCCCCCCCCCCCCCCCCCCACCCCCCCGCCCCCCCCCCCCCCCCCCCTTCTTCCCCCCCCCCCCCCCCCCCCCCCCCGCCCCCCCGCCCCCGTGTCTCCCCCTCTCCCCCCCCCTACCCCCCCCCCCCCCCCCCCCCCCCCCCCCCCCCGCCCCCCCCCCCCCCCCTCCACTCGTCTACCTTACTGATACCCCCCCCCCCCCCCCTCCTATGATAACCCTCCGCCCCCCCCCCCCCCCTCCCCCCCGTTCCCTCCCCCCCCCCCGCGTCCCCCCCCCCCTCGCGTCTCCCCCCCCCCCCCGCCCTGAAACGGCCCCCCCCCGCACCCGCCTGTACTCCCCCCCCCCCATCCCCCCGCCCCCCCCACCCCTCTGTCTCATGTTACCCCCCCCCCCCCCCCCCCACACCCCCACGCCCCCCCACCCCTACTCCCATTCACTCCTCCCCCCGTTCCCCCCCCCCCCCCCCCTATCCCCCCCCCCCACCCCCTCATCAGCTCTCCCCTACTGCCACATTCCACCCACCAGCCCTGTGTCTTCAACACAACAGCCTACTGGGGACTACTGCTGAGGCTGTGAGCTCTGGCCCGCGAGCCAGGCACCAGAACCACCAACCTCTGCGCGAGTGTGTGTGTGTGTGGGGGGGGGGGGGGGGGGGGGGGGGGGCTGTCATGTGTGTGTGTGTGAGCAGTCCAACTGTACATCTCGCTCTGCTGACAACACAGTACGTGATTTACTTTTTTATTTAAATGTTTTTGATTCTTGGCTCCCGCCACATGAAGCAAACACCATTCGATCAATCTCTCTCCGCTGTCGTCGTCGTCCCCCCCCCCCCCCCCCCCCTCACCCCCGACCTCCGTCTCTACCTAGATACTAGATACCTAGATAACCCTAACCGCCTCAGCCCCCCCACCCGCCTTCCCCTTGAATAAACCAGAAACATCTCCACTTGCATGCTTGCGGCCCCAGCGGTCACGTCGTCCCCCTAGAAACGGCCCCCAGGGCACGGCGCTGTACAGCCAAGCAGAGCGCAGCGGAAAGCCCGCGCCAGCCTCCTGAGATCCCGTCTGTTTTCATTGGTGGACAAATGTTGCCATTGAGCGGCTGGAGACGTGCGCGGGCGGCGGCCCACACGTAATTGACTGAATTAACATCATCGTGGCTCAGGGCCCGCCCCCTCCTCATCAGGGCCCTGGTCTCCGGTGTTTTGATTGGCCGTGCCAGCATTCCAGCACAATTTACAAGCTACCTCGGGGATGGCTTTTTTTTATTTTTTTTTGGTTCCTTCATTTTTTCCATTTGCTACTTAAATTTCTTTCTGCTGCTCTCCCTCTGCCAGGTCCTAACAAGCAATTCTTTCCTCATGCGTATGGAAGTACAGTCTGTGTGTGTGTGTGTGTGTGTGTGTGTGTGTGTGTCCGTATGTATATGTGTGTGTGTATCTGTGTGTGTGTGTGTGTGTGTGCGTGCTTGCGTGCGTGTGTGTGTGGGTATGTGTGTATGTGTGTATGTTGTGTGTGTGTGTGTGTGTGTGTGTGTGGGTGGGTGTATGTGTATGTGTGTATGTTGTGTGTGTATATGTGTGTGTGTATGTGTGTGTGTGTGTGTGTGCGTGCTTGCATGCATGTGTGTGTGGGTGTGTGTGTATGTGTGTATGTGTGTGTGTGTGTGGGTGTATGTGTATGTTGTGTGTATATGTGTGTGTGTGTGTATGTGTGTGTGTTGTGCATGTGTATTTGTGTGTGCATCTGTGTGTGTGTGTGTGGGTGTGTGTGTGCAATCTGCTTTCAGTAGATATGTTAGCGGACCTGTCCAGAAAGAGTGACAGAAGATCAGAAGAAGACCAAAAAAAAAATCAACAAATGTCAGATAATGGCGTAAATTTCAAACAACAGCAATCCCAGTATTCTGTGATGAACAAAGATCAAATGACATGAAACAGACGACGTTGATGGCGATACTCGGTGGCATCAAACGTAGCTATGCCCCTGAAGCACACGGGCCAGACACTGTTCACCTTAGTGCTAATGAGCTCCAACGAGCAGTTTTAATTGGCCAGGGCGTGTGGCGAAGGCTTCCTCGCCACACGGATGGGCATGACATCATTAGTCGTTTTACAGTTGTGCAAATCAACCACACGCCAATGTCCCCCTCTGCCAGTTTGGAAAAGCTGCTCTGTGTTTAAATGCGGTGTGGGCCGGTATAACATATTTGAGCTTTTACTATAGCGATAATAACTCCTTGGGTCTAAGACCACACACATACTGTATATACAAACCCCAGTGACACGGACAGATTGACTGACTTATAGGCAGACAGACAGGTGGTAAGACGGTCGGTCAGACAGACTGGTGGTCAGAGGGTCAGACAGATTGACAGCCTCGCCAAACCATAAAAAGCACAGGTAGTTCTCTCAGTGACTAATACCTTGAGAACTCACACACACACGCAAACACACACACACACGCATGCACACACACACACACGAACGCACACACACAGAAGCAAACACACACAAACACGCACACACACATGCAAACACACACACACATAAGCACACATGCGTGCGCGTGTACACACACACAAATGCACGCACACACACACACACATGCACACACACGCGCGCGTATGCGAACACAAAAACGCATGCATACACACACTCATATACACACGCACGCACACACTCGCACATGTAAATCCCCCACACCTTTTCTCTTCTCCTCTCTCCCTCCTCCATCATCATACTAGAAAGAGAGAGAGAGAGAGAGAGAGAGAGAGAGAGAGAGAGAGAGAGAGAGAGAGAGAGAGAGAGAGAGAGAGAGAGAGAGAGAGAGAGAGAGAGAGGGAGGGAGAGAGGAAGAGGGAGAGGGAGAGGGAGAAAGAGAGAGAGAGAGAGAGAGTGAGAGTGAGAAGGAGAGAGGGAGAGAGAGGGGGAGAGAGGGAGAGAGAGAGGGAGAGAGAGAGGGGAGAGAGAGAGAGAGGGGGAGAGAGAGAGAGAGAGAGGGAGGGAGGGAGGGAGGGAGAGAGAGAGTGAGAGACAAAGAGAGGGAGAGAAAGAGAGAGAGAGCGAGAGAGAGAGAGGGAGAGCGAGAGACAAGGAGAGAGAGAGAGAGGGAGAGGGAGAGCGAGTGAGGGAGAGCGAGAGAGGGAGAGCGAGGCTGGGTGGATCATCTTCTCTGCAGCCCAGCCAGTTTTAATCCCTGTCCCGGGCCTGCAGGCCGGGGCTCAGGGCTCCGGGGGTAGGGCCCTCCCATGAGGGAACAATCCAGGAGCGGGGGGCTAATTGGAGGCCTGTTCTCCCTCTTTACCACCCCCCCCCCACCCCCCGAGATGCACTGCCCAGCAGACAGGAGGGAGGCCAGGTATTATGTTGCACAGTAGCTCTGATCTTGTATTGAAGCCTTTTACTTTCTATCGGACATGGTTATATTCTATTGAAGTCTATTACTTTCTATTGGACATGGTTATATTCTATTGAAGCCTTTTACTTTCTATCGGACATGGTTATATTCTATTGAAGTCTATTACTTTCTATTGGACATGGTTATATTCTATTGAAGCCTTTTACTTTCTATTGGACATGGTTATATTCTATTGAAATCTATTACTTTCTATCAGACATGGTTGTATTCTATTGAAGTCTATTACTTTCTATTGGACATGGTTATATTCTATTGAAGCCTTTTACTTTCTATTGGACATGGTTATATTCCATTGAAGTCTATTACTTTCTATCAGACATGGTTGTATTCTATTGAAGTCTATTACTTTCTATTGGACATGGTTATATTCTATTGAAGCCTTTTACTTTCTATTGGACATGGTTATATTCTATTGAAGCCAGTACTTTCTATTGACCAACCAGACTGTATGTGTGTAACAGATGGCTGGCAGTGTATTGGACATGGAGCACCTATAAGCCCCAGCCCATTTAAGGATTAGACAACATTCTGTTGCTCCTCTCTGACTTATCATGTGTGATCCCTTCAATTGATTTCTCTTCTCTGCCTTCGTTCAGCACCTGCATTTTTATTGGCTACCTAGAAGGGATTAACTTGGCCCCACCCCCTCATTCCATGTTTGAGGTCATAGCATTGATGGTCATTATTCATTCAGATGACACAATAGTCGATCACAATGCAACTCAACAACTTGATTCAGTTGTTCATCGATTTATGATTTATGTTTCCTTGATAGCCACTTCTTGGTTGAAGGGAGGGCGGGGCCTATCCATCTGCCTTAGGGGAGGCAAGCCGAACAGGAATCACTCCTGAAAGATTATGAAAGACAATCATGCAATTATCTTTTAGTTCACAGAACACAGCACTCTGTCTTTCATGCCAATACCCCTCTCTCTCTCTCTCTCTCTCTCTCTCTCTCTCTCTCTCTCTCTCTCTCTCTCTCTCTCTCTCTCTCTCTCTCTCTCTCTCTCTCTCTCTCTCTCTCTCTCTCTCTCTCTCTCTCTCTCTCTCTCTTTTTCTCTCCCTCTGTCTCTCTGATTCTCTCCCTCTCTCTCTCTCTGGATAATTGCAGATTAATTAGGGCGTGATAATCGCTGTCTGTCTGTCTGTCTGTCTGTCTGTCTGTCTGTCTGTCTGTCTGCCTGTCTCTCTATCTGTCTGTCTGCCGCTGGCTACGCTACATTAGCATCAGAGCATTCTGCATGGTTAGCATCCACAATTAAAACACGCCTTTCCTGACATCCCACATTTGATTTGATTAAGTATATGTCCCACCCGTCCACCCACCCACACACACACACACACCAAAAAACACGCATGCATGTATGTGTGGGCACACGCACGCACACACACACACACACACACACCCTATATACACACACACAGACACACACACACACACACAACCCCAATATACACACAGACAGACACACACACGCATCCAAACAAAAGACACACACACTCCCTACAACCTACTATATAAACACATAAAAACACATGCTCATACCTGCACACACACACACACACACAGACACACACACACATATGCAACAATACCCACCACAACCTGCATACACACCCACAAACATGCACACACATATGCTTGCACCCACCCACACACACACACAAGAAGAAACAAGTTTAATTTCAGAAACCAGTCAGGAATGATGACAGAAAGATGGACAGACAGCCATTCAACCATTCAGCCAGACAGAACAACAGATGTACGCAACCAACACACACCAACACACACCAACACACACCAACAGTGCAAATAGAGAGCATTTGCGAGTTTCCCACAGTATAACTGTTGAACAGACAGACACACAATACGGCAGGAAATGACATTCAGCTACACACACCTTCATCCTGTATTCTGCCTGAACAAATACTTGAGTGAAAATAGTGAGCTTAGTGGATGAATGGCTGGCTATACAACACAGACAAAACAGGAGACAAAGCTCAGCCGGATATGAGAAGGAAAGCCGCTGTAGCAAAGTGCCAAACAAACAACCATAATAATAATTACAAAAAAATCCTCCTTCTGTACGGATGGGGGAAACTGTTTGCTTACGCTCATTATTTTGTACATTTTCTATGGGAATTTACTGAACTGCACCGACAGGAACCTAATGTACTATCAACTTCACATCCATGGAAAACAAGTGATTCCTCATTCTCAAGTCTCATTCAGTAGGGTGCATTAGTGTTAAGTGTCAGGGATTCAGTAGGTCGCATTAGTGTTAAGGGTCATGGATTCAGTAGGTCGCATTAGTGTTAAGGGTCATGGATTCAGTAGGTCGCATTAGTGTTAAGGGTCATGGATTCAGTAGGTCGCATTAGTGTTAAGGGTCATGGATTCAGTAGGTCACATTAGTGTTAAGGGTCATGGATTCAGTAGGTCACATTAGTGTTAAGGGTCATGGATTCAGTAGGTCGCATTAGTGTTAAGGGTCAGGGATTCAGTAGGGTGCATTGGTGTTAAGGGTTATGGATTCAGTCGGTCGCATTAGTGTTAAAGGTCATGAATTCAGTAGGTTGCATTAGTGTTAAGGGTCATGGATTCAGTAGGTTGCATTAGTGTTAAGGGTCATGGATTCAGTAGGTTGCATTAGTGTTAAGTGTCATGGATTCAGTAGGTTGCATTAGTGTTAAGGGTCATGGATTCAGTAGGTCACATTAGTGTTAAGTGTCATGGATTCAGTAGGTCACATTAGTGTTAATGGTCATGGATTCAGTCGGTCACATTAGTGTTAAGGGTCATGGATTCAGTAGGTCGCATTAGTGTTAAGGGTCAGGGATTCAGTAGGTCGCATTAGTGTTAAGGGTCATGGATTCAGTAGGTCACATTAGTGTTAAGGGTCATGGATTCAGTAGGTCGCATTAGTGTTAAGGGTCATGGATTCAGTAGGTCGCATTAGTGTTAAGGGTCATGGATTCAGTAGGTCACATTAGTGTTAAGGGTCATGGATTCAGTAGGTCACATTAGTGTTAAGGGTCATGGATTCAGTAGGTCGCATTAGTGTTAAGGGTCAGGGATTCAGTAGGGTGCATTGGTGTTAAGGGTTATGGATTCAGTCGGTCGCATTAGTGTTAAAGGTCATGAATTCAGTAGGTTGCATTAGTGTTAAGGGTCATGG